>VDFB02271358.1:925110605-925174802 GCA_007258455.2 Sequoia sempervirens
TTGTAATTTTATTACCCCTCATTGTTATCGAGGTGGAAGTTGTAATATGTAATCATGCTTTTGGATTTATCTCATTCGGGGAATGAGTGTTGTAACCTTATTGCTACGTGATCATTATTGAAATCATGTGGTTCTTCATATTCTTTGATGTAAATTATCATGTATGGAATGTATGCATTCTCAATTCTTTAAGTAATTAAATGTTATGGTTTTAATTCATGTTTCTTGTTTGGGTTTAAGTAACCTAGTCTCGTAACCTTAGGGGTTGTTGGCAATTGGTTAGTGAACTAGCATGTTAATTGTTCTTATAAAAAAAAAATTAGTTTGTTTGTGTATTAAATTGCAACTTCCCCTAGGGTTGTGTGGCGGGGTGTTACATCTTCATAAGGGTAGAAATTTTTTCCAATGATTGTGGACCATTTTCTACATCTAATTTTGAGCATCTACTATTGGAATAGATTATACATTGATGGGGGTTGCATGTTCTCTCCTATTCTCTCTTATGGGGGACTTTTTCCTTACATACAATTTTTCCTATTCATACTTTTGAGAATATTTTACATTCTATCTCTTGTGGGGAGGAGTTTTATCTCACTAAGTTTTCTCCTTTTCTTCATTTGTGGGAGATTCACTTGTACATGGTTACCTAACATGGCCTAGTAGTTGAGACCCATCTTTTCATCTTTGATTGTTTTCTCATTCTCCCTAAGTTGCACTTAACAGGGTGTTGGTTCAAACAAGGATATCACCTTGTATAGGAGTAAATTTGCACCCCTTGTCTAAATTACCCTTTTGCATACCATCATCTTAGAAAATAAAACCCAAAGGTGAAATTCCACATCACCTATCTTCCTTCCATCCACTTGGCACGTGTTTTGTGCGTCGGTGAGGGAATTTTCATCAAGGACGCGAACACAATGTGTGGATGTCTGCACGGCACGCTATTGTCCCTGACAGATTCTTGCCTTTAGATTCTGCAAGGATGTTACACTCCTCATTGGGGAAGAATTGTAAAGCCTCTGTGTGACCAACCAACCCAAAATGATTCCTTTTGACCTTCAAAGGCATTCATTTCACACTCACTTCATCTTCTTCTTCACATTCTTAAGCATTTTCATTTCATCTTTCACATCTTCTCACAATTCCAACAATCTACACAACTCCATTGAGCATTGCAACAACTTGATAATCCATCAACCTCACTTTTGTGCATGTGAGGCTACCATAAAAGTTGTGAGCTTGGAGTCTTGTGAGACCTCCCTTCATCACCATTGTGGCTGCGATGACTTTTCCAAGTTCGTTGCTTGCATTCTCCCTTCATTAGCCTTAAGAGCCTTCTGGTGGAGGTGGTAACACTTCACTTTTCCTTTTGTGTTTTGATAGAGTAACATAGTATTGTTATGTAGTGTTCAACAATCTCTCTTTCTCTTCCATTTCCTTTATTGCACTTTCTACTTTGTTGCTTTTTTTACTGTCTGTGGAGGTGGAAACACCAAAGTGGGGGTTTAACTGAGGCAAACCCCTATACAGCCCCAACAATTTTCCCCTCTTGCTTATGTGTAGGTGAATGTGTGCATGGAGCTTTTTGGAAAACTGGTGCCTTTGTGAGTTGATATTCATCACTCTTTTGTGCATCCATTTACCTTATCATTTCTATACTTATCTTTCATACTTTATCATTCTATTTATTTCGTTAAGATTAGTCAGCTAAGATGTTTAGTCGATTTCTAGTGGTTTTATTATATTTTACATTTTATGGTTGTATGGATGCCAGCACACCAGAGAGACACCAGTGCACCACACTCTCATCCTCGGACCCATGTTGTCATCCTTGGACAAAGAGTTGTTTGAGGTGCGGTATTGACTCCAAAAACTAGCTCGTTTAGCCCCAACCAGATTTTTGGGTCTATAGAGAGACAGAAGCACTTGAGAGCACTCTTAATTGTCAGTCCTCATCCCAAAAATTCTATTAGAGCGAGGTAAGTTAGCTCTCAGCTCTCCATGACCTAGAGCCTTGTTGTTGGTCCCCCCCTCTTACATTTTTGGTGAACCTGACGTGAACCATTTTGGTTTCATTTAGCAGTGTCGAAGGGTCCTTTCCTCATATCCTAGGAGCATTGTAGGTGTGAGTGTTGTGAGGTGTTTCACCTTACAACCTAGCCTACGACCCCTATTAGGAATAGTTGGAAGTTTTCATAGCCATTGCGGGGTGAAGCCTTACTTGGGTCACTGTCAAATTGCAAACCTTTAGGGGCTCTGTGAAGGTGTTATTTAGTGTACATGATGACTTCCTTTTTGCATCTGCCTATCCCTTCCACATAGCCTATGAGTAGTTCCCCCAACATAACTTTCACCTCGTAGGACCTGCTAATGGGTTTCAATAGAGAGCCATCTCCTCTTTATAACCCTACACAGATCAACGGAAACACTGTGACAAGTGTTCTTGTTGAACTGATGTGTTAAGTGAATATCATAACTAAGGAGATTATGCCGATCAATTTCCTACATAAAGATGGGTACGACGCACCTGAAAGTACCATCTATACACATAACAAACTTTTTGTACCTCTCCTTGGTAGCATCACCTTATCAGTCTGTGTTGGATCTGTTGATCATCAAATCTTATTCTTCTCTGATAGCCTTATGGGAAATTCAGAGAGTGGGGGACAAATTGTGTCTCACTGAATACCTCCAGGTTTTTTCATAGAAAGTCAACTCTTCTTTTGAGGTTTTGGGATAAGGTGAGAAGGTAATGCAAAAATAAAACATAAAAGGAAATGCGCCAAATATTTTACAACATTTTAAACCCAAATAATTCCTATGATTGATATAAATAGACACAGAATGCCACAACCCCTCATTGTTGGAAAAATAACGAACAACAAAGGCTAACTTCAAGCATAGTGCAGACTTTCAGATCTTTCTGTAGGTAGTGTTCATTAAGGTCTAATCAAACATAAAGATAAAAGAACAATATTTCAAAAATCACATGAACTCTATCTCCCAATACAACATAGCACAATAAAATATCAACTTTCAAAAAAATAGAAAATTCCAATGACATAGTCCAATTTCCTAAGCCACTATTCTACATACAAGCATAAAGCATAGAAATCTGCTATTTAAACTACCTGGATATAGCTTGCAAGACACAATGTTTCATTCATATTAACAATATAAAGAAAGAAAGCTTGAAAAAGGCCATACATGCACAGTCTCAATAAATTCTCCTCAATAGTTTGTGCTTTAATTATAAAATGAACTTTGAAACAAAGGTCAGATGCCAATCCAACAATAGTTTAAACCTTAATAGATATAATATGCCAGAATAAAGTAGTTATGTAACTTATTTCTAAAAATAGTTCTAAAAACCCTTAAGAAAACTAAAGAAACACTTTCTTAATGAAGAAAATATCACTTGGAAAATCTAACAAAAAAATCTCTTTCTTTCAATGTCGTCGCCCTCCCTTTATAGCCAAAACAAAAGATATACGTCGCCTTAGCTTAGAAGTAATTGTCGCTAGGTTTTGACAATTGATAGCACACGATCTGATCATTGATCCTTGGTTAGGCTGCAAAAGATCTTTGCTCATTAATTCTCAACTACTACATTAATACCCTTTAGATATTTTAGCAAAGATAAAAGCTCATACACGATCAAATCCTAAAAACAAGAGCCTGGAAAAAGGACCCAATTGACTGATCACATCACTCTCAGGTATCATCTTAAAACTTCCATCCCAAATACCAAAGAAAAGGCTAGCCAACTCTGACAAACTCCTCAATCATATTACTTTATAGATGGTGCAAATAACCCACGATGAAGAGATGATGTGTCAACTAGGAAAAAACTCCCGAGCTTGCAAATATAGCTCCCAAGAAAATGTCTGAGAAGTAAACACGTGTCCTGAACCTTCTCCTTAAAGGAAGATGAAAGATGAAAGTTGTGCAACCACCACATGGCGCATTGCACATCTTTTTGATGATTTTCGTTGAGCGTGGGTGCCCCTGAAGCTAAAGACATTTATTTAAACCCAAAAAAAAATGACTGAGGCAAAAAAATACTTCACAGTTTTGGTGACTCACAGGGGTCTTCACTCTGTGAAGATACGAACCTAGGCCTCTGGTTGTTCTTGGAGTTTGATGAAAGTGGCATGTTGGGCTTCCCAATTTGCATCAGTTGGTAGAACAAGGGTCTAGATCTTCCTATATGTTTGTTTGAGATCAAAAGCCTCCTTAAAGAGATAACAGCCCACCTAGAAGAAATCGCACCTAGGTGATAATAGAGTTGAGAAAGAGGGTAGATCTTGTGCTCAACATCATCAATCGTGGGTGCAGCACTCGATCCTGGAAGTTCTACAGTGGTTTGAATCTTGCGTTGGATTGCCTCATTGATTTGATCCATTGTCGGCACATCTTCATCTAGGGAAAGAAGAGGAAGCAACCCGAAACCAACTAGGACGGAAAAGTTCTTTCTGATCTCAATGACCCTTTTATTCAACAATGTCTGGTGATCTTTGCATTTTGTTGCAAACATGTGGCAGTTGATGATCTCATTGGTTTTGATGGAGGTGACCCGTCGATCAAGGATTCCCGCTCTTTTAAGAACTTGATTAGTGGCGATGCTTAATTTGGAGATGTCAAAGCTTTGGGAATCCGCCACTTGGGGTGAACATTTTTGTATGAAGTGATCAACCATCATATTGACCTTGGCATTTAGTTCCCGAACATCCCTTAGAAATTGTAAAGCAGGTCCCAGGACACACACACCAGTCGTTATCTTCTCCCAATGCATAGCTATCAGCCTCCTCATTATAGGAAAGGATCTAGATCCTCTTGTAGAAATTAATTCCTAGTTAAACCGAGCCTCTCTTGCTCTGGTGTTTTCTTCCATTTGGCCCTTCTCCTGAAGAGTGTTTTCCAACTTAGAGCTCAATCTTCCGACTTCTTGTCTTGACTCTTCTGCCTCAATCTGGATCCTTCGAAGATCATCAGTATTTTGGGATCTCACATCACTTAATTCTTTCTTCAAATTTTCATTTTTAGCACGGAGTTGAACTTGCTCATTCTGAGCATATGCAAGCAATCTGGACATGTCTCCTTGTTGGCCTTGAATTTTCTTCACACAGGTTATTTCAGCATCTTTGACACAAACTTCATTCTACAGTCTACTCAATGTCCCTTTCACATTTTCCAACTCAATGTCACGCTTCCTTAATTGCATGTCCTACCTTTCATAATCAACATATACCACCCTCTATGTGGCTTTGGCTAGGACCATCTTACCACGCGGGCGAGTTTTACTCAAATCCAGGCCCACAGCATGAATGTCATAATCTTCCATCTGCATTTGTCCTTTGGGCATGGAAACGATTAGCCTCATAGTGGTAATAAGCAGAGAGTTTCACTCTTCATTAAAATAGGCTTCAATCCTCCTGGTGGCGGGCCTCTCGGCACTTTTTGACAACATTTTCTACTTCTTGCCTTTTGGGCCTGTTTGGTGGCATTGAAATGACCCTAGAGAGTTTGAGGGACCTCGACACTCTGAGCTACAATGGGAGCACCAAGGGGCAGTCCAAAAAATGTGACAATAGGGGAAACTTCAGATGTGTGAGCATGGGGGGATGCAAAGGGCAATGTGATCATAGAAAAAGGCGAGACGCCAAAAGGAGTAGGGGAAGAAATAGTAGGGGTAAACACAAAAATAGGCTGATGGAGAGGTTCCTTCCTAGAAGTAGATGGGCCAGGATTAATGGGAAAAGTAGTAGTTCTAGTAGTTCCAATGGGGGCCTTTGATAAGGCAACTAATGACACAACAATTATTGCGGCAGATAACATTCTTTCAGTGTGCGAAAAGGTTTCAATAGGTTCATTAACAATGGCAGGGGGTACATCCAACATTACAAGTTTGGGAACCAAAGATGGAGGATTACCTTCCATAGGAGGAGGCAAGGGATTGACTAAAGATGTAGAAATAGGAAGAAGAGGGGGAGCGAAACTTACCTAAGTCGCAGTCGATGAAACATTTCGCAGGGCGAAGTCCACTTCTTCCTATCGGACCAATATGTCAGGGGCACCCAGGTCTTGGATCCTCCTTCACTTCACATGATTAGGACTAGCACATTCTGATCCCCTACCTACAAATTCCTCCAACATTTGTCCTTTAGCAGCCGCTAAGGATCCTTTCAGGGACGATTAGGCCCCTTTTCCTTTTCTTTGGGCATGGGAGGTAGACGGAACTTCTAGACCCCCTGGCCCTAAATCTCTTCGGTTGTCGGGTTCCTAAGGTCTAGGAATTAGGAGTGGAACTTGCTCCTCTTCAATTTCATGGCTCATCTCGAGATTTTTGTTGTCAAAATAAGCCTCTTTATCATATGTGTCCTCGAATTCCTCATCAAGTTGGAAGCTTCCAAACAAGGCACCTAGATATCTCATCTCTTGTCAGAACTTCCAAAAGTATACCTTCTTCCTTTTCGACCATCCCTTACGCCTCAACTGCACATTGAGAGATTTTCCCATTGGGAGATTCCTCTGATATTGTGTTTGGGGCTCATAAAATCTCAGCCATTTTGGTCATTCTTCTGGAATCGGTCAATGTATATCTTCGCACTCTCCCGAGCAGGATTTCTCCTTCTTTGGAAATACTCCCTAAACTCGTGCCTTAAACTAAAAATCCCATCCAGGTTATAATTCCATTTGTCACAAATTAAGACCAAACCCAGAGCCGCCATTAAATTTGTGATCTCATCCTCAGCCTTTCGCTTTCTCAGTATCACTTTGCTCTTTGCAATCATAAGGGGAAGATCAAGAATCTTTGCTTTATTCCTCCCAGCACCATAAATCTTGTCAATAGTGGATACTTGTCGGCATGCTTCCAATGTAAATGTTTGGTTTGTTACAAATCTAGGGAGTTAGAAAACCTCCCCAGGGAAACCATGAAACCTAAAAAATGTGAAATCCCTACCTAGGAAGTAATCCACTGGGATAGGTGGATGCTCCATCCATTTTGTAACCTCCTGAGAGAAATGGCCAATGGGGAAAAGGCAATAAATCTTGTAGCACTGGTCTCATAAAGTAATCTACAAATAGATAATAATCTCTTGTCTGGATATAGCCTCTCTCATCTATCCTAGAAACCAGTACATTCCTCCCTATGCACTTAAAATCTTGATGTAATAACAAATGAACAGGGATGGAAGAATACCTGAATTTGGACTCAACACTATAGTTTCTCAACTGCAGCTTCATATTCCCGGCCATCACCTCAGCAAAATCAAAACGCCTCAACACCTTTTCTCTTTTGAGCACAAGCCCTAGGGAAAACTGGAAAGGGTTATCCTCTTCGTCATCATCGAACCCAAAAACCCAGGCCAACATTGAGAATACGGACTGTACATACTTCTTAAATTTCCTTCATGAAAGAGGCCAACGAATTTGTCCTCTCTATGGAATTTCCTTTGTCTCATCCTCATAGAAACTTGTTTTCCTAAACATATTTTCTCCCAAGGCATCCATTTGTTCTTCATTGAAAAGCTCAGCACCCCAACCTATAGGGATACATAGCATATCTCATATAGCTTTGGCCAAAATAGTAATCTTGACCCCACGGCCCTTAATGCCCTCTGTGTGTATGAAATATATGTGATCAATCTAAATCAATAACAACACAATCAATAAAACATTAAATCAAAGAAGCTAAAAGAAGATTAAATAAACAAATCAAACTCTCATTGCAGCTTCTCCAAAGTCATTCTATTGTTCTCTATCTCCAGTGTTTCGTCTTTGCTCAAGTTGCTCTCAGATTTGGAATGCCAAGCTCAACGAAGTAGGCTACTGAAGAATGAGATTAAAATGCATATTATGCTAAATGCAAGATTATGCTAATATGAGGATATTGCTGAAATACTAAAAATGTAAGAATGCAAGCGTAATGTATGTTCGTCGTGTGTTGTGTAACCAATGCTTAGATTTGCACGTGCATTTATAGAGTTTTTCGAAGATTTCAATTGGCTGGTTTGGTCAACAGCTGTGATAATTCCTGACAGATCAAACGGTTGAAGATAGATGAGATTGAAGAGAAAATAGAAGAAAACGAATAAAGCCAGATTTTTCCATTTTAATGGAAGAGATAAGATGAGATGTTTTAAAAATCATCTTTTTAGAAGAATAATGGAAAGATTCTGATAAGATAAATATTGAATTATCTAATTCAATTATTTATTTATGAGTGCATGCTGATTTTTCTTAAATAAAATAAATATTTAAGATTTTGAGGAAATCAGAAGATTTCATAATTAAACAGAATATCTAATTATGATTTGAAGAAAGCAGAAGATCTATAATTAAATAAAATATTTAATTAAATTTGAAAGAATTAATTAAATAAAAGTATTTAATTAATTTAGAAAAATAGAAAGAAAATAGATATTTAAATTTAATTAAAAAGATTTAATTAAATTCAAAAGATGATAATTAACTTAAATAAATAAAATATATTTATCTAATTTAATCAAGTAGAATGTGGAATAATTAAATAAAATAGATTTATTTAATTATGGTGGGAGAATAAAATGAATGAATACTATAATTAAATTGATTAAATTTAATTACATATAGAAGACTTTTAAAGGAATTAATTAAATAATAAATATTTAATTAAATGTCAGGAATAATTAAATATGACCAATTTTATGCATATACACCCTCTATATATTTTTTAAACCTCTTTGTACTCGCGTCAACCAACTTCGAGCATGGATGCACAGTAGGTAGCAAAATTTGTGGTAGAACACTATTCCAGAGTCAAAATGCAAAACCTTCTAACACATGCTCCAGCATCCTCTGAAAGGCACCTTCCATAATATTTTTAGGGATGGTGGATAACTGAGGGTCATAAACATTATCAGTAATATCTTGAACCACCTCCTTTTGGATGTGTTTGTCAGGTTGAACCTTCCTATAGCATTCAAATGGTCGTTCTTCTAGTGCTAAAGCATTGGCGAACAAGTAGTGCCCAAATATGTCAATGTAGCCAGGTCTTCAGCTTGAAGCTTTGGCCTGCCTGCTAGAGCTAGATGCTTTCGCCATGATTGTATAAGAAAGATGTAGAGAGCTTCTCTAGTAACAACAACCACTTGCCTTTTATTTTTTAGAAAAAACTTACTTTTGAGTGCAATTAATTTTTTTACTTGTGCATGTAGTTATGACTACGCCACTATTGATGGCCCATTAAATGTTGCCACTAGGGTGATACATGTGGATATGAGATCCGTATCCCTTGGGAATGCTGAGAAAGTTGTGGGAATGGAATTATTACATTCCTTCTGCTGCCTCTTTTACAATTAAATTTATTGCATCAAAAAGCGTGTTTTTCGTCATATGGAACGTGTCAAGATGACACAAGGTACTCCTAAAAAGACGTTCTCATTAATTTGTCAGAGCCTTAGCATGTTAATCCATGTCATTTCCCATTAGTGAACTGGTTGACACTGATGATGGCGAAGGACATGTGTCAACCATCGGCGTATGGGGGCATTTACTCCCAACACCTGAATTTATTTCTCAAGGTATTCTGTCAGATCCTCTATACAATTTTTTCACCTTGCTTCATTTTGTCTCAAAATTTCTTATTATCGTCTAGCCAAAAATAGATATCTCATTGGTTAAGTTTGTTGATTGGCCCTTTCTATATATAGCTATACCACCTTTTACAACATTCATTCGAACATATAGCCCTCTAACTTAGTTGGCCTTCTGCTTATTCCTTTCCTGCCATAATTCACTACTTCGTCGAGATGTTTGTTGGCCTAGGTACCCCTATTCGGCTCCTTCCACGGAGACCAAAAAATTGCTTTGTGAGAGAGGTCACTGCTAACTGAATCAAGCACTTGGTGAAGAATTGCAACCCCTTGGACATGACTATGTTCAATTGGGTAGTCGGTGCAGACTATATTACCGACGAGAACTAGCTCTAGAGTAACTACAACGTGCTATCCTGCTTCATGGCTTCACTACTAGACCTGAATGTGGCCAATCCCATGATAATTGAGTTGTGACAGAAGATGTTTGACACCTGGCTGATGGAAGGGCTTGGAAAGATAGTGTGAGTGGTCATCCCTGGCGTTGGTATCCCAAGCATTATGGACCTTCGTAGGCACATGGACTTTGGAGCACATGTACCCCGGTCGCCCTTCCTTACTGACTTTCACACCATGGATGTGGAGATGCACTGCTATTCTTCTCAGCCAACAGACACTTTTCTTTTGTGAGAGTACGACGTGGAGCGAGTTATGGGGATCGCCTAGAGAAAGCACTTCAGTTTCTTAGTGCAAATTCGTAGCGAGTAGACCCTAGGTCTGCACTTCACAGCCCATGTGTGTTGTGTGTTTTTCCCCTGCTTGCAACCCGTCAGAAGAAAAGAAGGATAAAAAGAACCTGAGCCCATTTTTTCTTCGTCTTCAATGACTAGAGGCTGAAGTTTAATGTTTTTCTGCTCATTTCCTCCCTTTTGCAACTTTTTGCTCAATTCCCTCTTTTGGGTTTTGCTTAAGAGAGCCTCATGTGATATTTTGAGCCTCAGGCCATACACTATATTGTAAATTTTGTCGATAAACATAATATAATATATCCTTTATCTCCTATGTGTTATTCTTGGGTTTTATTCTCAAATTTTTGAAAATATTACAAATTTTTTACATATGGTACATAATTGCTAAAAAAATTTAAAAGAATTGTGTGTTTTAAAAAAATTAAAAAGAACTGTGCATTTTAACAAAAAATCCTTAGATAAATACCATTCACCGGTACATCTAAAGCATTGTTCTCGATTTCTTTGAGTCTGTACACGTTCTTTCTTTTGCACGCATTGTTTTCGAAAGGTTCTTTCTACAACACTTTGAATTTTGTATGTTGCCCTGGTTTTGCAGCACGTCTGTCATACCTTAGCACTTAACTTTCTTCTTTGAAGTCTAGGTTAGAAATCTTTTCGTCAAAACGTCGTTTGATTGTTTGATGATGGTTAATTGTGGCTCCATGAGCCTTTTCTCTATCTTCTTCCAACCTTGGGGTTTTTGCCAAATTTTTGTACATCATCTCATATGGAGAAACCTTCAGAGCCAACTTGAGGGTGATTTGGTTCATCAACAGGGCAGCCCGTTCGTGACTGTGCCAATCTATTTTTCTTCTTAACCCAATACATTTGATTAACCTAATTAGGTTCTTGTTGATTGATTATGTTAACCTGCTCCCCTGTAAATGATAATTTGATGAAATTTTTAGAAAAATCTTGTATCTATTAGCATAATTTGACCCTTGTGATTCCACCAGACCTCAGGCATTGTCGGGTATAATGGTCTCGAGCAAGCCAAGCCTGGCTTTTAGCTCCTTAAGAAACTTGAAATTTTTTTCTCCTATGATGTATTCCTACACATCGGCTCCCTTTTGCTTATTTTTTCTTGAAAGAAATGCAATAGGATACTCTTCATTTTCTTCCTCGTACTTCTAAGTGAGCAGATAAACTATACGACATTGGTCATTATTCATACTGAGTAGAAAAACTTTGAAAAAAATGGGATAATCAATGTCGAGGCTTTAGAGAGAGCCATCTTTAGCTGCTTGATAACTGTTGTGCCCTTGGAAATTTGTTGAAAAGATAGGTTCTCTTTAATCATTAGGACAATCAGGGTTGTAATGCTTGTGAAATTTGGTATGAATCCTCGGACAAGATTAGACTTCTCTGGAAAAGATCTTATGTTCAATTTTGAGCTTCAAATCTTTTCGGGATCTATTACTATTCCCTCCTATGGCATTGTAAAGCCGAGAAGCTTTCTTTGGATGCTCCAAGGAAATATTTTTCTGGATTAAGAAGAATCCCAAATCATTGGTCTTTCAAAGAAAACCCCTTTAGATGATCGAGATGATCATCTTTGACTGATAAATTTCCCAGTTATATGAAAATAATCTAGTTGGCCCATCTTTCTAAAGTAATGCACATTGCCCCTTGAAGAGTTACACCAGCATCAGAGAGTCTGAATGGTGTTTTTGAATATGCAAACATTTCCCACTTGGCGATAAACATTGTCCTATGTTGATCGGATTCCATTATGTAGACTTGATTATTCCTTGGGGAATCATCTATCAAGGAGAAAAGTCTCTAATCTAGTTAGATTCTATGAGAATTGCTTCATCCATGATGAGGGGTAATGGTCATCCAGCAAAATCTTTCTTGAGTCTTGATAATCAAGACAAAGTCAGATATCGCTATTCCTTTTCCAAACAGGGACTATATTTAATACCCAAGCAAAAAATATGATAGGGCATATGACCTTTGATTCGCCCCACTTGATGACCTCTTGTGCTACCAGAGCTTCAACCTTCAAGTTGACTATCCTTTGTCTCTGTTGGACAAACCTGGGTCTTTTAGCCAGGGCAATTGTACATTGAACTATACCCGACTTGTAACCTCTGAGATCATATCTGTAGCATAGATCCTTCAGCTTTCTTTTATCCTTGCAAGAGGCTTTCTTGCCGACTGTTAATCTTCTATTGTTTCCAATATCAAGCTCTTCACAATCCTTCAAAATTGTAGAGAATTTTTGCTTACCATTTCTTGTATCTTTGAGGAGATTTGTCCCTAATGATGGATAGTTGAGAGTAGTTCCTGACTTCTGTGCAAAGGAAACAATTTGAATATCGTCTCCCAAAATTCACCAATTTTGACTTTTGTCAAAAATTGAGAGTCAAGCAATGATCTGCACTGCATCTTGCTTTGTTTGGTCGGAAACTAATTCCAATTGTGGTCTGATAAGAAACGTCTAATCAACAATGTTGTTTTGTGGTTGGGGATTCCCTTGTATATTGAAAGCTTCACAACTCTCGATGAGATCCCATACCTTATGTATGTAAGATCTTAGCCATATATTTATTGCAATCGCTTGCCCACAAATCCGGCTTACTATTAATTCCAAATTTTTGACAGCTCGTATCTTACTTGCACCCATATATTCTACCAAAATCAACTCATGAACCAAAGCTTCATATTTAGTATCATCGTTGGAGCATGGAAACTGAAAATGATAGTTTTTGGGGTTTTTCAATTTTATTGGAAACATCAATCAGACACCTACTCTGACACCAAGCTTTCATTTGGCATCATCAAAATATAAGGTCCACAAATGATTATCAAATAGGTCATTGGACTTCTCCTGAATCTTCATTAGTTTCAGAAAGACCTGATCCTTGTTGAAAATTACTTAGGTGCTTAGCCCCGTAGGATGGAAATTTCCAAGTGGATCAGAATTAATGAACTGGTTGAGTAGCACTTCTTCTGAAACCTGCTCACTTGTATCTTCTTCCTCTTTGGGAATTTTTACACAATATCTCTCCTACTGAAAAGTAGAGGAATGGGCAGCTCTTAAGCATAGATTTGCATCATCCGCAATGTGTTCGGGATGCAAGGATTCAAATAGGATCTTGATTTTTTCCCCGTGTTTGGTTATCAATATCAAGTGGGACCAATCAAGTGCCAAGTATCCGCCAAGCTTGGCAGTGCAATCTCTTGATAGACACATTCTAAAGACCGATGGAATGTCTATTACTACCACTTCTTGCATGACTATTTGGCTTGGGCAAGAGAAAAGGATCAGGGACAGATCCTTTATCCGACCAATAGTCAGAACCTTCTTCCCGTCCAATTGCATAGTTTCCTTTTCAAGGGGTTCATACTCTAACTTCAAAGCATCTGCCACTTATTTTGGCATGATAGTGGTACTAGCCCCCTAATCAATCCTATTATTATGCAATAATTTTTCTCCTACTATAAGTATTAAAAATAAAGGTGTGGGCTTTGTTCCGCTTACCTCTTTATCTTTTGTGTTGCCCATATCATTTGCATAAGTTGTTGCTTTCGGAGCCTAGGGGGAATCTCGGGTCTGTCATTCCTACTTTGATTGCACGGCTGAGTCACATTCACCTGCAAGCATTGCTCTTCCACCTTTAATGCTTCTTGAAGTAGGGTTTTTTGCTTGGAAATTGATATGGCATCCCACAATGATACATTGGTAGGCACCTTCTTCAATTGCTCCACCACGTTAAGTGTCCCAACTGTTTGGGCCTTAGGCTTAAACGATGGTATTCCTTCATTTTTAGGAGAAAACATCCCATCATGATTGGGCTTGGTGTTTTGTTTGTCTCCTTTTCCACCAATGGTAAATTATGTGGTTGTGGAAAGGTCGAATGATGGATGACAAAGCATGCTTCTCTGGGGGAACAATTGACGTGGCTACGAATGTGGAAAAGCTTTTTGTACATTTTCTACTGTATGCTTTCTTTTTGATCTTGTGTTATAATCCAACTGCACTTGTGGAATTCCAGTCATCGGAGCTTCATTTGTGAACACAGCCTCATCCTCTTCCAACCATGAGAAAAGAGCTTGGTTAGGCATAATGTCTAATTCTTGCTTCAGGGACATCCCTTGCATTTGTGCTCTAAAATGAGCATTCTCCATTTTGGATGATCTGTACTCATCCATAATCGGGATCATGCCCTTATTCCTTTGTTTCACCACCTTTTATTGCATATTTCCCCTTGGGTAGTTTCAAGGCATATGGTTATCGTTGCATGGGAAGCACCAGACACTTTTGTCTTCCACCAAATTGTTCTGACCTGGGACTAGCTCTTTATTCGGGCTACCCTTGACTGTCTGTAATGGCATGGTGGTTGGAACTATCTGATTTGCAAATGACGTCTATTAACCCCCCTTTTATAGGGTCCTTGATATGAATTATGTTGATAAGGTGGCTTTCCTCCACTATAGGCTTGAGTGGTCATTTTCAAATGCGTCGCTTGTTGTCATTTGATAATGACCAGTTCATTAGCAAAAGTTTGCATGAGATCCTTCATATCAATGATGTCTGCTACCATCAAAGAAAGACCTGATGTTCTTGCTTTAGCGGTAGGATACTCATTTGTATAGTACGGGGTGACCATCTTTAATTATGGTGCAGGAGTACTTGGATTGGCTTCTTCCTAATGACCATCAAAGATCTCTACAAATATTGGCATCGGTGGTCAAGGCAGAAGCTTTTCGACATCAATCAAATTATTCTTTGTGCATACTACCACTTCGTATGCGTCAAGCAGGATATCCCCTCCCATGGAGATTATCATGACTATGATATCCAGGTTAAAGGCCTTCAAATAGAACATGAACGCCATCGCAATTCAGGGTCAAGCAGTCACAGGGATCCTTTTCCAGGTCTTGTGGAACCTGGTGTTGAAGTCACTCATGGCTTCATGCGGAGCCCTCTTAATGGTGATTAGTTGTTGCAGCAACAAAGAACAGTCTCCTGTTTCTGAGAATTGTTCAAATAGGCGTTGTTTGAGCTAGTCCTAGGAAAGGATGGAACCTAAGGCCAGAGATCAATACCAATCTTGAGCCTTCCCCTTAAAAGAGGCAACTAGTAGTCTCAACGCGATGTTTTCCTCTAATATATTATGTACCCTGCATACCTCCACTATATCTTGAAGGTGTTCGGAAGGGGTTTTGAAATCTTCTCTAGATAATCTTGGAATAGCCTTAAGGGCATTAGCAGGTATGGCAAGTCATACATCTAGGGGTGTGGGGGGTTGTAGTGGACTACCACTATCCCATGTTATGAAATTTCTAGGAGCGGGGGGAGGTACATGAGCCATAGAGAGAAGATTCCTATGAATCATATATACAGGTAATCTTATTTGGAAGTTTAAGCCTCCGTGTGGAGTAGGTAAGGCTCTAGATACTAGGATCTAAATTCTTGCTCTATTACTCCTTATAGGTGATACAGAACCTATAAGTCTCCTCCTTATAGGGATTGAGGCAAGTAAATGAGAGTACTAGAAGTGACCTCTCGAGGATGCTCTTGTTTGGACTCTAGGCATGAAACTTCCAGTTTCCTTCCTTAGCCTAATTCAAGAAATATTTCTGACTTCTAATTAAGCATTTGGAAAAACTTTGGTCCCACTAGGTGTGCCAGAAAAAGAACTGTTGATCATCAAAGCTTGCACTTCTCCAACAGTCTTAAGGGAAATTCAGTGAGTGGGGGACAAATTGCATCTCACTAAATACCTTTGGGTTTTTTATAGAAAGTTGGCTCTTCTTTTGAGGTTTTGAGATAAGGGGAGAAGGAAGTGTAAACATAAAACATAAAAGGAGATGCACTAAAGCTTTTACAACATTTCAAACCCAAATCATTTCTATGATTGATATAAATAGACACAGAATGCCACAACCCCTCATTGTTGGAAAGAGAACAAATAGCAAAGGCTAACTTCAAGCACAATGCAAACTTTCAAATCTTTCTGTAGGCAATGTTCATTAAGGTCCGATAAAACATAAAGATTTTTTATGGGTAAAAGAACAATATTTCAAAAATCACATGAACTCTATCTCCCAATACAACATAGCACAACAAAATAACAACTTTCAGAAAAATAGAAAAGTCTAATGACATGGTCCAATTTCCTAAGCCACTATTCTACCATACAAGCATAAAGCATAGAAAACCACTATTTAAACTACCTGGATATAGCTTGTAAGACATAGTGTTTCATTCATAATGACAATATAAAGAAAGAAACCTTGAAAAAGGCCATACATGCACAGTCTCAATAAATTCTCCTCAATAGTTCATGCTTTAATTATAAAAATGAACTTTGAAACAGAGGTCGGATGCCAATCTAACAATAGTTTAAACCTGAATAGATATAATATGCTAGAATAAATTAGTTTTGTAACTTGTTTCTAAAAATAGTTCTAAAAACCCTTAAGAAAACTAAAGAAACAATCTCTTAATGAAGAAAATATCACTTGGAAAATCTAATAAAAAAAATCTCTTTCTTTTTGTCTCATCGCCCTCCCTTTATAGCCAAAACAAAAGATATACACCGCCTCAGCTTAGAAGTAATTGTCGCTAGGTGTTGAAAATTGATAGCACATGATCCGATCATTGATCCTTGGTTAGGCCGCAAAAGATCTTTGCTCATTAATTCTTAGCTACTGCATTAATACCCTTTAGATATTTTAGCAAAGATAAAATCTCGTACATGATCAGATCCTAAAAATAATAGCCTGGAAAAAGGACCCAGTTGACCGATCACATCACTCCTAAGTATCATCTCAAAACTTCCATCCCAAAGACCGAGGAAAAGAGAAGAAAAGGCTAGCCAAATTTGAAAAAAATCTCAATCAGATTACTTTATAGATGGTGCAAATAACCCGCAACGAAGAGATGGCCTGTCAACAAGGCGGAAACTCCCGAGCTTTCAAATATAGCTCCCAAGAAAATGTTCGGCAAGTAAACAAGTGTCCTGAACCTTCTCCCAAAAGGAAGATGAAAGATGAACATGTTGCAACTACCACGTAGCACATTGCGCATCTTTCTGATGATTTTATTTGAGCGTGGGTGCACCGGAAGCCAAAGACATTTATGCAAACCAAAAATAAAAATGAGTGAGGCAGAAAAAATACTTCACGGGATCTAAGTCTGTAAACTTGCTTTTTGACATAATCCCAGGGTCTGAACTCTTTAGAGTGAAGCTGGGTATCCCCTAGTTAGTAGCTATGAATGCAGTTCCCTCAGTCATGCATAAATTCCTAAATTTTATTCATGAGGGTTCAGTACATGTAATCCATGATACTGGCTATATATTGTTAGTTGCATGTGGTAGTTATTCTTTAGATCACTTTTGGCTGACACCCGTTGGTCTGCTCCCACCTAGGAAGGACCTCTTGTACTGAACATATGAGAGGTACAAGAAAGGGTGCTTAACACCTAGAGTGAGATACCCTCCATCTCCTTATGATGTCTCACATAGGGCTTGTTTGAAAGCTAACAGTGATGCCACCATGGCCAAATAAGGGAAGAAGAGAAGCATTCTCGAGGTTCCTCTTCCTCCTCTTCTATTATGCAGCCTACTGCTTCCTCTCACCTTGTTGTGGTGTCATTGAATTCTGCTTCACATTTGTAAGAGAACCCTATGGTGTCCGCTTGGTGAAAGCCCAAGCAACTTGCACTTGAACTTCCCATTCTACCCACAGAGCCTAGGCCCCTTTGATATGGTAGAAGGGTCCCCGCAGGGAATCCTCTATGTCTCAACCTTCACAGCCTCCTACCACTCTTGCTCATAAAGCAGTGAATGGGAAGAGGCCTACTGCTGAGGCACTAGAGCCAACTCTCGCTGTCTCTCAATCTCCTCCTCTTGCTCCCGTCTAGGAGTCTATCCCTCTGCTGGAAACAGTTGTGGTGGACACTCCTATGGTTGAGCAGGATCCTTTTATTCCTTATCAACTCTCAACCTCTAGCCCAAGAGTCACAAAAACCACCTTGTGCATGAGCGCAAGCATCGACGAAAGGCTTTGGCAATCGAGTAGGCCAATTTGTAGAGGAAGGAAGGAGAGTTGACCATCCCTATTCTAGGGCCTCTTGTTGTGTCCTCTCCTATCCCCTTTGCCTAAATTCAATCAAACTCAATTCTGCTTCTAACTCCTACTGCAAGCACGAATGCCCTTGACCTTAAAAAGGTGTAGATGTTTATTGCTCCTTCGATCGAGTTGCCTCTTTTGATATCCCTTTCAGACATCCCTCCATTCCTAAAGCCCATGGATATGTTGAACAGCTCAGTGGTGTCCATTGTGGTTCTCTCCTCCTCCTCTACACCTCTTGCCTCATCCATGGGGAGTTCACATCCTTTGATGAAGCAAAAAGTGTAGTTTTTCCCTTCTAGCAATGGGAGGCGTAAGAGGAGCCCACCTTCTTCAAAGGGTGGTTTTGTGCTAGCTTGTACCATCTTGGTGACGGAGCAAGTTCTGACATCCCCTAAGTTTTTCACTACTCCTGAGTCCTTCAGTGAGCCCAGCAGTGAATCTTAGGTGTCGCCTCCCTTTCCCATTGAGGTTACACACAATACTCCCATAAAGTGCATGTTTAACTCTTTAGACGAGGTCCCAACCTTGTCGGCAATCTTCGTGAAGTCGCTAACCATTGCTCCACAAGAACTGAGTGGAGGAGACCCCAAAGAGTCTCCTTCCTTAGCCCTTGTTGCGCGAGGGTCAAAAGCTTCCCCCCTTAATATTCCACCATTGCAAGCTCATCTGCCTTCCCCATATAATGACCTAGATTGGAAAGTAGACGACCTCTTGGTCGATGAGTATTAGGGGTGTGTCTCTTCTTTATCTTTAGATTAAGTGTGTGTTTTTTATGATGTGTTCCCCCATGCTTGTGCTATGTGTTCATGGATGACCCTTTTCACTCTCATAGGTGCTTGGATACAGGAGTGATTATGTGTCGTAAACTTCCTCTATCTATGGCATCATTCTTCCTCTATTATGTGTTTTGACTTTTGAAAAATTGGGGGCGATGCAAAGTGTTGGGGACATTTAAGCTCCCCTTCCATGTTGACCCAATTATTTATTTTTACGTCATTTTCTCATGCATTCTTCACATGGTCTGATATAGTAGGGGGTTGATGACAGTTCATCTATATACTATTACTATACTTATATATATTTATGAGTAGCTCTGACCCTGAAATATCATATCACCCCTGTGCCCTTTGTTTGTGATGTTATTGCTTCTTTTTTCAATCTTGGTTATCTTTATCTCTTCTTTGCTTAAGTTGTCCCTCGTATGTGCAACAACGTCACTTTCACAATGTTTTGATTTTTAGAAAACACATTCATAGCCAATGAATCTTTTCTCAAAAATCTTTGCAAACTTTTTCAAAAAATCACATTCTCAACTCAGGCCCCTAGTGGAATGTGTTTCCTTCGTCATGGATTCGCAAAGAAATAACTTGAAGACTTTCCTCCAAGGAGGGAGTAGCCTTTCCTACGGGAGAAGCCTCGACCTTCCCCTTGCAAGGGGACATTTTCTTTCTTTCGAATTACTTGATGAAGTGAACATTTTTTGAAAGGATTCCTTGATGTTGAATTAATTTCAGAAAAAATGCTCTTTCACTTTCAAACAGTGCATCCCTTAAGTGAACCCATTTTCTTTTGGAGGGTTCCTGAGGGACCCCTTTGAAATATTTTCAACTTTTTGAATGTCTTTATTTTCCTGTGTGGCTGCTTTTTGTTTTCTGACATATTTTATCTATGGATTAACATGTTGCTTTGCACGTGTGCCTGTGAAGCCGCTTTTCCAGTCTGACTATGTGGAGTCCCCTTTCATTGGGCTTACTTCATGAGAGAGTACTTGGGGGAACACCTTTGCAAGTTTGAGGGCCTATGAAGTGCTTGCATCTTGTGGGATTTGTCCATCGTTGGTCTCCAGGCCTTCGGTGTACTTTGTGCAACTTTGTAGTTCTGCGGAGCTACGGAGTCCTTTGTTTGAACCTCCTCAGGAGAGAATACCTATGGAGTCCTTTTCCTACCCTACACTTTCGAGCTCACAAAATTACGGTCTGCTTCCTTGACAATTCAGATAGACATCTCTAACTCTTCGATCTACTTTACCAAACACTCATCGATACTTGTGCTCACAAAAGTGGGGGAAAAATGTATAGAAACGAATTTGCACCCCTTGTGTAAATTCTCCTTTTGCATACCCTCACCTTAGAAAATCAAACCCAAAGGTGAAATTCTGCATCACCCATCTGCCTTCCATCCACTTGGCACATGTTTTGTGTGTCAGTGAGGGAATTTTCATCAGGGACATGAGTGTGGTATGTGGATGTCTGCACAGTGCACTACCGTCCCTGACAAATTCCTACCTTTGGAGTCCACAGGGACGTTACACTCCTCATTGGGGAAGAATTGTAATGCCTCTATGCAACCAACTGACCCAAAACAATTCCTTTTTGCCTTCAAAAGCATTCATTTCACACTCATTTCATCTTCTTATTCACATCCATAAGAATTTTCATTCCATCTTTCATATCTTCTCACAATTCCAGCAATCTACACAACTCCATTGAGCATTGCAATAGCTTGATACTCCATCAACTTCACTTTTGTACGTGTGAGGCTACCATAGAAGTTGCGAGCTTAGAGTCTTGTGAGACCTCCCTTCATCATTGCTTTGGTTGTGGTGACTTTTGGAAGTTTGTTGCTTGCATTCTCCCTTCATTGGCCTTGAGAGCCTTTGGGTAGAGGTGGCAATGCTCCACTTTTCCTTTTTTGGTTTGACATAGTAGCATAGTATTGTTTTGTAGTGTTCAACAATCTCTCTTTCTCTTCCATTTCCTTTATTGCACTTTCTACTCTGTTGCTTTTTCGGATGTCTGTGGATGTTGAAACACCAAAGTGAGGGTTTGACTGAGGCAAACCCCTATACAGCCCCAACAATTTTCCCCTCTTACTTGTGTGTAGGTGAACGCGTGTGTGGAGCTTGCTAGCAAACTAGCGCCTTTGTGAGTTGATATTCATCACCCTTGTGTTCATTTATTTACTTTATCATTTACGTACTTATCTTTCATACTTTATAATTCTTTTTATTTCGTTAAGATTAGTCAGCTAGGTTGTTTAGTCAGTTTCTAGTGTTTTTACTCCATTTTATGTTTTCTATCCGTACAGACGCTAGTGCACCAAAGAGACGCTAGTGCGCTGTGCTATCATCCTAGACCCACACTACCATCCTCATAAAAAGAGTTGTCTAAGGTGTGGTATTGACTCCAAAAGCTAGCTCATCTAGCTCCAAATAGATTTTTGAGTTTGTAGAGTGACAAAAGCACTTGAGAGTGCTCTTCATTCTCGATCCTCATCCCAAAACATTTGTTAGAGTGAGGTAAGTTAGGGCAGACCTCTTCTCTTGGCTCTCTGTGACCTAGAGTCTTGGCATGGTTGGTCCCCCTCTCTTACACACCTAACTAGTTTATCTTATAGGTCCTATTCACAATAATACTTAGGGTACACATAGGATACTGTGATTATAATCATAGTATAGGTTATATACACTAGATCCATATAGATTCAAGCCATATTCAACCCCCTAAGCTACAATCCCAATGAGATGTTCAAAAGCTTCAAAAACTAAGAAACCATTAAACTAAGCATGAAATGAACATGAAATGAACATGAAATGAACATGAAAGCATAAAAGAAACCTAATCTAGAACTTCAAACCTTATCCCATTGTGGGAGTGGTGTCATATTGATATGGAATAATGACCCTTTCCCAATCCCTTGGATGAAATGAGCAATTAACCAAACTCCATGGTTGAAAACTAAGCTAAGATTGATAAAACGATGCTATGGGTGGATGGAAAGGATGAAAAATCTTTATAATGGTGCAAATATAAATAAAGATAGTATTCAAATGAGCAGCATAACTTTTCTTTGATGGAAGTGGATCCATTTCTCTCTAAAATGTGATGTATTTATAGGAGAGAAAATTAAGAATCAAGGGTCAAGATGAAATGGATCAATCAATGGTCAAGATGAAAAGGATCAATCAATGGTCAAGATGGAATCAAGGGAAAAGACATGGATCAAGGATTATCATCAATCGATGAGAATCAAAGATCACATGGATCAAAGAAACAATCAATGTCTCACAATGATTCAAACAAACACACTTTCAAAGTTGTTAGAAAGTTTGTTAGAGAGTTTGTTAGGAAAGAACATTCCATTTTTAGAGCCAAATAAAAGAATATTCCTTTGAAATATTCCCTATACAAGTGGATGGGTGAGGAAAATTAGTAATTAGTTAATTAAAAGTTTTAATTGTGCAAGTTGAGGAATTTTAGGATTATCATTAAATAATTGGTTTTTTTAATGAAAAGGGGTTCAAAGGACATTTAATTAAATAATTTAGGATTATTCAATTAAATGAGAAGACATAAAGGTGTTTAAGTTAAATAATTTGATTTATTCAATTAAACAGGATGAAAGGTGAATGTGAAAGATAATGAATTAACCTAATAACATTAATTATATTAATAGATGAAAATGATGCATTCAATTAAATAAATAGGCTTATTTAATTAAGCAGGCAAAAAGAAGATGAATTTTAAGATGAAATGATGTTAGTGACCAGATTCAAGTGTGATATCATTCAAGACAATTTTAAGTGTCTACATTTTTCCCTTCTTTGAAGCAAGGTACCTATTACATTGGTTCAAAGACTGATGTTTTTTTAATTTAAACTGCTACTTAAATCAAAAATTCAAAAAAAATTGATTTTTTAGATGCCTTATTGTTGCCCCAACAGAAGAAATTAAGTTGGTACCCTACCCCCTTGAGAGATCAGGCAGAAATTTGAATTTTCAATCGAGATCACGACAAATATGCAAGATTAGTTCAACTCAAAGAGGAATAGAAAGCTTAGATGTTAGATGTAGACAGATTTGATGATGTATAGACAATCATCGGCCATGGGTAGCCTCATGTATATTTTGATATATCGCACATATTCGACACTTAGATAGAAATGTTAGTAGAGATAGAAGAATAAGATGGATGGATTAACCATTGATTTTGAGATTGATTTAGAATTCCAACAAGCCTATGATTGTTTGAGACTTTATTAGATATGGTTACGAGATTAATGATATGCCCATTTTAGGGATGGGATACTTCATCATTCCTTATTTCTTATATAACACATAGATACAATGCATAATGGTATTGATAACCAGGATGGCGTTGTATCTAGTGCAATGGAATTTGACTCTGCAAGCAAATAGGATAATCCTTGCTCACACCTTGACATACGGAAACCTCATTGGAATGTAGTTTAGAAGTTGAGAAAATTTTAGGTCCCAAAGCATACGCAATGGTCAACAATCTATTCAAAACAACCTCCCTATGCACAACTAAGCAAGTATTTTCCAAGATTATTTTATGAGAATATCCCACAAGCACAGCAAACAAAAGAAAATGATCAATGCCCCATTCCTTTCTCTCTAAATTGTTTTGATAGACATTATCGAGAGGTCCTCGGAATGGGTCAATAAGATAAATCATAAGACGAGATCAAAATGAACAAACAATCAATTTTATCTATATCTCTTACCAAAGGTGTGTTTTGAGGATAAATATCCAAAGTGATTGCCAGAGATAATTCCCATTGTAGGAAGGATGCATCCTAGGACATGTTAGTGGATGGTAGCAGGTTGATAGGTTGTTTGAAAGGTTGTTGATATAAGGTTTGATTGACATGTTTGATAATGATCAAGAGTTTTATTTTTGTGTTTAAGGGTTTGTTTTTGTTGATTGTTGTACTTGCTTTTTCATTTGCATTACCAAAGGGTGAGTGTGACAATCGACTTATTATGGATGGAAGTTTATTGTGCGTGCAAAGTGAAATGGGATGGATGGTTTTGGGATTTTTTGCAATATTTCAACGTTTTTGGTATTTTGTAATGTTTTGAGATTGTTTTTGGTCTTTTTGAATGTTTATGTTTTTAGGTTATGTGAGGTTGTTTAGGGTTTTTCAAGGTTTTCCAATGTTTTGAGTTTTCAAATGTTTTTGTGTTTTCTAAGTTTAGACCAAGACCTAAGATGGACTAACCTAGGTCCTCATGGGCTTATCAAAGATGACCCTTGCCTATGTTATACACGCAGAGACCACGTAGTTCGACTGACTTTGACTAGTTTATTGATGAGATATGAACACTTGATTGATTGTCAATTTATTATGAAAAACTCCTAAAGGACTGACCTAGGGTGTCTCAGGGGCACATCAATGACGGCCTTGCCTATGTTCAAGCTCAAAGACTCGTAGTTTGATAAGGTAAGGTTTTTTATTTTTTGACTTTTTTACCTGTTTTTGGATTTTTTTTATTTTTCAAGTGTTTTTGGATTTTGATGAAATTTTTGAATGTTTTGGAATTTTTCAAGAGATTTTGAGATAAATGATACCTAGATCACAATTTCAATGTCATGTAGTGAGATATAAGACATGAATCAAGAGTTATTTGAAAACAAGAGTGCAATAACCTGCCCCTAGTGTCTAGCAATGCTTCATAGTTTAATGAACAAACCAAGATAGGTAATGTATATGCGAAGAGTTCAAAAAAAATTTATGTGAGTAGAGTTGAAGTATATGTCGAATATTTGTCAAGATTAAGATAAACAGGAATATCCAAATAAATCTAGATTGGATGGATGGAGGGAACATTGGATTTATCATGACAAGGATGAGATGCTTCTATCTAAGAAGGATCATATAGACACTCGATTCTACTCATGATGCCTATTTTCCAAGTTTTCATCATAGTACATGCCCAAAGTGCCACTAAAATGGTTTTCACTATAGGGTGATTTTTATTTTTACTATTTTCTTGATTTTTTGATTTTTTGGAAATTTTACCCTTATATTGAACCATCTAGTGGTATTGATGTAGAGGCCACCATCATAATGTGAAAATGATACCCTGCTTGAAGAAGTTTCTTTGCTAAGATATGAGTGCTTGAATGCAACTTTGAAAAACTTTGATTTGTGGTGTAGATATTAGAATTAACCTTGTCTATGTGCACACATCGTGAGAGTGCCTTTAGAATCCTTATGATGGCGAGTAGCTACCAACACATAGTTAATGCAAGAATTGGATATTTGTAGAGAAGGGGGATTCGTGGTTCATGAGTTCTCTTCATTCAAAGAGCCTCACGGAGTGAACTACCCTAAACTACCTCAAAGAACAACGCAAGAGTTCTATAACCAGAAAGAGAAAGTCATGAAGATTCTTTGGAAAAACTGACAAGCTCTCAGCCAAAGGATGGTAGCACGAGATATGAATGACAGTGCAGTGCATTGGCATCTCATACGAACCAGAGAGAGACCATGTCACAAAAAACAACAATGCGACTACTAACAATCTAATTATTGAGAACTTCAAAAGTACTGGAAAATAATAGAATGTGATAAAGTTGAAATAAAGTGAAATAGAAATGATAAAGAGAATAGGAGGTAGAAAGGAAATTCTCACAACCACACAAGTGATGAAGCCTCCAACACATGAATGTTTTCAATACCTACATGTGTAAGATCTGGAGAAAGTGTTGGGGCTGTAAAGGGGTTTTCCTTAGTCAAACCCCTGTTTTGGTGTTCCCACCTCCACAGATAGCCAGATAGAAAGAGAGAGTGAGAAAATTAAGCAAATGCGATATGATAAAAGCAATTCCCACTTGAGGAGAACCCGTATCACAAAATATTAGTGATAAAAGCAATCCCTGCTCAAGGAGGAGAACCCATATCACGAAGTAAGGATCGAGGATGTGACAAATCCCAAGATGCTCAAAGGTGCAAGGCACAAGGTAGATATCACATGAAAGGCTTAGAAATCCAAGGAGAGAAATAAAGAGAGTTGCAAGGACTAGAAGTGTTGTAGAGGGTGTTGTAAAATATTGAGAGTGCTTAAGGCTACTGTAGCAAGCTATATGAAGTTGTGCAAAAAAAATAACAAGAGAAAGTGCTAGAATCAAGGTTGGAAAGAAGTTAGAGGTGAACCTAGAGATCAAATGAGTTGAAAAGATGACTTTTAAAGAGGGAAAAGAAGCTTCCTAGGTGGTTACAAGGCATCCCGAGCCGTTACCACTGACAAAAGCAGATGACAAGTGGAAAACATGCTCAGAGATGGTCATTTCAATGTTGAAACATCACAGGATGCTAGTGTGGTGCACAGACATCCACTAGGTGCACTAGTGTCCAAACACATCACGCTACAAAACAAAGTGAACATGAAAAGCACAAGATTTGATGCAAAGCTGATGCACGAAGGGTAGATGCTGAAAAGGGGTCCCAAGCATCCTGAGAGGGGAAAAAGGTTGATTCAGGGGATAAAATGATCCCACACAAGTACTACGGGAGTGGGCACTAAAGTAGGTACAAGAATGTATGTGAAATTGCAAGGGTTGAAATTTTACGACATTGTATTTTGCCCCCACTTTAGTGGGCATATGAATCTACACTAATATGCATGCTAAAGGAAATCTACTAAACATAAATAACATCATTTTGCACAAAGGATACTGTAGAGGAAGTAAACAACTCTTCGAACCAAGGAAGCGTGCCCCCGAGCTGAAGACCTACAAAACAAACACGTTAGACAAGAAATACCTGCAGAAGACAACAATGTTAGAACATAAAAATCCATCACACCATGGGGTTAGAACATAAGAACACATACACACAATCACCTAACTAACTAACAAGGTTTGAGTCAGCAAATTGAAAGAGACATTGATGTAGAAAGTTGTCTCAGTACTATGCGTCATCCCCAAATTAAAAAAAATAACACAAAATAATTCTAAAATGAAGAGAAGAATGTAAGGATCAATTGCTTTGAGAGAATAATGCACCCAAAATTCAAGGAAGCAACCAATGTCGAAGAGAGAAAGAGCATATACTCAGGATGAAGAAGATACAAACCTTCAATCTGGTATATATAAAAGAGAAGAGAAGAGAAAAAAGAATTTTAGAGGGAGAAGCTAGAAAGGAATGAAAATTCCAAGAGAAATGGCTCCACAGGTGCTCTCTCCTAAGGAGGTTCAAACAAAAGGACTCGATAGCTCTGTGGAACTATGAAGTTGCACAAAGTACACCAAAGGCCCACAGACCAATGATGGACAAATCCCGCAAGATGAAAGTGTCTTACAGGCCTGTAGACCTGTAAGGAGGAAACCCCAAAGATCTCTCACATGAAGGAAGCCCTAAGAAGCAAGCGCCTTATAGGCCCGTAGACCTGCAAGGAGGCATCCCCCAAGATCTCTCACATGAAGGAAAGCTAGTGAAAGGGACTCTGTAGAGTTAGACTAGAAAGTGGATTTACAGGTGCACCTACAAGCGACATGCTAATCTATAGATAAAATAAGCCAAAAAACAAAGCATCCATACAGGCAAGCAAGCAAATAGTCAACGAATTGAAAGGATTTCAAAGGGGTCCCTCGGGAACCCTTCAAAAGAAAAGGGTTCCACTCGGGATGCTTTATTTGAAAGTGTATAAAGAAGAGAGGGGGTCCTTAAGAAGGAAACACATCTCCAAAATGAGTTATCACTATGCCCAACATACAGGGGAGGAGAACCATGCAAGATACTTAGAACATACAAGATAAAGGTAAACCTCGATATCATGTGTCATGCAAAGAAGAGGCAGGTGCATCAGCAAATAAATGGGTGATGGTACCTAAATCACGAAGTTGTATTTTATCTTTCAAGGCCTTGCATTCACTAGTGGAATGGCCAAGCACTCAATGGTATGCACAGAAAGAATTTTTTTCTTTATCATGTTCATGAGACTTCTTACGTGTGGGAGAAGGAAGAGTAATCAAGCAAGCTTTTAGAAGCCGCAACAAAATACGCTCTTGCTTAAACAAGGAATGAGGAGTAGGAAGCAAACCTTTCTCTTGTGGAGAAAAGTTTGACTACTCATAAGAAGAAGACCTGAAGATAGCAAATAAGGGCAGATGAATCAATCCGCAAGAACGAGGTTGAGTGAACATCATGTCACTCAACCTTGGATTTTGTTTAGATTGTTCATTTGAGCAACCAAGCCCCAAATTATGTTTATGGGGCACGAATTCTATAAGGACTTGAATGCCTTGTTCATTACACCCACAACCTTTATGCCCATAACCATATTTAGAGACAAGCTTAAAGTTAGGGCCATAACGTGTTTGCAAATCTTGAGAAGGAGGAGGATCTTCATAGAGAGCATTGTTCCAGCAATGGGGATTATGCTCCTCTATGGGATCACCATCATCTTTATTAACAAGACTACGAACATTATCCTCTTTAGTAGAAGAGTAATCATCTTCCTCAAAAGGAGGAGGATCGACATTAAGGATACTACAACTATTGCTCACATTACCTCACAATACAGAAGAGTAATCATCTTCGATAGTGGGTTTGGATGATGTTATCGGAAGGTCTGAGTGGATCAAGTTGACTTTATATTCCCCACTGAAGGAATTTGTAAAGTCTAGAGAACCCTAATAATCACAAGGACATGCATTCTCTTGAGAAGAGATAGAAGGAACACACTTAAGATTTCTTGCTTCAGAAGGATCTTCTTCAAGGACATTTATCTCGAGAGTATCATTTGTAGTAGGTATTGTTGGAGTAAACATCGACACATTGGAAGACACTAAAGGAATAAGAATAGGAATAACTGAATCTT
This sequence comes from Sequoia sempervirens, assembly GCA_007258455.2. Lineage (NCBI taxonomy): Eukaryota > Viridiplantae > Streptophyta > Pinopsida > Cupressales > Cupressaceae > Sequoia > Sequoia sempervirens. The sequence goes on from VDFB02271358.1 coordinate 925,139,697, forward strand.
GACCAACAACTACCATCTCACATAAGTGCATAGCTTCAAGGTCAGCCTTGACTATAACTACTCGATTACTAGAAATGAACTTAATAGATTTATGCAAGGTAGACGAGATTGCACCATAGCATGAGTCCATGGTCTACCAAGAAGAAGGTTATATGGTAATTTTTTTGACATAACATATACAAGGGTGGGTACAATAATGGGTCCCAACCTCAAAGGCAAGACTATCATGCCCAAAGGTTGTCGACCGACATTATCGAACCCACGAATGCCAACAAAAGAAGCATTAAGAGAAGATGAATCAATATTAATCTTAGGCAATAGATCAATGCTACATACATTAAGCATTGAAATGGCATCAATGAGAGTACATCTAATGCCAATTTTGTTAATGTTAACTATAATCATTAGAGGGTTCACTTTCTTTTGTACTTCCGAAGGCGGGAGTTCCTATGGATAAAACGTAATATTCGGCAAATTCGCACGAATATGAGCTATCAATGCATCAACATTTGTCAGCCTAAAAAAAGAAGGAAAGAGGATCTTTTGCAAGGCTTCCTGAGCTTACCTTGATAAACCGAAGTAGACTAAAGCAAGTCCCATAGTGAGATCTTAATTGGAGTAACTCGAAGTTGTTCGACAAGATCATAATCATTGGGTGCTTTAGTTGTAGGTTTAGGAGTTGAAGGAAAACTTGGTTGTTTATTCATTCTATTCTCATAAGTATGGGATATTGCTCTGTAAGAGGGAGCCATTGAGAGATTAGGAGAATCACTATCAAATGGAACACCATTAATAGAACAAATCCTTTTAGGAGGACTAGCTAGAGTCACGTAAATGACTGGTCTCTTAGGCCTTTGAGGGGCAGCAGAGACATAGATTACATTTAATAAATCATCACAACTAGTAGAATTATTTGAATACATATTCTCAACATCAATCCAAATAGGATCAAATGTGGAAGGAGATTCATCATTCACTAATACATCATCTCTACAGGAGAGTGCATTGGAATAGAGAAGAGATTCATCATTCACGAATGCATCTTCTCCAAAAGAGAGTGCATTGGAATTAATAGAAGGTAGAGTAATGTTAAGGAAAGTATCAATGATTTCATCTTCTTGCAACAAAATATCCTCCAACGCAAGAGGAATTTCATGAGAAGGATCAAAGATACTGAGTGACATGGGTAAAGCCAAGTCACCGTCACATGCATGAAATGGAACATCATTAAAATTTTGAATTTGATATTAATCTGATAAAAGAAGATATTAAATTCATTTTGGGGATAGAACTAAGAAAAACCAAAAATCTAGATTTTTCAATTTTTTCAGTATTTTCTAGGTTCTAGTAATTTGCATTTTTGGAGGTCTTTAGAGCAGAATTTGGGGCTGAAACTTGCGTCAGTCCCTAATATTTGATCGCCAGAAACATAACATTATAGGGACAAAACTAGTCCTCTTGGATACCTTTCCAACGATGTAAACGGTTTTGAATTTTGAACACCGAGTCAAAAGTTATGACCCCACCAAGTTGGGGTAAATAAATTCCTAGTTTTTTCAAAAATAATGTTCTTCACGTCGAGTTCACCAAAATATAGAGAAGGGGGATTCATAACTCACGAGTTCTCTTCATTTAGAGAGCCTCACAGAGTGAACTTCCCTAAACAACCTCAAAGAACAACGCGAGAGTTCTAGAATCAAAAAGAGCAGGTCACGAAGATTCTCTAGACAAACTAACAAGCTCTTGGCCAAAGGACAACATCGCAGGATGCTAGCATCTCAGAGGCGTGTTGGCATCTCGTACAGACTAGAAAGCAAAAATCTCACAAAAAACAACAATGCAACTACTAGCAATATAATTACTGAGAACTTCAAAAGTACTAGAAAATAACATAATGTGATAAAGCTGAAATAAAGTGAAATAGAAATGATAAAGAGAATAGGAGGTAGAAAGGAAATGCTCACAACCACACAAGTGATGAAGCCTCTAGTGCGTGAATGTCTTCAATACTTGCATGTGTAAGATATAGAGAAAGTGTTGGGGCTATATAGGGGTTTGCCTCAGTCAAACCCCCATTTTGGTGTTCCCACCTTCATGAACAACCAGATAGAAAGAGAGTGAGAAAACTAAGCAAATGCGATGTGATAAAAGCAATCCCCCCTTGAGGAGGAGAACCTGTATCACAAAATATTAGTGATAAAAGCAATCCCCACTCAAGGAGAACCCATATCACAAAGTAAGGATGCAATAGATAGAGGATGTGACAAATCCCAAGATGCTCAAAGGTGCAAGGCACAAGGTAGATATCACATGAAAGGCTTAGAAAGCCAAGGAGGGAAACAAAGAGAGCTACAAGGACCAGAAATGTTGTAGAGGGTGTTGTAAAAGCTTGAGAGTGCTTAAGGCTATTGTAGCAAGCTATATGAAGCTGTGCAAACAAAATAACAAGAGAAAGTGCTAGAATCAAGGTTGGAAAGAAGCTAGAGATCAAATGAGTTGAAAAGATGACTGTTAAAGAGGGAAAAGAAGCTCCTCGAGTGGTTACAAGGCATCTCAAGCCGTTACCACTGACAAAGGCATATGACAAGTGGAAAACATGCTCAGATGCGGTCATTTGAATGTTGAAACGTCACAAGATGCTAGCATGGTGTGCTAGTGTCTAAACGCATCACGCTACAAAACAACATGAACGAGAAAAGCACAAGATTTGATGCAAAGCTAATGTGTGAAGGGTAACTGTTGAAAAGGCATTATGAGCATCCTGAGAGGGGAAAAAGGCTAATGCAAGGGCTAAGATGAGCCTACACAAGTAGTAAGGGAGTGGACACTAAAGCGGGTACAAGACAAGGGCTAAAATGAGCCTACACAAGTACTAAGGGAGTGGACACTAAAGTGGTTACAAGAATGTATGTGAAATTGCAAGGGGTGCAATTTTATGACATTACAATATCATGACTGGAGTGTGTGGTGTTATGCATGAAGGAATATGAGATGGATTGCTTGATGGTTTGGAACTTTTGACTCTCCAAATTTGGGAAGATGAGAAATGATGGGTGGGAATGGAGGTTTTCATAGAATTAGGACCAACCACTGGATATACTTTGTTCCTTGCTTGAGAAGCCTACTTTTATATTTGAGGATTCTTTTGATGGATACATTTCCCTTTTGGAATTTTCCCCATATTTCTTTGACTGATGGTGTATGATTGGAATGATTTTCTTTTGTATTCTTTGGTATTCGTTTGTATTTACTTTGTCCTTTTTGCTTTATGGCTTCATTTTCTTTGATGATCTCCTCCTTTCTTTGATAGGAATCTTTCTTTGTACATTGGTCCCAATTTGTGTATGAGATGATGGGTCAATTGGGTGGTTGGATGAAGATGTCCCTTGTTGTGTTAAGGGTTGACCTTTTGTAAGGGTGTTAACTTTCCCTTATTTTTCTACTTGAGACACTTGGTTCACATTACTTTATGTAACATTAGGAACACTTGTGGTACTTGTGGTGATGGATGAAGATGGTTGCACTCGAAATGTTGAGACCGTTGTGGCGTTATGGAATGTATGTGGTACATGTGGATGTAGAGGGTGTTCAAGTATGGTGGTGAAAGAATGGGATGGGTCACCAAATGTTGGTTTCCAAGTTATGTTTTGTGGAAGGGTGGTGCCTTGTGTACCAAAAAGTGTGTCACCTCCTAAAGGGAGATTGTGACTAAGGTCAGTGGTAATTCTAGTTGCAAGACTAGAAGTTAATGTTTGACTTGGTACAAGGGATGAAGTTGATTGAATCGTAGATGGATTCAAGCCTTGTGCCAAGGGTTGTGCAATGAAAGTTGGGGGAATTGAAGCCACATTCTCTAAGGTTTGATGATCTTGTTTATAATCAAGGAGTTCTTCCTTAGTGAGATCAAGTGGGTTGTTTGTGACATCTTCTACCTCGTACCCTTTGTCTAATGGATTTTTTGGTTATTGTGAGGGGGTAGAATGGCTCCCTGGATCAAATTCTTGTGGGATAGTATCACTTGTGGTGGATGTGGTTTTGGTTTTCTCCATGTTTCTCTTATGTTGTGACTTGTTGTAACCTTAAATTGTGGGTCAACTATGGGAGAGGTGTGTTGAGATTTATAGTGTTGAAACTCTCTAGTTGACTCAAATTTTGGTAAAAGGGACCCTCTAAGTTGTTTTGGACCAATGATTTCAGTGGATGATGAAAAGGGTGAATGATATGGGGGATGAACTTTCTAAACTTTTGGACAACACTTTTAGACAAAAAGGTTTGATGTTTTGATGTCTTGAATAAAAAGGTGCTAATGGACTTGCAAATCTAAAGGTAGACTTGTGACCTTTAAGATAGATTAGTTCAAAAGTGTGATGACTAACTCAACTAAGTGTCTAGAAAAGGATTCATTTCACACACAAAGTAGCTAAGTTATGGGATTGGTATGATAATTGTCTAAGTCTAAAGTGTTGATGTGTCCAAAAGTTTCTAAAGTTGTTTGTGAAGTGAGATGTAAAATGTGTGAAGATGGATGAAATGCTTTGACCCAAAAATATGTTAACCTAAAAGGGACCTTTTTTTGTAAGACCAAGATGGTGAGAAACATGCTATACCTCTAAAGTGATAAAACCTTAAGAACTCAATGATTTTGATAATAGAACTTGGACTCAATGTTTGCAATACTTTCCTTGTCTCACTTTGTTTCTTGGGAGCCAATATGTTTCAACCATAAGATCAATGTGCGGTGTGTTCATTTGATTTAGTGAGATTGCTTTATTACCACATCAATAAAGTCTTATTTAATTTCAATCTAAAAATTTCTATGTCTAAGAAACCTTCATTCCACAAAGTCCATTATGTGAAAATCAAGAAGCTAAGGCCATAGTTCCCTATGTTAACATTGGAAGGTGTGAATTAAGATGTAAGTCCAAATATTTAGATGCCTCTAAAGATAAAATCCTTAGGGACAAGCAGCAATATAGGACTTTTCGAAGGTATCCACACTTAATCCAAAGGGTTTGAAATTTGATGAACATGTTGATGTGTGTTTAAGTTGTTTTGAAACCAGGCAATCTATTAAACTGACTCGCAATCAATAACAATCCTAGCTCAAGTGGGTACATTCTTCTTGGTGGGCTTACCTCATACCTCGAAGGTATGATTTTACATGCAACTTATGGAGGAGTCAAAATCAAAAGAGTCCATTCTCTTTAAGCCTTTTATGCCTTAACCCACAAATCAGACTTGGTAAGTAACTTATTGGAAGTAAATTCCAATGCACCACTTTAATGGACTTGGTTGGCTACTACACAAAGGTTTTTAGTGACAAAAAACCAAGAACACCTTACATACACTACCATTTTTTGAACACTTAAGGCTCTTTAACCGTTCCCATTCCACTTAAGGTGTGGGATTAGGTGCAGTATGTTGTCACCCAAGATTGAAGCTACTTTCATTACAATTTTGCAATCTTTGATATAGCTCACGTGTTGAACGTGCTTGCAATAATCACTAGGAGTTCTCCATTGCGGGATGTATTTCCTAGCAGGTTCTCTCTTAATAAGAAAAATGTTATTTCTCTTCACCCAAGATCACACGAAGTGCAAGGGGAGAGGATACATAGCAATTTTCTTAGGGTGTCTCAAAGCAAGAAAATACACTTGAGTGTTTCTCTTCACCCAAGATCGCACAAAGCGCAAGGGGAGTGGATAGGCACTAAAAGTGTATACAAGCAAAGAAAGCACATCAAACACTCGTTCATTTTAACCAATATAGAAAAATGACTTCATTTTAAGCAGCAATGGAAGTGTTCGTTTGTTTTGTCCAATTTTAACTACTATAGCAAAATGAGGTTGTATGGGTTCAATTTTAGCCAACTTTGAAAAAGACTTAAAGGATTTGTGAATTTTAAGCCCCAATTGAAAGCTATTTGTCCTAAGATTGTCAGTTTTAAAACCCAATGGAAATTTAGTGGTCCTAAAACATGAAGCAAATCAGCATATGATGGGTTATAATTGTTCCATAAGTGTACAAACACTTTTTACAATGTATGGTCAAACGATAGTGTGCTCCTTTACTTCAAGTATTTTTTTCAAATCTACAAAACCAGTTAGCCTTACAAAAAAAAACCAAATGTTAGTAAAATATCAGAGAACATATGAAACTAAAAACTTTAAAACACATGATAATTGACTCTATTTTTTACCAGTAAAAAAGTGTCGCTAAAATCAAATGTGTTGCTGAAGCAGTCAAATGCATTGCTGAAGCTTAACTGTGTCACTATGGTGAAATTTGGATGTGTCGCTCTGCACCAAAATAATGACATCAATGGCATCACTATATTGAACACGTCACCAAATTAAAAATCATGATATTAGTCAAAAAGTTAGGTGCATTGATATATTTAATAGGTGTCACCAATTTTAATATGTGTCATTGCATTTCAATCAAATGTGTCGCTGTATGTCGACACATCTTAGTACTATCGTTGTAGCCATCAATAGCATCGCCATTTCTCTGAAACCTACAACTCATGAAAACTTAAGAGAAATTCATCAAATAAAGTTAGTAAAGCCCTCCTTCTAGAGCTAAAATGTTATTGTAATCATAGTATAGGTTAAATACACTAGATCCATATAGATTCAAGCCATATTTAACCCCCTAAGCTACAATCCCAATGAGATGTTCAAAAGCTTCAAAAACTAAGAAAGCATTAAACTAAGCATGAAATGAACATGAAAGCATAAAAGAAACCTAATCTAGAACTCCAAACCTTATCCCATTGGGGGAGTGGTGTCATATTGATATGGAATAATGACCCTTTCCCAATCCCTTGGATGAAATGAGAAATTAACCGAATTCCATTGTTGAAAACTAAGTTAAAATTGATAAAATGATACTATGGGTGGATGAAAAGGATGAAAAATCTTGATAATGGTGAAAATATGAATAAAGATAGTATTCAAACAAGTAGCATAACTTTTCTTTGATGGAAGTGGATTCATTTCTCTCCAAAATGTGATGTATTTATAGGAGATAAAATGAAGAATCAAGGATCAAGATGAAAAGGATCAATTAATGGTCAAAATGGAATCAAGGGTGAAGACATGGATCAAGGATTCTCATCAATGAATGGATGAGAATCAAAGATCGCATGGATCAAAGAAACCATTAAGGGCTCGCAATGATTCAAACAAACACATTTTCAAAGTTGTTAGATAGTTTGTTAGAGAGTTTGTTAAGAAAGAATATTCTATTTTTAGAGCCAAATAAAAGAATATTCCTTTGAAATATTCCCTATGCAAGTGGATGGGTGAGGAAAATTAGTAATTAGTTAATTAAGACAAAGTTTTAATTATGCAAGTTGAGGAATTTTAGGATTATCATTAAATAATTGGTTTATTTAATGAAAAGGGGTTCAAATGACATTTAATTAAATAATTTAGGATTGTTGAGTTAAATGAGAAGACATAAGGTGTTTAAATTAAATAATTTGATTTATTCAATTAAACGGAATGAAAGGTGAATGTGCAAGCTAATGAATTAACCTAATAACATTAATTAGATTAATAGATGAAAATGATGCATTTAATTAAATAACTAGGCTTATTTAATTAAACAGGCAAAAGGAAGATGATTTTAGGACGAAACGATGTTAGTGACCAGATTCAAGTGTGATATCATTTAGGACAATTTTAAGTGTCTACAGATACTTATTACTTTATATTTCATAGCATAGGATTAAGACACTTTTCATAATCTTATATTATATTATGTCTCACCTTGGCCTATATAACCAAGGGATTATCTTTGTAATCTTAATTATTCCATTGTACACGATCATTCTATTTTCATTCTTGATAGGAATATAGTTTATTATTGTCGTATTTATCTTCTCATTTCTTTGTGCCTTTCATTAAGCATCTAGATTTTGGGTGGCTATCTCCATAGCCTAATCTTATATTCATCTACATAAAACCCCTACTAAAACCCTACACAAATAGAAAACATGATCATTTTTATGTCAAAAAATGCAATGGTATCTACAATACCTAAATGAATGTCACTTAATATTCTTTGTGCATTGACATCTACAATGGCTAATGTCAATTGTAATCCATGACTACAAACTAAATGCTAATGTAATTTTGTTTAAAATGCATTAATGTTTTTTTTAATTTTAACTACATAGTGACAAACAATCATGTGACAAATACTTCCAGTAGGGATGCTACACGGCTTATCTTTCCCATGAGTTTTAGAAACTTGTATTTCACTTATGAGTGGGCCCCACATGTGCTACTTAATGATGACTAGATTTGATAGATGGATTATACCTTTTAAATGATGCTAGATGGTATGTTAGATGGTATGAATCATATGGAGCTTAGCTTTTTCCCCAACCTTACCTCTATAATGTGTTGTAAAACTTTCCACTAATAATTCAACCATACTAGGCCTTATAATTTGAGTTGTTTGACTATAAATAACTATACATTTCTCATAATTACATATAAGATAAACCTAGTTAGTCAACCTTATAGTGGCATATTTCTTTTAATATACCAACTTTTGATTTTGATATCAAATTTTATATCTGAAGTTAGTTAGGTTTATTGAATTTTTTTAACACAATGTACCATGATATAGAACACTCCAACATCTTGGATATGAAAGGAACTAGTACTTGTATTATATTATGGTGATAACCTTTTTACTGATATTTTTATTTACTAGATCATAAATATAACACTTATTTCCTCATAATCTACACAAATCAATCCATTTGCAATGTAATAATCTTTAGGTAAAAAAATATCAACTTATTTATGCATGTGTGCTTGAAAGATGATCTAGAAATTGTAAAAGATATCCCAAATTTGAAAATAAATAATGATCATTTAAATAAACTTGAAGGAAAAAATATTACTTTAAAGGGGTGTTTTATATTTTACAAAAAAAAGAGTTATAATCATCAAATAATAAGAGAGCTATTGTCTAATATTGTAATTCATTAAATAAAGCCAACCAAATTATACAATGCCACTCATTTTAAAATATTGAAAACAACTCACAGTCACTATTAATCAATTCAAATAGAGCCTCCAAAAAACTCACCATGGTTTTCCAACCTCAAATAACACAGCAATTATAAATAAACAAACAAAGACAACTTCCCACTAACTAAAACAAACCACTATAAAGAATAATCAATATTTTTAAAGTTGATAGTAAACCCTACATCTCCCAGAAATCACCTGCAACCAAAACACCTATCACAAAGAGAGAACAAGTAGCTTATTTTTTATGCAACCATGAGAAAAGATTTGATCCAAAAAATCAATTGTATGTGCATTGAATTAATCTAAATTATGGTTACAATGAAAGGAGAATCCTTATGAAAAGGAAAAAATCAAACCCTAGACAATGATTTAATTATATTGTGTCAAATGTCATTATCCTATGCAAGGAGACAACATGACCTATAATTAGCGCAATCTAATAACAAAATCACTCCTAAGTTTATCTCGAGTGTAATAAAGTAAAAGGAGCTTAATTAATTCTTAATTAATTATTAGGTGATTTTCCTAATTATTCCAACACCCCCCCTTAAGATCAACTTAGGTAGAAACTAAAAACCTAATGATGAATGTAATGATAGATGCATGGATGCATCCTAACTACAAGGCCTAATGAGGTACCCATGTACAAACAAATGAAATAACTCATAACTAAAGAAAAGGAGAAAACCACATGAGAAAATTCTCCTCTCTTAAAGAGAGAAAATGAAATAATTATACAAGTGAAAAAAGGATAGAAGAAGACTCGATGTTACCCCCAAGGATCGATTCTTTCACACAAGTAAATAGAGCTCTTGATTCATGTTCCCCTGATACGAGAGAGAAAACAAGGATATGAATCCCCCATAAAGAAAGATCTCTTGTGCTAATGATGAACGCTTGAAGACAAAAAATGATCCACTGTTGGTAAAAAAAAGTTCTCCCCTTAGGAAGAAACAAATCCACTGGTGATTGGAGAAGTCATTCCCAAAACATGGATGAATAAGGAATTCAAACCCAAATGATGTGTGCCTCTGAAAATTGCTCAAGTGTCCACGTGTTAGAATGAGATGATGTCAATCCAAGATACTATGAAAAATGATGTAGAACAAGCTCCAAATACTGATGATGTGGTTGTTAGGAGAGAGGAGATGAATTTCCTCAAAATAATCCTCTGAATCTATAATATGAGATTCCACAAACAAGGATGATATGTTTGTAAGATACTAATTCCAAGGAGCTATATCTAGAAGAAGATGTATGTCATGCTACACTAAACCAATAAGGGAAAGTATGTGGCAATGCTAATTTGATCAAGAACAAAAAAATAGATATTGGGTCTCAATATGAAGAGCGTGAACATGAAGAAATGTCTTTAAACCATCAAAACATGTAAGACCTCTGATATACTCAAGCTCTTCTAAAGTATCATCATCAAAGGGTATGCAATCTACATTTGCAAGGGGAATGTGATAATGTGCACCACGATCCTCTAGGAATGGAGAGACATGAGGGTCTCCATGAATCTTCCAAAGTCTAGTCCAAAGCATGTGGGGATAATCAATGTCCGATACAACACATATAGTGCCTGGATCAACACTAGAAAAATCACTCCTATAATATGATCACTAATAATACCCCAAGATGATCTACCCCTTGGTGTGTCTAGTGTAGGTATGAGTCCATAAAGATAAGACACAAGATCACTCCAACTGATATGTGTTAGGATGTCATTTCACTAAGACTCATAATTATCTTTTTATAGGATGGCCACAAAAGGATAAATACAAAAACCCATGATACTTCCTCAATTGAAAAATCAAAGACTAATAACCTCAATGAATATAAAGCAAATCAAATGGAGTCATCTCACACAAACATATCCTTTCTAGATGCCAAAACATCCAAATAATTAAGAAAAATGTGAAATCACAAAAAATTGAAAAAATGCACCTAGGGTATATTCTAGACAAAGTGCATGAATGGATATGAAGAACTCTAAAATACCTTTCCAATGTTATAAGAAAAAATTGAAAATATAAGTGAAAATTTATGAGCTCAAAAGTAGAAAATGATGATTTAACTTTGACTAAGAATAAAATATACTAGTAGAAAAATATAATGATAAGACTTACACCACTAGAAACTACACAAAGCCAGTTTATTAACGATATCTTATTTACTCGATTTCAACACCATATGCCCAAGTTATGGCCAAAAGAAAAAAATAGATATATTAGGCCAAATGAGGGCTAGGAGGGTCTACTGTACAAATGATTAGTGATGTCAGTAAGAAAATTATTCAGGTGCGAAAATATTCCCCTTTCTAGTAAAAATAGGTTGTCAAAAAATTCAAATTATGCTAAAATATGTTGTGTGGTAAGCTAGAATATTCTGACAGTGCCAAATATTTAACTAAGGGGCCAAATAAGTTTCGTTGCCAATTTCTAGTGAGGGAATTCAAGATTTTTTATTGACTGATGAGTTTGGTGGGTTAGTGGTTAATGATCATTAGGTAGGTTATCACTTGCCGATAGATTTGGGAAAATTGTCGAGCAACAAGATTAAAAGCCATTGTAATTGCAAGGGAAACCCCATGTGGGTACCCTCACAAAGCGTGCAGGATATGACTAGTGCCCTCACATAATGGTTTTTTTGCTTTGCTTTTTTATTTGTTGGGAATTATTTTTTTAAAACATTTTTTTCTCAACCTGTACTTGTACCAACTAATGTAGGGCCTATGTAGGTCGACATGTAGTACCCCTCCGTTTATGCTTATGCTTTCTACTATTGTGTTTTTATACTGTTAGACCTATGATACTTTGTTGGATATTTTGACCGCTGGTTTTGAGCGATAGTGGATTATTTTGTGACATGATGATACTTGTTTGATGATTATTGATTTCAGACATGATTGGATATAGTTTAGATGTTTAATTTCAGTTGATTATTGCTATGTACATGTTATGATGGACTAACAGCTATTTATTTCGTCAGTTTGCTGTGAAGTGTATTGGTGTGGAGAACGGAATCGCATCACTCGCTTGCGAGTGCCCTGCGATATCTGAGATTTTCTCCGCACGGTGTGTATGTTTAATGCTTTATATATATATTTGTATGCATGTTATTGCTTGGTTGCAGGAATTGCAGGTACATGACACCGACTCCACCTGGGTACTCAGGTCTGAGCGTGTCAAGACTCAACAGAAACGTTGATCGGGAGATAGTAGTTTGGTTACCCTAGTCTAGTCTTTAACCCTGGTCTTAGTACTTTGTCTGTTTTTAGTTCAGAGTCATAGGTTTGTCTTGTATTTTCAGTTTGGATTAAATTGCTTGGAAGGTAAATTTGCTTAAATTTTAATATTGGTTAATTTAATGTTAGTTTATTGTGCTTTAATTATTGGTATTTAAATTAATGTTTAAATGTGGTAGAAATTACTTGCTTGATAATTTAATTCATTAATTAGCTTATTTGGTTAAATGGTTGATCTTAAAAGATTAAACTGATTTAATTAAATTAATTAATTAATTAAATTAAATTATTAAGTGTGTAAATTATATTGCATTTGAAAATTAGAAAATTTAATTTAATTAAAAAAAATGCATGTGAATTGAAAATTGATTTTTAAATTTAAATTAAATAAATTAAAATTGCATGGAAAAAAATTGAATTGGAAGATTGCCAAGAAGTGGAGAAGATATTTTCATAACCACTTCTCGACATGTGTGTGAGTGCCATAATTGTTTACGGTTGTTGAAAAATTGGTTACGGAGGATATTTTGGATCTCGGGAAAAACACAGGGGATGTTCAATTTCCTCACGGGGAAATTATCAGAGCTTTGCAAAAAAAATTCTTGCTGTGTAAAATTTATTTTCTAAGAGGATTTGATATTTCCTCTGGGGTTGTATATTTGTGGAAGATCCCTTGGTGGGAGGATCTTTTGTGCTGGTTGAAAAAGCTTTTGGGGATTTGTGTGCTATAGAGGTTTTCTTTTCTACAGTCAAATCTCAAGCTACAGGTATTCTTCTTTGTATAATTTAATTTCTTTTGAAAAGAATGTTGAAGAGAATATTAATTTAGTTTTTCCTGTGTTTTGTTTTCTCGGGAATTTCTTAAAGATTTTATTTTAAAAGTAGAAAAGATTTATGAAGAAATTTAGATGAGAAAGAAAAGAAATTCTTGCTGCCAAATATTAAATCTCTGTGAAAATTATCTTCAAACAGTAGAATACCTACAGGTGAAACTACAAAACCATAGAGGGTTTCATGATAAAATTGCCTGTTTGATTTGGAAATAAATTGGGAGATCTATTTTATTAAAAACATCAATTATTGATTTTATGTATATATGATATTTTGGAAAATCGATTTGTTCAGAATGAAAATATTTCTTTTAATTTCCTGTTAAAAAATACAGATACAGTGATTTACTGTTATTGAAAAATATATATATTTATATATATATATATATATTGAAAAAAAATATATATATATATATACATATATAAATGTATATATATCAAATGAATTATATAGATTTAAAACTCCACTGTACAGAATTTGCGTAAAGCGAATTCATATAAAAGAGTCGAACGCGATTTATTTAATCGCCGGAAAAATAATTGTTAAAATTTTAAATGTTTTAATTTATTGCCATTTGGGGAGGACCGAAACCCTCCCCTCACCCTTACGGGTGGGCGCAGCCACCCGGCTGCACACAGCAGCCACCATGGCTGCTGGGCGCAGCCTGGTGCGGGCTACGTCCTCCCCAAAAGGGGAGGCCGCGGCCAAAGCGTCGGCGAACCTGTGATTAAACCCTATTAAATTTTTTATTTAATATTTTTTTTAAATGGAGTTTTGTATGACGTTTTAAATCCGTATTTAAATAAATGTTGATGGATATATATAATATGTTATATTTATATATATATGTATATGTATGATTAAATATATATATATATAAATATACATATATATATAATATAAATATACATATATATATAATATAAATATGATTATTTAGATATGTATTATTGTTTGGAAATATATATATTTACTGTAATTTACATTGTATTAGAAATATTTTGATTGAGGAAAAATATAGTTTCATTTTTATATGTGAAATCGAGAAAATTAATTAGAAGCAAATTTTCTTTAATACATGAGAAATAAAATTAGGATTAAATTAATTTATTTCTCGATTTTAATGATTGTTTTAATGGATTTAGTATATCCAAATCATAGACAATTACTTTTCTTATTTGCTTTTATTGTATTCTTTTGGGCAAATTGGGAAAGTTATAGTTGTATAAGACTTCCAGAATAAAACTGTGTAGAAAAAGGGGTAATATTGTTTAAATGTATTTCTTGAGTTAACTTGGGTTGTGCATGTAATAAATATGATGTTTTGATACCATTAAGGGTAATTTGTTATTGTGAGATGAACTTTGTGCACTTGTAAACCCTAGTCATGAAAACTTAGAAAACCCTTGTTATGTTTAGGGGAGTGGCTATTTGTAAGGGCCGACACACAAAGTGGTGTCAGGGTAACTTACAAATAGTTAGTAACTCAGTGAAAACTAAAGAACATAGTAGTTAGATTTAAAACGTTTAACAAGATGCTTATGCCTCTCTTATGACTCTTGAGCTACTACAGTCATGAGTATAAGATGAGAAGGCTTGGAATGGAAAATCGGTGTCTCGTTTCTTCAAGAGACATTCGACTCCACAACAGTATGCATTAGGGGCCGAGTTTCGTAAGAGGTTACCAGGGTAACCCAAGGATTGGGGGCCGAAACCTAGGAAGAAACACCAGGGTAACCTTTGCATCGTTGTGATGACACTCCACCTAGAATAACAGTCAACCTTGTATTTGTGAAACATCCAATTGTCTAAATCTGGAAGCAATGTAACCAATAGAATTGTTTGTACTAGTGTCTAGGGTTAGTAGATTAGGTCTAGGTAACCTTATTACTATCTCCTAGCACGGGGGGTGGACCTACGGGTACCACATGGTTGGGTGGAACGTGCACCTTACTCCGTTGGGTCCCCAGTTGATCTTGGCATCGAGAGCTTCATGGATGGAGAGCTCGCATTTGGATCTTATATGTACTTTCATTATTGTAAAATTGTATTTGAAAACATCCCTCAATTGTATAAGAGGTGAACAATGTAATTGTAATTGTAATTATTATTTGAAATACCTCACCAGATGGATGAGTATTGTATATGTGATTAAATGCAATGTAAGAAATCAAGTTGGTACTTTATATTATCTTGAATGAAAATTTCAATGTTTTGCAATGTTTATCTTTATGTTAATATTATTATGTGCAATGCGAAATACTTAAGTCACTTATGGAAAACTCAAAGTAGTGTAACGTCGCTTAGCCTAATGAATGTATGCAACTAATTAACTTAATAATTAAACTTTTAAAAAAAAAATTATTACACCCTTATACACTATTGCAACATTCTTAGGTTATTAAGATGGGGCATTACATGACAAGTGACTGTACAACCATACATATCCATACAACTATACAAATTTCCAACTTGATTTCTATGCAACCCTAAATTTTGTTTTTATTTTTACAACTATTTTGATACCATGTTGGAGTTGTTTGTGAACCCCACAACTCCCAAAAATCACTTGCAACCAAAACACCTATCACAAAGAGAGAACAAGCAATTGAGTTGGTATGCAACCATGAGAGAAGACCTGATCCAAAAAAACAATTGTATGTGCATTGAATTAATCTAAATAATTATTACAATGAAAAGTGAATCCTTATAGAAAGGAAAAAATCAAACTCTAAATGAGGATTTGATTATATTGCGATAAATATTATTATCTTAAATAACGAGACAACATGACCTATAATTAGCCCAATCCAATAATTAAAAACACTCTTAAGTTTAACTTAAATATAATAAAATAAAACGATCATAATAATCAATTAATGATTAATTAGTTATTAGGTATTTTCCTAATTACTCCAACATAAGATGATCTAACTATGTTACACAAAATATAAATGTTCAAAAAAATAATGATAATAAATCTTTTTACAACATAAAACAAAAGATGCACATAAGAAAATATGAACCTATAAGCTTGAGAAAACACTTTGCTCCATTAGTAGAAACTTTTATAAAATAGTTTGTGAGCAATAACATTTCAAGCAAGACATGAGAAGTTTCAAACAAAAATCAAAGAAAATGTATTAAAAATTAATCATAAATGAAAACATAATATCCAAAAACATAATTTGTCACATATGCAAATAATTATAAAAAAATGGAATTTACCTTAGTATACAATTCTAAAACATATTAAAATTAACAAGTCATTACTATATGCAACAATTCTTTCAAAAAACATATTAAAATTAACAAGTCATTACTATATGCAACAATTCTTTCAAAACTTGGAGAAAAAATCATCACTTTTAGAATTTAATTTCTATTGATTTGAAAATTGGAATACAAGGGATCATAAAATAGCATCATTAAATATAATATATGTATACTCAAAATGACTATAATTTCCTTCACAAAAGACTTCAAACATTAGTAACTAAATTCATAAACTAGTTTGAACATAGCCTCAAGATTAGAGTCATGAGAGAGAATTTAAACTAAGAAATGAGATAAAACACAAATTATACCTCAAAAAACCTCTTGTTCAAGAGTGTTTGACTCCAAAATATAATGATTTGATGCTAGATTATGTTGGTTGCTCACACTTTTCTTGCAAGTTTACAACATATACTTACTCTTGAGAATGGATAAATGAGCGAATAAAATAGTTAAATGAGCATGATAATAGAAAATATGATTAATTGATGTAAATAAATGGTGATTAGGTGCGAATTACTATTGGATTCAAATGGTTGTGAGGGGAATTCATTTATAGAATTTTGGGGCTTAAAATGGGTGCAATTGTATTGGTTTTTCCTTTTATTACATTTTTTTTGGCCTTGTATTGTGTGGGATATGGGTCTATCATATTGGTTTTTCCAATATAATTGATTTGATTCAAATTTAGGTGTGATTTGGATTGATTTGATGTACCTAAAGGGAGCCTTTAGGATTTTTGGATGATTTAATTTTCCCAAAGTGAGACTTTAGGACTTTGATAGTTTGATTATTTTGATTTTCCTAAAGAGGAACTTTAAAACTTTGATTAGATTTTGGATGCACCCTAGGACTTTAATTTTGGCTTTTATTTACCTAGAGTGAAAAACATTAGGATTTTGATAATTGGGATTCGATTGGTTTGTCAATTTTTGACACTTGATTGGATTAACTTACCTAAAGTAGGAATTTAGGTTTTTGGATGTTTGACTTGATTGGATTTACCTAAAGTTCTTAAATTTATGATTTTTATGATTGGATTTTATTTAATCAAGGGTCTAAAATGACTCTTAGAGGTTATAGGATTTTGAATAAAGATGTTTTAGGATTTGGAAATTTTTTTACTATGGATAAGTGAATATGGACAAATGATATTTAAAAGGGTTATGTGGTCTTGGACTCAAGTGTGGTTTCAATTTTGACTCTAAAAATACACAAATCATGCACATCAATCAAGCACAATTCTTATTTTGTTAAGGTAGGAGTGTTAGCTTCCATGGGTTCACCAATATACTTTTACCAAGTTGTGGATAGCTAGGAAATACAAATAGCATGACATCATTTTTACACCCCTTACCATGGAGGTCAAGACATTCCCCATATTGAACTCAATCTCTACAACTCAAAAGTACAATACGAGTAACTTCATAGGACTAACCACTCAATTGATGCACCATAAAAAATGGATGCCCAAAAGGTCCTAGATCTAGGTTTTACAAGATTGACTAAGGGTTATCCTCTATATATTTGAAGGTAGGTGAGACTTGAATCCATGACCTAAAGTGTTGTCTAAACCATGTAATCACTCACCTTACCCTAGTCTTGTAGGCCATGGATGGGCAAACAATGATAACTCCTAGCATATTTTTTTTCTCTCCCACCATTTTGCACCCCATGTAATACACGCTATCTAGGTCATAAGGTGATTAAATCCTTAGAAAATCTCACTAAAAAGAGAAAAAAGAAACGCTTATTTTTTATCCCCAGTATCACCCTAAGGTGTGAGGGGAGAGCATTCACAAGCACACTATGGGATAATGAAGATAAAAGTTAAGTTTAATCCCAAAATCAAATGTTTGAACAAACACATAAAAGAAAAAGGTTTGAAAATGAGTCTTTGTGTATCAAACCAACATGAAGATCATTAGTATTCTCATAAAATATGGCCTTCAAGTCTCATCATATAAAAATTATTATTATTCTTAATGCTTTTTTATATTTTGATTTTTTAAAATTATACTTACAAGTTACTTGTTTTTCATCTTACACTTAACATTACAAACCTCACAAAATATAATTTTGGTCACAAAAATCTTTAAAAAATTATGACTTATGAGTAATGGGAGTCAAGAGACTTCTACATTGGAGAAGCTCACCTCTTTGTTAAGGTCTGGTAGCAATAAGAATGGATGTCCTTCAAATTCACATGCCTTAAGATCATTCAACACAACTACCTTTATTTCAAACAAGACACAACAATAAAGTGCTCACAAGGAATTTCTAGAGAAATTAATGAAATAGATTAGATAATACATGCTAGTATAAATAAAGAACAAGATGATTATGCTCCCATGCAAATATCATAAATTCCAAGTTGTAAGGGGTTTGAGATTAACAATAAATAAAAGTTGGGAGTAATGATAATAATGTTCAATAAGGAGAGCTTTGTAAGTGATATGCTCATACATTGAGTTAGCATATTGTGGGTTTGGATGTTGTGTTTGTTTGAGTGTGTGGGATATGCATCGGAAAAGAGCTCATTTTTTGGGTTGAAAATAGAAAGAATCTATGGGCTCAACCTTATACATACACACATGTGTGATCATTCTTATGCATAGTGTGATTGATGGATAATATAGAAAATAATCAATCTGTAAAGCTCTAAAGGGGAGGCTTGTATGGTGTTGAGAACTTGAGTTCTAAGGGATATCATATGTGAAATAACAAGATGATCCTCAAATATGCAAAGAGATTAATATAGGCACCCACCATTGTAATGGGAACATGACACATGGCCACTATTAGGTAGGGGCAATGTTCATCTATACGGGCCAAGAAAACCAATGATAATTTAGCATGCCAAATAATAAAGTAAAGTGAATGAGGCCACTCTAAATTAAATTATTTAAAACATCAAAATCATACAAATGCTTAAACCCAAAGAGGTTGCCAAACAAATCCCACAACACAAGGACACAACAAAGATCATACAAAAACCATGAATAACAAGAAGTGTGATGGGAAGCAGGAAAGGACTAATGACAACATAGAATCAATAGAGAGCTAGAAAAAAATTAGCACATATGTAGGAACATAAATGGAGCAAATAAAATAGATTAAGCTCTAGTTGAGAATGCTTCTTCACCTCTAAGAAAGAGGAAATTTGGTTCATATGATAGGTGATAATTCAAGCAAAGGATGATTCTTCCAAACTTTATCTATCAATTTCCTCTCCTAAATGAGTTTTTGTCCCTTCTTTATAAATTCCTACTCCCATATATTTTTAGTATTTATTGATAAATACCATGAATCCACACCAATTGTGGCATCTTTATCCAAACTATTTTCTCTTTATAATTTGAAAGACTCAACCAAAGAAAAAAATAATACACATAAAGGTTTTAGTTAAGAATACACACAAGGGCATTAATTGTTGGAGTTGATTCCTCAACTCTATAGCTCCCAAGATCAAACACCTATTAGAGAGAGGGAAAAACAACAAAACTATGAACACTAAGAGTTTAGATTGATCCAAAAAAACAATGAATCATAATGAATATGCAACCTGACAATTAACTTGTGAATAATATAGAGATGAATCCTTATAAAAGGAGAAATAAAAAGAAAAAAAGAAACCCTAGGTGAGGATAAAACTAGATCATGACATGAGTCCTCATCCTATGAATTGAGACACAAAAAATGCACATGATCTAAGTAAGTTTAAGATACTAGTGTGAAAAGGGAGCTAAGCAATTAAATAATTAATTAGGTAAATAGTCTTTTACTCTAGTACCATGTCTTATGTGCAACCTAGGGAGAAGCCAAAAAATCTAAATGATGAATGCATAAAATGTAAAAGATGGGTCTCAAAAACAAGGCCTAATGAGATACCCATGTACAAAAGAAAATATCTCTCATAATCATAGAAAAAAGAGTAATACTCATGAGAAAAACTCCTCTTTAAAAGAGAAAAATATGAAGGGCTAAGAAGCCTCTAAAACAATGTCCCAAAAAGAATAAGAACGTGAATAACACTATTGAAGCATAAAGAATCTGCTAACAATAATTGAATTATGATTGTTATAGTGTCACGATTGAAGAAAATCCTCTAAAATCGTGATGATCATAACCAAGAAGACAAAAAATTGTATGAGTGCCCTTAATGACACTACTCGAACAATGATCAAATGGTAAATAGAGGCAAAAATTTGTCAGTCAAAGATACATATGGCATATTAATATGCACAAGTGACCTCAACGACACTACTCAACCAATATAAGAAATGATACAATTCAAAAATATAGGCAGCAATGGTCTAAATAAATTTATTAAATGAGGATGGATGGCTTCCTCCATAAAACATGAATGCAAGAGTGTCTATATGGTAAGTCTTCCATATCATTGAAGTACATGGGTAACTAGTTGTTGTATCCACCTAGTACATAGAAACAAAAACTAGACATATAGCTCACTCCCAATAAAAACCAAGGAAGCATTAACACCAATAGTATAAACACCCCCATAATGCTAACAAGGGAGAGGAATAGCAGGTCCGTTGAAACTATGTGTCATAATGCCTTTCCAATGTTATAAGAATTGTGAAAAATAAAGGTCTAAGAAAAATATTGTGATCTTAGGAGCTAAAAATGAACATTAAAATTTGATGCGATAAAATGTACTAACAAAAAAACATGTTAAAAACACCTACACCACTAAAAATTGCTCATAATCAACTTTTTGACAATATCTTGTTTACCAAATTTCAATACCATATGTCCAAGTTATGCCAAAAAGAAAAAAAATAGCTCCTTTAGGGAAAAAAAGAGAGCTTGGGGTGAGTGTGGTGGGTCAACCATACCATTGATGTCAGTTTGACATCATATCAGCATTGGTAGATGAAATATATTATGTAGATAAAATATTATCTACATGTGGAAAATGCTAGTTTATTTGAAAACCACACAGTAAATGGAAAACCACCTGTTGAGTGCAAAACTACTCAAATCACCAATAAACAAAAGAGTTCTTAGAAATAGCCTCCAAGTCTAAAAATAGCCAGTTGATTAGAATACAATTATTTTGGTTATGCAAACCCTTGAAAGGTTAAAAAAACAACTGGTAGTGGTTGGATACTCTACCACCAACAAATTGGAATTGAACAACAATAGAAAGACTCATCGCCGATGGAGAAAAGAACTCACCCCAAAAAAAATCTGCCATTATAAAGTTCATAAATGATTCAAAAATAAAAATCAGTTATCAATGTAAAAAGAATTCCGCCAAAACTTACAAATCACCACTGAAACAATTTAAAAATTATCATTGGAATAAAAAAGGGGCCACTAGGAATATAAAAGTGGATGGATGAAGAAAAACAAGAATAGCTTGGAAAATTAAATTGATTGCACAAGAACTAAAATCATTGCCATAAATCAAACTAATTACCAAAAAATGATGAAATACCCAAAAAAATGCTTAAAGTGATACAATGGGGTTGATTCTTTTTTGCATAGAGCTGCACAATCATACAAGATACAAATTTCCCAACACAAATTTTGAGACCCTAAAAATATTTTGCAAAAAAATTGCTTGCTTTGATTTTAGCATTTGGATAGTTGATCTTAAGGTTTTTGGGACTTTTGGACACAATGACAAGGTCAATTTGGCTCCACCATACAATATTTGATCGCTCAAAGTCTAGATTTCTCAAAAAAAGGATAGGGAATTATAGATCTAGAGATTTGATACCATGTTAGAGTTGATTCCTCAACTTTATGACTCACAAAGGTCACCTGTAATCAAACATTTGTCATAGAAAGAGAAAAAAAGCTACAGAGGCCAAAAGTTGATTGATTAAAAAAATCAATGAATCATTATGAATGTGCAACGTCACAATTCTCTTGTGAATAATACAAAGATAAATCCTTATAAAAGGGAAAAAAATAAAATATAAAAAGCAACCCTAGAGAAACCTTAGGTGAGGATAAAACTAGATCATGACATGTGTCCTTATCATATGACTTGAGACACAAAAATAACATGACCCAAGTAACCTTAAGATGTTGGTGTGAAGAGGGACTTAAGTAATTAAGCAATTAACTAGGTAAATACCATTTTTCTCTAACATTGACAACAATACAATTTGTTCGTGAATGTCTAGTTTTGTTGCATCTATAAAAAGTAATACATGCATAGGTGTTTAGGGAACAATTCTTGTTGATATATAACCTAGTTTAGGATCCAAGAACCAAAAGGTCTGAATATATATTCCAAATATACATCACAAAATAGGTCTAACAAGTAGTTGGACAAAGAGACTACTATCTTTTAGAACCCTACTTAGAACACTATAACCAGAAACCTTTACATGTTATAGAACATAAGTCCAAAAAGATATTGGAAGTTAGGGAAAATTACACAAGTCTCACAACCGCACTAGACATACACTTACATTTTTCACAAACACGGTGACCAAAATTCTTTGCAATACCTGCCTCCTCCAAACTAGAGAATTTCCCCATTACCTCTATATTCATATCCTCTTCATTATCACAAAAAATAAAGACCACCGAGATAGCCTCACGAGACGAAAAAACTTCAAGCATTTTTTAATTTCCTTAATAGAGTACTAGAGGTAGAGTTTATGTCATTCAATGGCATGAACATGACCCAAAATATAATCAAAATGAACCTCATAATGATGTAAAACATCCCTAATCTTGTCATGTATCATAAAAGAGCTCACAAACATGAATAACATAGAAGCACACATAAGGACTAAGTTGCATGAAAAGTATTCCAACACTCACAAGAATATCTAAGATCAAGTAGGAGCATTTCTCTAGCAAGGAAAATATAAATCCCCAAGGACCCATCCATATCCTTTGCTAAAGCTTGCATTCTTTCCATCCAAATCCTAAGACCAAGGTTTGTAATTTCCTTATCCAACATAGCCATAAAATTCTCCACCACCTCATAAACTGTAATGAAATAACTTGCACAATAGAAGAATATGATACGAAATAGATTCAAATACTTGATAATAACTAACAATAACAAACCACTTCAAGGGGGAAAACCTCCAAATATCTCCAATGAGAACACAATTCACTATATGATGATGAAATAAGACTCACTACCTCCTATATACTTTATTTATGCCTAGGATATAACCCAAGCCAACTTAGATAACCTTATATAAATTGTAGGCTGACCTAATTAACTAAATAACAATATAATAATGATAATATGACTTAATTAAGAGTTAAGATAGTCACAAGCAGACTACTCATAACTAGGTGCACTCTAATGTTAAGGGCATAGAATGCCCCCCTCTTCAGAGAAGCATTGTCCTCAATGCTAAGCAAGTTTGGATGCTTTTGAATGAACTCTTTGTCTTCCCATGTCGCATCTTCAATTGGAAAATTCTCCCATTGGATGAGATAATGAGTGACTGCTCTATTCCTCAACTTCCTTATGCATTTCTGAAGAATAAAATCCAGTTCCAATATGATTCTTCCTTCTTCATTGATCTTGAGTAATATTATTTGAGTAGGTATATTATTCCCAATTACCTTCTTAAAACATGCAACATGAAAAATTGGATGTATCTTTTTTGTTGATGGACATTCGAGCTTGCAGACAACACTACCTATCTTTTACATGATTCGATATGGGCTATAATATTTTGGAGACAACTTGAACTATTCTTTGACCGAACTACTTCAATGACATTTTCTTGTAAGGTTGAAATATTAAGAAAACCCAATCCCAAACTTCAAAGCTTCTTTCACTACGATGTTGGTATGCTTTTTGCTTCATTCAATTTCATGCCATGGATAGATTCTCTTTAAGTTATGAAAGTACTTGTTGTTGATGAAGAATGTGGTCCTCCACAACGTGAACTCTTGGTGACACCTTAAATGATGATGTGATGGAAGGAGGATGATATCCATACAATGCCATAAATGGAGACATTTTTTATGAACTATGGACTTGTTATACCACCATTCTGCTAGTGGTAGTAAATCTACCCATTGAGATTGTTTATTTGAAGTGAAACAACGTAGTTATCCTTACAAGCACTTATTAACAACCTATGTTTTCCCATCAGATTGAGGATGGTATGAAGAACTATGAGCTAGTTGAGTACCCAAACATGAGAATGAATCTATCAAAAGTTACTTGTAAAGATAGGATCACAATCACTAACAATAACCTTAGGTATACCATGTAGCTTTTGAATATTATCCAAAAAATGCTTTTACCATTATACTTGTTGTAAAAGGATGTGATAATGCAATAAAATGTGTATATTTAGTGAGGTGATCCACTACTGGCATGATGACATTCTTACCATTAGATCTTGGAAGCCCTATGATGAAGCTCATGGAGACCTCTTCCCAATGTTGGTTGGGAATAACTAAGGATTGCAAGAGACCAGGTATCTTAATTGTCTCCCCTTTATTTCTTTAACAAATTAAATAATTTTCCATAAATTTGTGAACATCCCCTTTTATCCCTTCTCAAAATAAGTCTTTCTTGACTTGATGATATGTTTCAAAAAATATTGAATGATCACCAACTAGAGTCTCATGCATCTCTATGAGAATCTTTTGTTTGAGAGAGGAATTCTTGTGAAGATACAATTTCTCTTTATACCACAAGGTAATCTCCCTTCCAAAAAAACTTATCTGAACTACTAGGATCACTTTGTATTTGTTGAATGAGATTACTTGTAGCAACATAATTTTTCCACTTTATTTTGGCTTCTACTACCCAATCTTCTTGTAATATTGTAATGACACACAATAGAGATTCATCTGTCTCATCCTTCCTTGATAATGCATCTGCCACAACATTTTCCTTCCCTTTCTTATATACAATCTCAAAATCATATTCCAACATCTTCGTGACCCATTTTCATTGCTCTTCAAAAGATAATATTTGTTCCAAAAAATATTTTAGGCTATCATGATCTGCCTTAAGCTTGAAGTGTCTACCCATTAGATAAGGCCTACTTTATTTTATTATATGAAGAATAGCTAGCATTTCCTTCTCATAAATAGGTTTGAGTTAATTCTTACCCTTTAATTGACAACTCTCAAAAGCAATGGGTCAACCCTCCCGCAAGAGAACCACTTCTATACCATTTCCTAAAGCATCACATTCTATAATAAAATCCTTGGTGAAATTTGGATTGGCAAGAACTGGAGTTGTACACAAGCCTCCTTCAACATTTCAAATGTTGCATTAGCATATTCTTTCCAATGAAAGGAATCCTTCTTCAATAAAGTTGTGAAGGGTGTTGCTATACGCACATAATTCTTCACAAATCTTCTATAGTATCCAGTCAATCCCAAGAAGTTCCCCTTAATTTCTTAATGGTTTTGGGAATAGGCCATTCCATGATAGCCTTAATTTTGTTAGGATCCACCTTTACTCCATGTGAAACTATGTGTCCAAAGTACTCCACCTCATTGAGAATAAAAGCACACTTGGATGTCTTAGCATATAGTTGATGATCTTTAAGAACTTATAATACTTGATCTACATGTTGCAAGTTTTCTTCCCATGTCTTTCTATAAATCAATATATCATCAAAGAACACTAATACAAACTTCCTCAATAATTTCTTAAAGATGGAATTAATCAAACTTTGAGATGTAGATGGTACATTTGTAAGACCAAATGGCATCACCAAAAACTTATCATGACCCTCATGAGTCCTGAATGTTGTCTTACAAATATCTTCTTCCTTGATTTGAATTTGGTGATAACCTGATCTAAGATCCAACTTTATAAAATACACATCTTCATTTAATTCATCTAGCAAATCATCAATGAATGGAATAGGAAACTCATCTTTGATGGTGTACATGTTGAGCACTCTATAGTTTGGGCACATGTGCCAAGTTTCATCCTTCTTACACACCATCACCACAGGTGAGGAGTAAGCACTTTGGCTATGCTTAATAATTCTTCCCTCTAAAATCTCCTCAAAATTTTTTTCTCATTTTTTGTATATGTGGGTACCTATAAGGCCTAATGTTGGGTGGTTGCCTCCCTGGAACTAGTACTATTGCATGATCATGATCCCTCTTAGGAGGAAGTCCTTTAGGCATATCTTTGAAAACCAGTGAGTGACAATCAATTATTTCTTATAAATCTGGATGGGTGGGAGCATTAGATTGAGATACTTATAATTAACATAGTTGGGCCACAAATCCATCCACTCCTTTCTTAAGGAAATTTTGCATTTGATGAGATCTTACCCTTTGTGGGGACTTTTCCTTCAACCCTCTTAACTCTACTATATTTCCTTCTTATTGAAATCTCATGAATAGTTCTTAGAAGCTAGTCTCGATTGTTCCCAAAGTAGTAAGCCATTGTATTCCCAAAATAATATCTATTACACCCATGGAGACAATATGCATTGGGCTATCAAGGTGATAATCTCCCATGGATAATATAATGTTATGGCACTTTCCAAAACAACTAACAGTACCACCATCTACAATCAAGACTTAAAACTCTGAGATGGATACATAAAACAATTTAGACAAGTAGCCAACTTTTTGTTGATGAAATTATGAGTACTATTCGAGTCAATCAACTTTGTTACTTTCTACTTCTTTAAGAAACCCACTACCTTGAGAGTTTGTGGGGTGCTAGAACCATAAAGTACATGACAAGAAATTATTAGTCGAGGATCATGTGATTCATCCTCTAACTCCTTATCACCATCTAATATTGGATCCTCCTCTTCTTCCTCACTTGGACGTTCAATATAGAACAATTTATTTTCACTACATGTATATCCTCGATTATATTTGTTGTCACAATTGAAATATACCCTTTTGCTCTTTTCTCCTCAATTTTTTGTGGAGTAAACCTAGTAGGTTGAGGTAATGGATGTGTAGGAGATCTCCTTTCATTTAAATTTCCCTTGTCACTTACTAGCCAAAAAATTCTCCTCAACTTGTCTTGCCACTAATATTATTTTTTATAAGGATTGTGGTTGGAACAACCATACTTTATATTTTATGTGATCCTTTAAACCACCTAGAAATAGTTCCTTCAAATTTTCTTGTCACATTTGCCACTCTTAGACAAAGGGTTTGAAACTGCTAAATATAATCCTTGACCATGCCTATTTGCTTTAATTTAGTGAGTTAGCAAAAGTAGCTATCCATAAGTTATCTCTATAATGGGTAACAAGTTCCTCTTCAAAAATTGACCATGTGACCACACAACCCTTCTTTCTCTTCTCATCACATAACCAATGATACCAAATAAATTGATTTGGTTCTAGGTATAATGATGCCACAACCACCTTTTGTTGACTAGGAACATGATGAATATCAAAGAACTACTCAATTTGGCATAGCCAATTGGTTGGATCCTTGCCATCAAACTTTCTCATATCCAACTTGGGTATGAATTGCCTTGGCATAGGATTATTAAAGCAATGATCCTTCTTGAAATCAGAGTCAAGCCCAATGAATTCATGTCCAAAAAAATCATTATCTTCCACCTTACTAGATGAATCTTCACCCTTGCCCTTCATACCCTGAATAAGTGATTTTAATTCACTCATATACTTTTGCATTTCAGTCATCTTCTTCTCTAATGATGAAATATCACCCTTGAATTTTCTGATTTCGTCATTAGGATTAATATCCTCAATTTCTACCTCATCCTTATTTGAAGATTTCCCCAATGCGGTAGCATTCTTTTTGCCTCTTGTTGTAGGTCCCATTGTGATGGTAGAAAATAATTTTGTAATAAATTATACAAATAAATTCAAAATAATCTAAAAAAATTTACTATAACTTACCAAGGCCTATATCACACTTTCCTAGAAAAATCTCCCAAAAATCAGGTGATTTGTAACCTTGAGAGTGAATTTTGTGGAAACCCTAATTTTATAATAAATCACTTAATTTTGATTTAGATTCTCTAAAATTTGGACTATAGTCTCCCCTATTATGTCTTCAAAAACCTACCAAAAATTAGGCACCAATTCAACAAGATATGGAAAATATGCACTTTCCAAATAAATTGGGTAGAAACCCTAATTCTATTATAAATTCCTCGATTCAGCTTCAATTCCTCTGAAATTTGGACTGTAGCTTCTTTAATATGTTCTTCAAAAACCCTTTAAAAATCAAAGAAAACTTCACTAAAATCTAAGAGATATGCTCTTCCCAAAATGACCTCCAATATTAAGAAAACATATTGCCTCTATGGTGCCAAGATCATGCTCTGATGCCACTTGTAATTAAATAACTTGCACAATAGAATAATATGATAAGAAATATGATGTAAATAGTTGATAATAACTAAGAATAACAAGCCACTTCGAGGGGGAAAACCTCCAAATATCTCCAATGAGAATACAATTCACAACATGATGACAAAATAAGACTCACTGCCTCCTATATATACCTTATTTATGCCTAGGATATCACATAGGTCAAATTAGATAACCCTATATAAGCCCTAGGCCAACCTAATTAACTAAGTAACAAAATAATAATGATAATATCACTCAATTAAGAGTTAAGACAGCCACAAGATAACTATACATAACCCAATGTACTCTAATATTAAGGGCATAGCATAAACCCATCTTTTCAATTTCTTGGGGGCGATGTCACCCATAATGCTCTTCCACTTATAATTTGTCACCCCTTCATACCAACTTCTCTCCCACCAACCATTGTCACCATGGCCATAATCCACTTCCACGAAACACACCACGAATGAAAAATGATGAGCTAACCAAAGCATCTACCAAATTAAGGTAAAGGATCCCACCTTGTGACATCATAAAGCCACACATGCCTCTAAAATTTTATTACCTTTACTTATATCTCTGCCACTAAGACATCCCATTATTGGGATAATTTTTAAATAGTAATATTATTCATTGGTAAATGTTTCATAATCATAGCCTTCTATAAATGCTACATATAGTAATTAACTTGTATCAACAAAATTAGCAAGGAAAATTCTTTCTCAACCTTCCTCAATGCTCAACTATATATGAGATATCAAAACAATAAATAAAATACAAGCATATCAATTGAATATTGAAATATATTTATTGCTTGAAGTCACAACTATGTACGATGCCCCTTTAAAACTCTAAATCATGATGGAAAGAGTCAAATTACATATATTCATTGCAAAAGAGAGAGAGTAGATACACACTTTTGAGGTTTTTAGCCCAATATATAAAAAACTAAAAAAAAATAGAATGTAGACAAAGGGGTATGATCCCACTAAGCGCACCAAAATTTTATGCTCAAAATGATCCTAATTTCCTTCACAAAAGGCTTCAAACATTAGTAATTAAAGTCCTAAACTAGTTTGAACATTACTTTAATATTAAAGCCATAAAAGATTTTTTAAACTAATATTTATGAGATAACACACAAAATATTCCTCAAAATACTTTTTGTTCAAGAGTTGTTTGCTCCAAAATATGATGATTTGATGCTAGATTGATTCAGGTTGCTCTCACTTTGCTTGTAAACTAGCAACATATATTTGCTCTTGAGAATGGATAGATGAGTGAAAAATAGCTAAATTGGCATGATAATAAAAATATATGATTAATGGATGAAAACAAGTGGTGATTGGGTGCAAATGAATATTGGATTCAAATGTTTATGGTGGGGTTTAATTTCATAGAATTTGAGGGCTTAAAATGTAGGGTTAAGCTTGAGTTAACTAGTTGCATGCATGAGTTAATTGGTTGAATGTAAGAATTAACTCATTGCATGAATGAGTTAACTAATTGTAAGTGATTAGTTAATTATATGAGGTGGAAACCAATATTTTTATTATATATTTATAGATAATTGATGAATAATATGTGAAAATCAAGATTTTAATCATTTATGAAAAATGGATGAAATTTAATATTTTAAAAATTATTTATTTGTTTTTTATGAGATATGGGTGGAAATTAGGATTTTCATTATTTATTTTTATGATTAATGGATGTTAGGTGGAAAATGATTTTATTTGAATATTTGAATAAATGAGAGAAATTAGCTCAATTTAATTAAATAATAAGAATTATTTAATCAAATGATACTAAAGGATCAAGGATGATAAAATGATTATGAATATTGAACAGTAAGGTAAGGTAGAAGTAGAGTTTTAGTGTCTACAATACCAATGATCAACATATATCAACATTATAGAAACATCATTACCACACTTCATTAATGGGACATCATAAGCTATTGTAGTTCTAAAGAGACAATTCAAATTATGCAAATGCATATCAAAAGGGAGGGTGTAAGCACATAATATTATGAAAGATTTGGAGCGATTATGCAATAGAAAATGTGTTCTCCAAACTTTATAATGTTGGGTTGGTTCTACCCCAAATTAAAAAAAAAATCTACACTTAGGCATTTTTGAAAAATGGTCAAAAGTCTTGTTAAAACTGTCAAAAAGTCAGAAAATGAAAATTTGCATGTCATGTATGTTGCTCAAAAACTCAAAATTTTCAAAATTTGAGGATTTGGGTCTACTCATAGCGACCTTTTCTACAAAACGCAGATCTCAATTTTTCAGCCTTAAATTTTAGAAAAATTTCTAAAAATAGACTTTTTCTAGGTTTCTTCTCAAATGGATACAGGCAAAATTTTCTAAAAATAGAAAGTTTGGCTTCCAAGGCTCAAACTAATTTTGATTGGTTGAAAATGCTTCCTCATCAGGCTGGTCTAGTCAGAATCATCAAAAGATCAGTTTTGCTCTGGTGGGTCTATTCTGCTTTTTTATAAACTAAATCAGGAGCTCCAAGGTCATCAATAGAGATTGCTCAACTTCCAGGTGTCAGATAGGCACTACATAGATCAAGAAATGACAAAAAATGTTTGAGGATCGAGGAATGAAGGAAGGAGGTTGAAGAATCTTGAAAATTGAGAAAAAATGGCTAAGTCTGGAGATGTTAGGCACCCCTGCCGAGTCAAGGCGCCTAGCCAATCATGCCTTAGAATATTTTTCAATCCTGATAGTCAAAGCATGGAATGGAGGATGAGGAATGAAGACAAGTTGAAAACTAAGAATAAAATAACTATCTCTAGGATCTTTGGGCGCCCTAGCTAGCTAAGGTGCCTAGGCTTTTGAGCCACCAGATTTAGAGA
The DNA here is from genome assembly GCA_007258455.2 of Sequoia sempervirens. Lineage (NCBI taxonomy): Eukaryota > Viridiplantae > Streptophyta > Pinopsida > Cupressales > Cupressaceae > Sequoia > Sequoia sempervirens. Next base: position 925,171,281 of record VDFB02271358.1, read on the forward strand.
TTAGGGTTTGCAAATATGATCATTATCTTTAGAATTTTGTAAGCTTTCAAGTGGATACCCCAGCTAGATCACCAGACTTGTCAATTACCAGAAAATTCAGACTAAATAAAGGAGATAACATGAGGGCTCAAGTTTGAAGGTTGAAGATCATGTGAAGATTACTAAGTCTGGAGATCATGGGCACCCCAGGTAGCCAGGGGCACCCAAAATTTTAAGGTTCTTAAAGTGGAAATTAGGGTTTGAATCCCCCAACAAGTTTCCTTTAGTTTTGATCAGGCTCCTCAACGGAATTATCAACAAGCCCATCAGATTTGTCAATCATTAGATATCATAGATTGATCAGAGAGAAAAAATTATGCAAAATGAAAAAAGTCAAAAGCAAAGTTGAAAACATAGAAAATAATCTAACTCTGGAAAGGATGGGCACCCTAGCTAGCCAGGGGAGCCCAAGGATTTGAGGCCCCAAATCAACTTTTCAGGAGATGCAACTCCTAGAAGTCCCTCCTTAGAATTCGTCAAGCTATCCAATGCATCTGACAGCTATTTCATTGGGTCATTCAAGCATTCAAAAATGAAAAATCAATGGAGAATCCACCTAAAGGATATAAAACATAGGAATTAAAGAGCATCAAAAAAATGGCTAACACTGGGAGCCATGGGCGCCCCAGCTAGCCAGGGGTGCCCATGATTTTAGGGGTTCAAATGACGTTTTTAGAAGACATTGCCTCCAGAAAAATCTTGCCATATTCAACCAAGCTTCGCGATGGATCATCCAGCCAGTTCATAGGATTCACTAGGTGGCCAGAATGAAAATCAAACTAAGAGCATAAAATCAAGCAAAAAGTTGAAAATGTCAAGAAAATGGTTTTATGCCAAGAAGGGCAAATAAAGAAACGAACATGCTCAAGATTGACTTCAAAGATTTAAAGCTAGAGAATAAAGTGTTTTATTTATCCTCAAAACCTATTTAAGATGTATTTGAAATTCATTATTCATGGATTTTTGTAGGTGGCATCCAAAGCAAGAGAGGAGGAAACAAACAATTTTATTCATTTCAAGATTTGGAGGCCAAAACGTGGTGCTTTTTCGAAGTTCTTCATATTTTCCAGATCAGCTCACACAAAGGCTCACTTTTTCATGCTTCAAATTTCCAGGGCATCAATTTTCAGAAGAAGGGGGTCATCTTTTTCAATTTTCAATAATCTAGATCAGCTTGGTTTTTTATTCTCTACAATTTTGGAAAAAAAATCAACTTTCAAGAATTTGCTTTTTTCACGCATGTCCAAGAAATATTTAGTATTTTCAAAATCTAATCAACTGGGTTCATCCAAAATGTGACTCTACACAAAACCCAACTCTCAAATTTTTTCAAGAAAATCCTAAAATTTTAGGGTTTCTTCTTTTTCAACTAGCCATCAACAATTTTCAAAATCAGACAATTTGGGTCTTTTTGCAATGAGATTCTACACAAAACCCACATCTTAGATTATTTTTGAGAAAATCTGCCCTTTGAAGAAGAAAAATCAGCAAACTATTTTTAGCTTTTTGTGTAAAACTTTTCTGAGCATAGTTGAGTTTATAGTCAAAATTTGAGCTTTTCAGCATGGAGTACTCTCCCATCAAATTCAGAACCAAGTTGGTGTTGTATCATCATTTCATCAAAACTTTTGAAACTAATTTGCATCATATAAAACTAGTGTTTGATTTGTGTGCTTTGGAAGACACAGGAAATGTTGCAATCAGACATCTTGGTCATTCTGGATTGCTTGCAGCAGCCTCAATTCCCATCTCAATACAAAGTCTAGAGTTTTTAATTTTTCTTATATCAAGCATTACAATCCAGCAACACGATAAATTCAAGCAATAGATGGAAGAGTTATTTGTAGCCTCGAGCTGCAAGTTGTTGAAAAGTGCTTTTCAATACCACCTTGGTCAGAAAATTTTGTCATCTCCATTGAAGAATGTGAAAAGGTGTGATGCATGCACAAGGAAAAATACCACAAGAAAGTGGCACAAAGATGGTTGAAGGAAAAACATGACACTTTTCCAAAGAACGTCGGGCATGGAGAATTCAAGGAGGAGTTTGCAATAATGATTACTTTGCTTAACCAAGTCACTGGTTAAGCAGAAGCCACCAAATTCTAGCCTTGGATGTTTTATATCATCTCTCACATCATGAATAAAATGGAGCTTTATGACTAGCCAACTTTGATTAGCGATAGTCTCCATCATCAAATGATTGAATATTTCAAAATCCATGAGTTTCACATTATTTCATATCTGGTCTACCTAGTGGCCTTTCAAGGCAAATTCAAAGGATTGAATGTCAACGGAACTTTGGATGTTCAACATGTATATCATCATTACCCTCAGCTAGAGTTTTCAGAGTCAACACATCACTATGGGCGGGTCAATGATGCATTTTTTATGCATACGGTGAGAGACTTAGACAATGAGTTGCATGTACAGGTTTCATCAGTTGCTAGGGTGGCAATGAAGGAATGGGATTATTGGTTCATCCAGTTTCCTACATTTTCCTACATCAAAGTGTACGACTTCTCAAGTACTCTAGTCATGTTGCCAAGATATCCCACATATGAGGTGGTTTTCATGGAGTTTTTGCAACAAGTGTATGAAGTTCACACGTTCTTGCGGATTCAAAAGAAGGTTGCTTTTAGTTTTCCAACTAAGATGGGTATCTATAGATGTAGATTGTCAATAGATGTTAAGGTGATGGGCAATGAATTATCTGAGTTTGGCTTCAAGTTGTTCAACGAGAGGTAATCATATGATCCTTGTGGCCTTTTTGCATCATGTCTTGGTCAAAATCAAGCTCATGTGCCTACAGTTGAAGATTTTTGGGCAAATTGCGACGATGAGTTCAAAGTGTAGAAGTGCAGTAATAGAAGATTCACACTCCAATAGATGGATGATTTCTTGTCAGAAGATATAGAAGGATTGTTTGATGATGACAAGGAAGTACTTCTTCCCATGTATGCCCAAAATCAAATTAAGCAGCAACCACTTCCACAAGTCAATTGGTCCATCAAAGAAAACACTTCAATTGAAGAAAGAATGATTGCATTATTAAGAACAACAAAATATTCCTAAACCTCAAGAGGACGTGAAAAAAGAAGCTATTCCAGTCGTAGAGCAGCCGATAGTGCGGTCATCCCTACCTTCTTCTTCCAAACCAAAACCAAGAATGAAGGCTATGTACCACCCTCCAAAAAGTTTGAAGATCGGTAGAATGGGAAAGAGTGTAAGGAGAAAGTTGGATTTTGATGCAATTGAACAAAAGGAATCAATAGTTGTATCAGAAATTCCACCAGAAGAGCCCACACCACAAGTAGAAGTTGTACCTTTGACACATGCTTCCCCACCATCACCGAGTTCTTCTCTAATCCATATTGATTTAGAAGATGAAGAAGTCGATGAAGCTAAAGCCAAACCTCCCAGAAAAGTTAGTAACTAGGCACCTCGTCTTGGCTTGAGAACGTCCTGGGAAGGAAGAGGAGGAGG
>VDFB02271358.1:925174902-925211652 GCA_007258455.2 Sequoia sempervirens
CTCATCCTTCCTTGATAGTGCATCTGCCACAACATTTTCCTTCCCTTTCCTATATACAATCTCAAAATCGTATTCCAACATCTTCGTGACCCATTTTCATTGCTCTTCAAAAGATAATATTTGTTCCAAAAAATATTTTAGGCTATCATGATCTGCCTTAACCTTGAAGTGTCTACCCATTAGATAAGGCCTACTTTATTTTATTGTATGAAGAATAGCTAGCATTTCCTTCTCATAATTAGGTTTGAGTTAATTCTTACCCTTTAATTGACAACTCTCAAAAGCAATGGGTCAACCCTCCCGCAAGAGAACCACTTCTATACCATTTCCTAAAGCATCACATTCTATAATAAAATCCTTGGTGAAATTTGGATTGGCAAGAACTGGAGTTGTACACAAGCCTCCTTCAACATTTCAAATGTTGCATTAGCATATTCTTTCCAATGAAAGGAATCCTTCTTCAATAAATTTGTGAAGGGTGTTGCTATACGCACATAATTCTTCACAAATCTTCTATAGTATCCAGTCAATCCCAAGAAGTTCCCCTTAATTTCTTAATGGTTTTGGGAATAGGCCATTCCTTGATAGCCTTAATTTATCCACCTTTACTCCATGTGAAACTATGTGTCCAAAGTACTCCACCTCATTGAGAATAAAAGCACACTTGGATGTCTTAGCATAGAGTTGATGATCTTTAAGAACTTGTAATACTTGATCTACATGTTGCAAGTTTTCTTCCCATGTCTTTCTATAAATCAATATATCATCAAAGAACACTAATACAAACTTCCTCAATAATTTCTTAAAGATGGAATTAATCAAACTTTGAGATGTAGATGGTACATTTGTAAGACCAAATGGCATCACCAAAAACTTATCATGACCCTCATGAGTCCTGAATGTTGTCTTACAAATATCTTCTTCCTTGATTCGAATTTGGTGATAACCTGATCTAAGATCCAACTTTATAAAATACACATCTTCATTTAATTCATCTAGCAAATCATCAATGAATGGAATAGGAAACTCATCTTTGATGGCGTACATGTTGAGCACTCTATAGTTTGGGCACATGTGCCAAGTTTCATCCTTCTTACACACCATCACCACAGGTGAGGAGTAAGCACTTTGGCTATGCTTAATAATTCTTCCCTCTAAAATCTCCTCAAAATTTTTTTCTCACTTTTTTGTATATGTGGGTACCTATAAGGCCTAATGTTGGGTGGTTGCCTCCCTGGGACTAGTACTATTGCATGATCATGATCCCTCTTAGGAGGAAGTCCTTTAGGCATATCTTTGAAAACCAGTGAGTGACAATCAATTATTTCTTATAAATCTGGATGGGTGGGAGCATTAGATTGAGATACTTATAATTAACATAGTTGGGCCACAAATCCATCCACTCCTTTCTTAAGGAAATTTTGCATTTGATGAGATCTTAGCCTTTGTGGGGACTTTTCCTTCAACCCTCTTAACTCTACTATATTTCCTTCTTATTGAAATCTCATGAATAGTTCTTAGAAGCTAGTCTCGATTGTTCCCAAAGTAGTAAGCCATTGTATTCCCAAAATAATATCTATTACACCCATGGAGACAATATGCATTGGACTATCAAGGTGATAATCTCCCATGGATAATATAATGTTATGGCACTTTCCAAAATAACTAACAGTACCACCATCTACAATCAAGACTTAAAACTCTGAGATGGATACATAAAACAATTTAGACAAGTAGCCAACTTTTTGTTGATGAAATTATGAGTATTATTCGAGTCAATCAACTTTGTTACTTTCTACTTCTTTAAGAAACCCACTACCTTGAGAGTTTGTGGGGTGCTAAAACCATAAAGTACATGACAAGAAATTATTAGTCGAGGATCATGTGATTCATCCTCTAACTCCTTATCACCATCTAATATTGGATCCTCCTCTTCTTCCTCACTTGGACGTTCAATATAGAACAATTTATTTTCACTACATTTATATCCTCGATTATATTTGTTGTCACAATTGAAATATACCCTTTTGCTCTTTTCTCCTCAATTTTTTGTGGATTCAACCTAGTAGGTTGAGGTAATGGATGTGTAAGAGATCTCCTTTCACTTAAATTTCCCTTGTCACTTACTAGCCAAAAAATTCTCCTCAACTTGTCTTGCCACTAATATTATTTTTTATAAGGATTGTGGTTGGAACAACCATACTTTATATTTTATGTGATCCTTTAAACCACCTAGAAATAGTTCCTTCAAATTTTCTTGTCACATTTTCCACTCTTAGACAAAGGGTTTGAAACTGCTAAATATAATCCTTGACCATGCCTATTTGCTTTAATTTAGTGAGTTAGCAAAAGTAGCTATCCATAAGTTATCTCTATAATGGGTAACAAGTTCCTCTTCAAAAATTGACCATGTGACCACACAACCCTTCTTTCTCTTCTCATCACATAACCAATGATACCAAATAAATTGATTTGGTTCTAGGTATAATGATGCCACAACCACCTTTTGTTGACTAGGAACATGATGAATATCAAAGAACTACTCAATTTGGCATAGCCAATTGGTTGGATCCTTGCCATCAAACTTTCTCATATCCAACTTGGGTATGAATTGCCTTGGCATAGGATTATTAAAGCAATGATCCTTCTTGAAATCAGAGTCAAGCCCAATGAATTCATGTCCAAAAAAATCATTATCTTCCACCTTACTAGATGAATCTTCACCCTTGCCCTTCATACCCTGAATAAGTGATTTTAATTCACTCATATACTTTTGCATTTCAGTCATCTTCTTCTCTAATGATGAAATATCACCCTTGAATTTTCTGATTTCGTCATTAGGATTAATATCCTCAATTTCTACCTCATCCTTATTTGAAGATTTCCCCAATGCGGTAGCATTCTTTTTGCCTCTTGTTGTAGGTCCCATTGTGATGGTAGAAAATAATTTTGTAATAAATTATACAAATAAATTCAAAATAATCTAAAAAAATTTACTATAACTTACCAAGGCCTATATCACACTTTCCTAGAAAAATCTCCCAAAAATCAGGTGATTTGTAACCTTGAGAGTGAATTTTGTGGAAACCCTAATTTTATAATAAATCACTTAATTTTGATTTAGATTCTCTAAAATTTGGACTATAGTCTCCCCTATTATGTCTTCAAAAACCTACCAAAAATTAGGCACCAATTCAACAAGATATGGAAAATATGCACTTTCCAAATAAATTGGGTAGAAACCCTAATTCTATTATAAATTCCTCGATTTAGCTTCAATTCCTCTGAAATTTGGACTATAGCTTCTTTAATATGTTCTTCAGAAACCCTTTAAAAATCAAAGAAAACTTCACTAAAATCTAAGAGATATGCTCTTCCCAAAATGACCTCCAATATTAAGAAAACATATTGCCTCTATGCTGCCAAGATCATGCTCTGATGCCACTTGTAATTAAATAACTTGCACAATAGAATAATATGATAAGAAATATGATGTAAATAGTTGATAATAACTAAGAATAACAAGCCACTTCGAGGGGGAAAACCTCCAAATATCTCCAATGAGAATACAATTCACAACATGATGACAAAATAAGACTCACTGCCTCCTATATATACCTTATTTATGCCTAGGATATCACATAGGTCAAATTAGATAACCCTATATAAGCCCTAGGCCAACCTAATTAACTAAGTAACAAAATAATAATGATAATATCACTCAATTAAGAGTTAAGACAGCCACAAGCTAACTATTCATAACCCAATGTACTCTAATATTAAGGACATAGCATAAACCCATCTTTTCAATTTCTTGGGAGCGATGTCACCCATAATGCTCTTCCACTTATAATTTGTCACCCCTTCATACTAACTTCTCTCCCACCAACCATTGTCACCATGGCCATAATCCACTTCCACGAAACACACCACGAATGAAAAATGATGAGCTAACCAAAGCATCTACCAAATTAAGGTAAAGGATCCCACCTTGTGACATCATAAAGCCACACATGCCTCTAAAATTTTATTACCTTTACTTATATCTCTGCCACTAAGACATCCCATTATTGGGAGAATTTTTAAATAGTAATATTATTCATTGGTAAATGTTTCATAATCATAGCCTTCTATAAATGCTACATATAGTAATTAATTTGTATCAACAAAATTAGCAAGGAAAATTCTTTCTCAACCTTCCTCGATACTCAACTATATATGAGATATCAAAACAATAAATAAAATACAAGCATATCAATTGAATATTGAAATCTATTTATTGCTTGAAGTCACAACTATGTACGATGCCCCTTTAAAACTCTAAATCATGATGGAAAGAGTCAAATTACATATATTCATTGCAAAAGAGAGAGAGTAGATACACACTTTTGAGGTTTTTTAGCCCAATATATAAAAAACTAAAAAAAACATAGAATGTAGACAAAGGGGTATGATCCCACTAAGCGCACCAAAATTTTCTGCTCAAAATGATCCTAATTTCCTTCACAAAAGGCTTCAAACATTAGTAATTAAAGTCCTAAACTAGATTGAACATTACTTTAATATTAAAGCCATAAAAGATTTTTTAAACTAATATTTATGAGATAACACACAAAATATTCCTCAAAATACTTTTTGTTCAAGAGTTGTTTGCTCCAAAATATGATGATTTGATGCTAGATTGATTCAGGTTGCTCTCACTTTGCTTGTAAACTAGCAACATATATTTGCTCTTGAGAATGGATAGATGAGTGAAAAATAGCTAAATTGGCATGATAATAAAAATATATGATTAATGGATGAAAACAAGTGGTGATTGGGTGCAAATGAATATTGGATTCAAATGTTTATGGTGGGGTTTAATTTCATAGAATTTGAGGGCTTAAAATGTAGGGTTAAGCTTGAGTTAACTAGTTGCATGCATGAGTTAATTGGTTGAATGTAAGAATTAACTCATTGCATGAATGAGTTAACTAATTGTAAGTGATTAGTTAATTATATGAGGTGGAAACCAATATTTTTATTATATATTTATAGATAATTGATGAATAATATGTGAAAATCAAGATTTTAATCATTTATGAAAAATGGATGAAATTTAATATTTTAAAAATTATTTATTTGTTTTTTATGAGATATGGGTGGAAATTAGGATTTTCATTATTTATTTTTATGATTAATGGATGTTAGGTGGAAAATGATTTTATTTGAATATTTGAATAAATGAGAGAAATTAGCTCAATTTAATTAAATAATAAGAATTATTTAATCAAATGATACTAAAGGATCAAGGATGATAAAATGATTATGAATATTGAACAGTAAGGTAAGGTAGAAGTAGAGTTTTAGTGTCTACAATACCAATGATCAACATATATCAACATTATAGAAACATCATTACCACACTTCATTAATGGGACATCATAAGCTATTGTAGTTCTAAAGAGACAATTCAAATTATGCAAATGCATATCAAAAGGGAGGGTGTAAGCACATAATATTATGAAAGATTTGGAGCGATTATGCAATAGAAAATGTGTTCTCCAAACTTTATAATGTTGGGTTGGTTCTACCCCAAATTAAAAAAAAAATCTACACTTAGGCATTTTTGAAAAATGGTCAAAAGTCTTGTTAAAACTGTCAAAAAGTCAGAAAATGAAAATTTGCATGTCATGTATGTTGCTCAAAAACTCAAAATTTTCAAAATTTGAGGAGCTGGGTCTACTCATAGCGACCTTTTCTACAAAACGCAGATCTCAGTTTTTCAGCCTTAAATTTTAGAAAAATTTCTAAAAATAGACTTTTTCTAGGTTTCTTCTCAAATGGATACAGGCAAAATTTTCTAAAAATAGAAAGTTTGGCTTCCAAGGCTCAAACTAATTTTGATTGGTTGAAAATGCTTCCTCATCAGGCTGGTCTAGTCAGAATCATCAAAAGATCAGTTTTGCTCTGGTGGGTCTATTCTGCTTTTTTATAAACTAAATCAGGAGCTCCAAGGTCATCAATAGAGATTGCTCAACTTCCAGGTGTCAGATAGGCACTACATAGATCAAGAAATGACAAAAAATGTTTGAGGATCGAGGAATGAAGGAAGGAGGTTGAAGAATCTTGAAAATTGAGAAAAAATGGCTAAGTATGGAGATGTTAGGCACCCCTGCCGAGTCAAGGCGCCTAGCCAATCATGCCTTAGAATATTTTTCAATCCTGATAGTCAAAGCATGGAATGGAGGATGAGGAATGAAGACAAGTTGAAAACTAAGAATAAAAGAACTATCTCTAGGATCTTTGGGCGCCCTAGCTAGCTAAGGTGCCTAGGCTTTTGAGCCACCAGATTTAGAGATTAGGGTTTGCAAATATGATCATTATCTTTAGAATTTTGTAAGCTTTCAAGTGGATACCCCAGCTAGATCACCAGACTTGTCAATTACCAGAAAATTTAGACTAAATAAAGGAGATAACATGAGGGCTCAAGTTTGAAGGTTGAAGATCATGTGAAGATTACTAAGTCTGGAGATCATGGGCACCCCAGGTAGCCAGGGGCACCCAAAATTTTAAGGTTCTTAAAGTGGAAATTAGGGTTTGAATCCCCCAACAAGTTTCCTTTAGTTTTGATCGAGCTCCTCAACGGAATTATCAACAAGCCCATCAAATTTGTCAATCATTAGATATCATAGATTGATCAGAGAGAAAAAATTATGCAAAATGAAAAAAGTCAAAAGCAAAGTTGAAAACATAGAAAATAATCTAACTCTGGAAAGGATGGGCACCCTAGCTAGCCAGGGGAGCCCAAGGATTTGAGGCCCCAAATCAACTTTTCAGGAGATGCAACTCCTAGAAGTCCCTCCTTAGAATTCGTCAAGCTATCCAATGCATCTGACAGCTAGTTCATTGGGTCATTCAAGCATTCAAAAATGAAAAATCAATGGAGAATCCACCTAAAGGATATAAAACATAGGAATTAAAGAGCATCAAAAAAATGGCTAACACTGGGAGCCATGGGCGCCCCAGCTAGCCAGGGGTGCCCATGATTTTAGGGGTTCAAATGACATTTTTAGAAGACATTGCCTCCAAAAAAATCTTGCCATATTCAACCAAGCTTCGCAATGGATCATCCAGCCAGTTCATAGGATTCACTACGTGGCTAGAATGAAAATCAAACTAAGAGCATAAAATCAAGCAAAAAGTTGAAAATGTCAAGAAAATGGTTTTATGCCAAGAAGGGCAAATAAAGAAACGAACATGCTCAAGATTGACTTCAAAGATTTAAAGCTAGAGAATAAAGTGTTTTATTTATCCTCAAAACCTATTTAAGATGTATTTGAAATTCATTATTCATGGATTTTTGTAGGTGGCATCCAAAGCAAGAGAGGAGGAAACAAACAATTTTATTCATTTCAAGATTTGGAGGCCAAAACGTGGTGCTTTTTCAAAGTTCTTCATATTTTCCAAATCAGCTCACACAAAGGCTCACTTTTTCATGCTTCAAATTTCCAGGGCATCAATTTTCAGAAGAAGGGGGTCATCTTTTTCAATTTTCAATAATCTAGATCAGCTTGGTTTTTGATTCTCTACAATTTTGGAAAAAAAAATCAACTTTCAAGAATTTTCTTTTTTCACACATGTCCAAGAAATATTTAGTATTTTCAAAATCTAATCAACTGGGTTCATCCAAAACGTGACTCTACACAAAACCCAACTCTCAAATTTTTTCAAGAAAATCCTAAAATTTTAGGGTTTCTTCTTTTTCAACTAGCCATCAACAATTTTCAAAATCAGACAATTTGGGTCTTTTTGCGATGAGATTCTACACAAAACCCACATCTTAGATTATTTTTGAGAAAATCTGCCCTTTGAAGAAGAAAAATCAGCAAACTATTTTTAGCTTTTTGTGTAAAACTTTTCTGAGCATAGTTGAGTTTATAGTCAAAATTTGAGCTTTTCAACATGGAGTACTCTCCCATCAAATTCAGAACCAAGTTGGTGTTGTATCATCATTTCATCAAAACTTTTGAAACTAATTTGCATCATATAAAACTAGTGTTTGATTTGTGTGCTTTGGAAGACACAGGAAATGTTGCAATCAGACATCTTGGTCATTATGGATTGCTTGCAGCAGCCTCAATTCCCATCTCAATACAAAGTCTAGAGTTTTTAATTTTGCTTATATCAAGCATTACAATCCAGCAACACGATAAATTCAAGCAATAGATGGAAGAGTTATTTGTAGCCTCGAGCTGCAAGTTGTTGAAAAGTGATTTTCAATACCACCTTGGTCAGAAAATTTTGTCATCTCCATTGAAGAATGTGAAAAGGTGTGACGCATGCACAAGGACAAATACCACAAGAAAGTGGCACAAAGATGGTTGAAGGAAAAACATGACACTTTTCCAAAGAACGTCGGGCATGGAGAATTCAAGGAGGAGTTTGCAATAATGATTACTTTGCTTAACCAAGTCACTGGTTAAGCAGAAGCCACCAAATTCTAGCCTTGGATGTTTTATATTATCTCTCACATCATGAATAAAATGGAGCTTTATGACTAGCCAACTTTGATTAGCGATAGTCTCCATCATCAAATGATTGAATATTTCAAAATCCATGAGTTTCACATTATTTCATATCTAGTCTACCTAGTGGCCTTTCAAGGCAAATTCAAAGGATTGAATGTCAACGGAACTTTGGATGTTCAACATGTATATCATCATTACCCTCAGCTAGAGTTTTCAGAGTCAACACATCACTATGGGCGGGTCAATGATGCATTTTTTATGCATACGGTGAGAGACTTAGACAATGAGTTGCATGTACAGGTTTCATCAGTTGCTAGGGTGGCAATGAAGGAATGGGCTTATTGGTTCATCCAATTTCCTACATTTTCCTACATCAGAGTGTATGACTTCTCAAGTACTCTAGTCATGTTGCCAAGATATCCCACATATGAGGTGGTTTTCATGGAGTTTTTGCAACAAGTGTATGAAGTTCACATGTTCTTGCGGATTCAAAAGAAGGTTGCTTTTAGTTTTCCAACTAAGATGGGTATCTATAGATGTAGATTGTCAACAGATGTTAAGGTGATGGGCAATGAATTATCTGAGTTTGGCCTCAAGTTGTTCAACGAGAGGTAATCATATGATCCTTGTGGCCTTTTTGCATCCTGTCTTGGTCAAAATCAAGCTCATGTGCCTACAGTTGAAGATTTTTGGGCAAATTGCGACGATGAGTTCAAAGTGTAGAAGTGCAGTAATAGAAGATTCACACTCCAATAGATGGATGATTTCTTGTCAGAAGATATAGAAGGATTGTTTGATGATGACAAGGAAGTACTTCTTCCCATGTATGCCCAAAATCAAATTAAGTAGCAACCACTTCCACAAGTCAATTGGTCCATCAAAGAAAACTCTTCAATTGAAGAAAGAATGACTGCATTATTAAGAACAACAAAATATTCCTAAACCTCAAGAGGACGTGAAAAAAGAAGCTATTCCAGTCGTAGAGCAGTCGATAGTGCAGTCATCCCTACCTTCTTCTTCCAAACCAAAACCAAGAATGAAGGCTATGTACCACCCTCCAAAAAGTTTGAAGATCGGTAGAATGGGAAAGAGTGTAAGGAGAAAGTTGGATTTTGATGCAATTGAACAAAAGGAATCAATAGTTGTATCAGAAATTCCACCAGAAGAGCCCGCACCACAAGTAGAAGTTGTACCTTTGACACATGCTTCCCCACCATCACCGAGTTCTTCTCTAATCCATATTGATTTAGAAGATGAAGAAGTCGATGAAGCTAAAGCCAAACCTCCCAGAAAAGTTAGTATCTAGGCACCTCGTCTTGGCTTGAGAACGTCCTGGGAAGGAAGAGGAGGAGGTCTTCGTACTGGATGAACTTCACAAAGTTTGACAATGCCTACCAAGATCCAGTAGTAAAGAAGCCTAAGAAACAAGTTCACATAGAAAATAATCCAGAAGGTGAAATTATCATTAAGATTGCTACACCTTCGAAAGATAAGAGCATTGATGAGATGGAGGTTGATGATTTCACAATTGTCAAGGCCAATCTTGACAGATGCACTCGACATACCAATGTGAAAATGTTCAAGGTTGCAGTAGAAAATCTAAAGGATAGAGTGCTTAAAGATGGAGAGGATAAGGCATCCCTCAAGGCTAAAAATTGGCAACTCCGACAATATATCTCTAATAATAGTTGGCACTTTCCCTTTTTTTTGCTTTCATAGGTTATTAGATAGTTATCTTGTTTTAGTTTTAGAAATAAAGTTTGCATGTTGGAAAGTCTTAGTTGTAAAAGCAAGGATATTTTAGGGTTCCCTACTCCTTTGCTTGTGTATAAATAAGAGCAATCTTGCCCATTTTTCTGTAACAGTTATTATGATAGAAAACTATTGAGCCTACTTTTTCTTGCAAGTTGTTATTCAGTGTCAGTTCACCTAGTGTAAGAGCAAGCTTGTATGCCTACTTTTTTTGCAAGATATTGTTCACTTCGTGTGTTTCTAGTGTCAATGTATTTTGGTTGATCACAAAACTGTAAGCTTGTTATTGCTACAATCCTGCTATCCCAGAAGTGTAATCTTTGCTATTTGAAATTTGAGAAAGGAAATCTTATGCCTACTTTTCTACTATGTGTTGAAAATGAAGGTAATATTGTAGATTAAAACTTGTAAAACTATGAGACTGTAGATCTAATTAAGTGTTCTTTGTCACAATTCTTTGTGTATGATTAATCTATTTAAATCAATTTTACCAATTGTAGAAAGAGAGAATATTGTAGAAGAACAAGACAAGGAGATAAAAGTGACACATCATATACATGGAGAAACCCTTTCGGGAAAAAACTCTACCAGAATCAATAGTGCTTGTATTGTTTAACCTTAGAACAAGATTACAATAATATTGTATCAATCCTTGATTGATATGTTTCCTTGCCTTCAACATTCCTTATTCACAACCTACAATAAACTCTCATGGAACTCTTATACACTTGCTGCAATTAATAGACAATAATATGAGCATGTAAACTCATAAGAGTTGTACAATACAAGAGCATAAAGCTCCTCACAAAAATATATGCCTAGATTGGGCAAGTAGAGTTCCACAATGTAATCTGAAGTCAAACCATAGTCTTCCTCAATTTAGGCACCCCAAATTGAACACTTAATTGAACTTTGGTCAAGAAGATATCATGTAAACTTCACCTCAAAGTTGGTGCCCAAGAATGGGTCCACTTGACTAAGCCTTGTAAATATCTTCTCATGCAAACATGTTAACTGAAAGATGCCAACTTGGGCGCCCAAGGTGGTCCCAAGTCAATCTTAGTTAACTAAAACATATCTCTCCACCAATTCATGCAAACATTATGCATGATTGATCATCCCCAATTAACTGAAAGTATCCACCTGTTATCTGTCATGCAACTGAAGTCATTAGTCATGCAACTCAAGTCAACTCAAGTCAACTCAAGTCAACTAACATTCAACTCAAAATAACTACATGCAACTGAAGATAGCTAAACCATAACTGAACTAATAATGCCACTCCACTCATGTAAATATCAATCCCTAATTTGTAGGATCAAAACATGCATTACTGAGTGTTATCAATCCTCCAAATAGTTAATTGAAGCAAGGTGGGTTCCACCTTCCATGTGGGCACCCCATGTGCTCCTATCTTGTAGGAGCTCTTCTTGGGTGTCCCCACATGTTCCTATCATTTAGGAATAATTACAAATGTCAATTTACTTGTTCATTTCATTCAAATTTAATCTCTTTCTAATCCTAGTGTTGGGGAACACTTTCCAAGGACTTAGGAGATACATGAAATATGTTTAGGATTGAAATTAAGTGGCATCCTATTCCCAACATTCTCCCACTTGACATTATACATTGCAATTATTCTAAACAAGAAATCATTATTATAAGTCAAGTACAAGACTCAAGGCCAATGGCCTTCCTGCACCAAGAGAACTTATATGTAGGAACTGGTTTCATAAGATAATTTGCAGCATTGATCAAAGTGCCAACTTTCTCAATGAATACCTTCCCACTCTCAACCATTTCTCGCACAAAGTGATACTAAACATCAACATGCTTAGTGTGAGCATAAAACATATGATTTTTGGCTAAACAAATAGCACTTTGACTATCACATTCAAGTCTAATTTACTTGCAATTAAAACCAATACCTTTCCCAAGTATTTGTAACCAAACTACCTCTTTAGAGGCATGTGTAGCAACCATGTACTCTACTTCTGTGGTGGACAAATCAATCATGGGTTGTGTCTTACTCATCCAACTAACCATAGATCCAGACAAAGTAAACACATAGCCACTTGTCAACCTCTGACTATCCAGGTCTCCTACTCAATCTGAATCAACAAAACCCTGTATGTCTAATGATTTGTGCATAATATCAATATCATTAGCACCATGATAAACCAAATAGTAATCAGAAGTACCTCGTAAATATATAAACACCCTCTTAACATAAGTCCAATGTTCTTTACTAGGGTTAGACATAAACCTACTTAGAATCCCCACTACTTGGGCTATATCTAGTCTTGTACAAACCATTACATACATCAAACTACCAACTACACTAGCATATGGAATTTTAGACATTTCCTCATGATCAAAATCAGATCTATGAACCATGTCTAAACTTAACTTCGTGCCAACTAGTAAATGAATATTAATTGGTTTACTATCATGCATGTTAAACCGTTTCAAAATAGTATCAACATAGTTGCTTTGACTTAAGCAAAGCTTTTTTTTACCTCTATCTTTGTTGATCTCCATACCAAGGATATATTTTGCAGTCCCTAGATCTTTCATCTCAAATGTGCTAGAGAGTTGTGCTTTCAATTCTTTTATCATTACCTTCTTGTTACCAATAAACAACATGTCATCAACATACAAGTTAATAATTAAAAGTTGATCATCAATAAATTTTATATAAACATGATGATCTTCCTCACTCCAAACATAACCAATTTTCAATGCAAAAGCATCAAACTTTTGGTATCATGTTCTAGGTGACTGTTTCAATCCATATAAAGATCTCTTTAACCTACAAACCAATAATTATTTTCCTTTTATAACAAAACCATCAGGTTGCCTCATATAAATCTTCTCATCAAGATCCCCATGTAAAAAATTAGTTTTCACGTCCATTTGCTCTATCTCAAAATCATAATCAGCAACAAGAGATAAAAAGGAATCTAATAGAAGTTAATTTAGCAATAGGAGAGAATATTTCATTAAAGTCAACTCCCTCTCTTTGGGAGTAGCCCTTGGCTACTAATTTAGCCATGTACCTTTTGATATTACCATCTGCTCTAGTTTTCTTTTTAAATATCCATTTACAACCAATGGCCTTTCTTCCTTTGGGAAAACTCTCAAGATCCCATGTGTCACAAGTATCTAAGGAAACCATTTCCTCATGCATAGCTTGTGACCAAAGCTCGTTCTTATCTAAAAAAAAAGCTTCCCTGTAAGATCTAGGTTCATCATTAATACTCATCAAAGTAAATATACAACAAAAATCAGGTGGGCTATACCTATCAATAGGATTTCGTTGTCTTGTGGATCTTCTCAAAGAAGGTTCTTCTTGTTCCTCAATATGCTCATCATGAGAATCTATCTTAGAACTTTGTGAACTCTCCTAATCCAATCCATCCAATTGTTCTTCAACATGCGCATCTTCATGCTTCTCAATATTTGTCTCAAAATGCATTGTTCGAGAAGTACCCTTCTCCTTTGGTTGTTCTTCTCATGTATAAGATCTAAATTCCCTGAAAAATCACATCTCTAGATAAAGTAATTTTTCGGGTTAGAGGATTCCAAAGCTTGTAACCTTTAACATTTTCACCATAACCTATGAATATTCATTTGTGTGCTTTTGGATCCAACTTAGATTGCTTTTCTAAAGGCACATGAACAAAAGCCCCACAACCAAAGATCCTTAAATGTGCAACACTAGGTTTCCTACGTAACCATATTTCATAAGGGGTTTTATCCTCAATAGATGAACTAGGAGATCTATTGATTAAATAACAAGAAGTACTTACAGCCTTAGCCCAAAGGCACTGATCTATCTTACTATTACTTAACATACTCCTAGCTCTTTCCATTAAGGTTTGGCTCATCCTTTATGCTACTCCATTTTTTTGAGGTGTATATGGAGTAGTTTTTTGTCTCACAATTACTGCATGCTTACAATAATCATCAAATTCCTTAGAAAAATATTCACCACCATTATCTAATCTCAACACTTTTATCTTATGATCTGATTGTTTCTCAACTAAATCCTTAAATTCTTTAAACTTATTGAACACATCATATTTGTTATGCATAAAATAGATCAAATTGTATCTTGAGACATCATCAATAAATGTGACATAATATCTAGATTTTCCAATAGAGTCAATATCCATAGGACCCATAACATCTGAATGAATAATATCTAATAATCCTTTAGCTTTATTTGTTCCATTAGGAAATGAAGATCTAGATTGCTTTCCAAACACACAATGCTCACAAAAATATTTTTTTCTAATATTGTAATCAGGAATACCATCAACCAATTTATTATTAAGAATGGTCCTAAGAAATTTTTCACCAATGTGGCCCAATCTATAGTGCCACAACATACATGTATTTTCAGCTTCAATTGCAGTGGCTGATTTATTTAAATTGGAGGTATTAAGCTTAAACAAAGTCCCAATTTGAGATCCTTTAGCAACCACCATATTCCCTTTCACCAATCTGTAACCACCTTTGTCAAATCTCACATGCATTCTAGAATCATTGAACTTAGATACAAAAAGTAGATTTCTAGCAAGTCTTGGAATATGTAAAACATCATTAAGGGTCTTAACCCTACCATCACTAAAAAACAACTTTACCTCTCCTTTGACCACAATATTTGTTGTGCTATTATCTCCAAAGAAGACATTCCCTCCATCATATGCAGTATACTTAGTGAACCACTCCTTGTTAGGATTCATATGATAGGAGCAACCCAAATCAATAAGCTAGAGTCATCACTAACAGTATTACATGAAATGATCAATGCATCATTACTGTCATCCGAGGATTTCTCTGTAGAAGCATCAAACTCTTTTTCTTGTTCTTACAATCCTTCTTTACATGTCCTGGTTTCCCACAGTTTCAACACTTTACCTTACTCTTACCAGGGGTTTTAGACTATCCTTTGGACTTACCTTTTCCTTTATTGTCTCCCTTAGGTTCCTTTTCCTTAGGCCTACCTCTTACAAACAAGGCATCTTTGGATCCCATTTTAGAATTCCTCCTCATTTCCTCTGATAGGAGAGTACGAATTATATTGTCCATCTTAGGATCTGCACCACTACCACTGATAGCAACAATTAGATTTTCCCAAGACTCTGGTATAGAACAAAATAACAAAATGCATTTATCTTCATCTTCTAGCTTTACATCTATAGATGCTAATTGACTTAGAATCAAATTGAAAGCATTTAAATGATGTACAACAGAATCACCATCTTTCATCTTTAAAGAATACGACTGTCTTTTCAGATACAACTTATTAGTAAGACTTTTGGTTTGATAGATATCACCCATCCTCTTCCATAATTTATATGTGGTAGCTTCATCTGAAAAATTCAAGAGAACAACATTAGCAAGACATAACCTTATGGTCCCTCTTGCCTTCTTATCAAGCTTAGCCCAATCCTCACCTAACATCATTGTAGATGGCTTTGTCTCATTACAAACAACTAACCATTGATCTCTTTCTTCAAGGAGATCCTCCATTTTTAGTTTATGCATCTCATAAATAGATCCATTGAATCTTTCAATATCTAGATGAGAAGTAGAATTTATTGTAACACACTTCTTTTACAAATCTGCAATAACACAATAGTAAAATCTCCCACTACAGCCAAAAACCTTCAAACTTTTAAGAGAAGGGTGACCCAAACCCTAACCAACCATTAGCTCTAGTACCAAATGTTGCAAAATGAAGGTAATATTGTAGCTTAAAACTTGTAAAACTATGAGAATGTAGATCTAATTAAGTGTTCTTTGTCACAATTCTTTGTGTATGATTAATTTGTTTAGATCAATTTTACCAATTGTAGAAAGAGACAGAAGATTGTAGAAGAATGAGACAAGGAGATAGAAGTGACACAACATATACGTGGAGAAACCCTTTTGGGAAAAAACTCCACTAGAATCAATAGTGCTTGTATTATTTAACCTTAGAACAAGATTACAATAATACTGTATCAATCCTTGATTGATATGCTTCCTTGCCTTCAACAATCCTTCTTCACAACCTGCAGTAAACTCTCATGGAACTCTCATGCACTTGTTGCAATTAATAGACAATAATATGAGCATGTAAACTCATAAGAGTTGTACAATACAAGAGCATAAAGCTCCTCACAAAAATCTATGTTTAGATTGGGTAAGTAGAGTTCCATAATGTAATTTTAAGTCAAACCAGAGTCTTCCTCAATTTAGGCACCCCAAACTAAACACTTAACTGAACTTTGGTCAAGAAGATATCATGCATATTTCACCTCAAAGTTGGTGCCCAAGAATGGACCCACTTGACCGAGCCTTGTAAATATCTTCTCATACAAAAGGTGTTAACTGAAAGATGCCAACTTGGGCACCCAAGGTGGTCCCAAGTCAATCTTAGTTAACTAAAACATATCACTACAACAAATCTCTATGATTTGCTCTTTTTTTTGCTTCCACCCACTGTTTTAATGTATTTTTTTCCAATTTTTTGAAAATGTTTGTGCTATTTATCAGGATGGCGCTATTTTTGGTGTTTATTTGTGTTGATCAGGACAAGTCGGCACTATTTTTGGTGCTACTTTGCGTCAACATTAGTGATGCATTTAGTGCCGATATTGGCTTCAAGTGTGGCGCCACTGTTAGTGTCACATTTAGCTCTGAGTTTAGCTTCGAGTTTAGCACCAATTTTAGTTTTGACTTTAGCTTCAACTTTAGCTTTGGGTTTAGCACTGGTTTAGACACCCCTATGTCGAAGAAACTTATTTATATGTCTCATCGACGATGTAAAACAGTGAAATGTCAACAAGATACAGGCATATCAAGGAGAGAATCACTTACATCACATCAACAAGGTATATCTACAAGTGCTCGACGAAACACAACTCTTGGATATAATGAAGTAATGTTGATGAGACATTGAGATATTGATAAGACAAATAAGATTGTCTCATCAACACTCCTCAAGTAACGATCAAAAGCATACACCACTATACCGCAAGGAAGGTGAGCAACATATGCGATAGAGCGGTATACACCGCAACCCTGCAGCAAGAAGCCTTGAGCAAGGCGGTAGTGCGGTAAACAACAAAAGGGAAGGGAAAAACACTGCCATACTGAAGTGATAATCATCAGTCTCCCTAACATGGCAGAGTTACACCAATATATAAAGAAATATTGTCGAAGGAAAATATCGATGAGACAATAGCATATCGGCAAGAGATATTAACTTGTATCATCGACACCGACAACCAATTTTTGTCAAACGGATTGCACCAGAATGCTTGAATGATTAAATTTAGCAATCTGTTGAAACATGGGAACTATCTTCAGGTTGTGGGTATTCCTATGGCGAAGATAGACCTCCAGATTCTAGGCCAGTTCCTATATGATTATCTGATTATAGACTTGAAATTTTGATGGGAAAAGGGAAAAAACTTAATCTAATGCAAAATTGGAAAAGCTGAACTGCGGTGATTCACCTATTTGACTTAAAGAAAAAAGACTACCTCACAATTGATTCATCATGAAGCTTACTTTCACAACTCATATTAAACAATTTAACTGCATTAATGATTCACAGACAGGCCCGATAATTCACTCTTTATGAAGGAAGAATTTATTTTCACAACTTAAAGATATGGATATACTTGAGACACAATTTATGACCTGCAACTAAGATTGTTTCTTCGTGTACATGCATTCACAAATGTTGACAGAAATTTAAAGGTTATGATATCAAACACATTAAATTTGCATAAAAGACATTCGTAAAACAAAACACCTAAATCTAAGAAGGATAATATTTAACTTGCAATGACAAAAGAAGGAACGCTCTGCAAATGATACTCCAAGATAACCTGTAAAGACTGTTGCAATATCTATTAAATTTTGAAAGTTGAGCTACATGACAATTCACTTTGCAGAATGCAAAGGCTAAATAACAAGAATTAGTGAAAAAATGACTAAGTCATTTTCCTTTATACAATAAGCATCTCAAAGGCATGAAAATGAAATTGGAAGTCAAAATCAATGTAAAAATGATAACTCCAAAGTAAAATCCAAGCAGAAGAGAGAATCCTGATATAGCCCAAAATTGATGCAAACTGCACTATGTGCCTAGAAAACTCCACCTCTCCATGCACATGATCAAAACACCTCATGAACTAATGTGGAACTGAAAGAAGAGCCTCACTACTTGCATAATTGAAAACTGAAGTTCCACTTTGTGCATGAGCAAAATTTTTTTTTAGTAATTTCAATATTTACTCCTCCATGCACAATCAAAATTAAGCATCTTGCATGCATCATCAACTTGAAGACACACAAACTCCATCCTCATGCCTTTGTAAATCATGCATAATTGGGACAACTTAATGTTCTATGTTTGCACCTTAAAATAGTTAAATTAATTAAATGATTCATAATTTATCATTTAATCAATTAACTTCACATGGTATAATGCAAACCTAAAACATTAAAGTTAATGCCAAATTAGAAACTTGGCTTCACAACTCACAGCTTCATGCATATTATAGAATTGGCATATGTTTTAATCGGCCACCACACTTGACATATATTTGATCAGTCCTCATAGCACATTATTAGGTTTTTGATTTTAAAGTCATTGACCCCGTGGCATATTTGATTTTCAAAACATCTCTTAAGAATATAAATCAAAAGGATGTCTTCATTCTAGTTAAGGCATTTCTAAAATCCAGGTTAAACCCTAAATGATTTTTATCTCTTTAACTCTTGAGTTCACTGCTGGAGTTGTGTCACCATGCATGAAGATAGGGCTTCAATTGGAATTCTATTATGCAAACAAGGCTTAAAACATAGTAAGTTCTCCTTGCACTGAGAGGAACTCGAATCTTTTGCTTTCAATCTACAAATACTTGGGAGTATTGAATCTGTATTGAGCTTGTTGTATTTGCAAAAAATGAAATCCAAGTCGTGGCACTTCCATTGTTGTATTTGAAAACTTTCCTTTATACTCTATATTCTATTCATGATAGTTTTTCATCGTTGAATACCATTGAAAAATAAACAAGAATTCAACTCTTTATGTGCTGCACTGGGTCTTCTCCATGGATTTCTAATCTTGTACAGGTTGCAGCCTCTTTGTCTTATATTTTGCTTCATTTGTGGATAAGACTTTCTTATGCAGGCCATCATGAGATGGGTTTATTTTTTTCTGAAGTCTCTGGTATATCTTGCTTATTCTCTATGTTTGGCCACGGGTTTTGACATTTAGGACTGTCATTTGCATAAAATGCCTCAGTTGTCTCTGTATTCTGCTAAGGCATTAAGGGAAATTTGTCACTCATTTCCCTGAAAAAAAAAAAAAAACTTCTCATAAAAGACCGCCATCATGCTATGCATTTTTTCTGTGGAAAAGAGGAGAAACTCTCATATTCTAGGTTTGTTTCATTTTCTGTGTAAACTGGCCGCCAATGGAAGCTTGATTTGGGCGCTTTACAACACCAGATATATTCATTCTAAGAAACAAAAAAAAATAGATGTATAGTCTTATTCAAATCAAGCTTGAAGATTCCATTGATGACACCTTAGACTGGTAGGCATCAGCAATACTGGGGACCACGACTTTTACTTGATTCACAAGTTTTGCTAATACAAGGCCTATAGCATATCGACCATTGCAGGGAGCACAAATGCCTAAAAGTGTCCTTAGCAAGGAAATTTTCATTTCTCTGAGCGATATACCTTCATTCATAGCATTGGATGCTCCTCAAATATGACTGTTGTTCCTTTATATTTTGATGTATGCATCTCTTCATGAGCTTTCAAAACAAAAATTGCATCTTTGTCATTTCCACTATGAAAAAGAAGTCATTATTATTCCACTCAAAACAATCATTACTTGAACATGGTCTCTACTATGACAACAATATGATTTCCCAAATCTTGCATTATCAATCTTTTCTTCATGATTGTAATATGCCCCTTTTAGTGTCATTTTAATATTCTCTCAAATATTTCACTATCATCATTATGACTGCCCCTTTGTGATTCACCTTTAGATTGCTAATACTGTCCTATGACAAAATCAGGACTATCCAGCTTATAAACTAAAATTTCATTAAAGGAATACCTTGGAGTCCATGTAACTGCGGGTATTATTGACTTTTATGAAGACTATGTTCTATATTACCTCCATGACTACCTTTGTTTCTGATTCAAAAGATCTGGTATATTCTTTGACTCTATAGGCAGCTTACTGTCAATTGTTACTTAAAAAAATGTTCCTCATTAGTACCTTGAATAGACTGTCTTGTTTGATGCTTTTGGTATGCATTCTCTAATGTAGAGCAATGTTCTGTAATATGACTACATCATTCCTTGATCACTGTCACAGTTGTATTGTATCTTAATGCTCTTTTCAAAACATAATAGTTGTCCTATGTCTTGCTATTACATTTCATTGTAGTAAATGCTTGATAGCTAATCATGCATTTAAATTTGCTACTCCTTTGATGGGCATAAGCATAGAATTATATCTCCAATGTTCTTCACTTATCAATGCTTTTGTTACTTGGAATGCCTTGAATCTAAAACTCTGTTATCTGAAACAAATGGGACTGGTAATGATAATGACAATCATACCCCTTAATATACTGATGATGTTTCCCTTGATGCTTTAATATGTTAATGCCTTACTTGCATATGTGGTTGTCATGCATAATGATGTTGTTACAAATTACTCTGTTATGTCTCTTGATCTTAAGATGCATCTGTTATCATGTTAATTGTCCTCCTGAATCTTAGGATGAACTATGTATGTACTTTAGAGTTGTAAGAAACAATTGAATTGTTGAATGCTCTGCTTTCCCTTTAGTATAAAGGGGCTCAATGCCTCATCAAAATGTGAATAAAAATGAAAGTCAGAGCTGAAACAAAAGATGAAAAATGCAATCAATGCTCTTTTGACATGCTTCTTTGATTGTTCTATTGAATTATGAGCAATAAGATGCTTGCTCAATCTGTTTTCACCATGCTGAATTAGGCTTCTTTATGAATTTTATTACAGCAGTTCCATTTGATGACTATAATTAAATACCTGATAACTCTCAAATAATGATGTGAATGAGAGGTGTCCTTATGATATGTTGGGCTCAACCCTTGTGGGAGCCCGTTTTACTCCACATATCTAATAAGATGATCACGAACATGATGAACATGTTCCTGCACATTGAAACAAACAAGTTAGCAAAAATAATCGAAGCTGAAAGCTTCCATTGAGTTTCATGTTCCTTGATTATCAGCCTTTGTAACTCAATCATCTAGTGAATGCTTGATTGAATGTAAATTACATTCCTATTGGTAGCATAGGCATAAAGTAGAATGTAATCCATCATTGCTTAGAGTACATCTCTAACATCATCTTTTTACAATTTTACAGGTTCATGGAGCGTGAAATCAAGGCTACAGCTTGGAGACGCAAGAACTGAAGACATCACGCAAAAGTGATTCATCATCACATGCAATGATGAATTGCTTCTCTTCTTTGTGTTTACGTTATCTTCAGTAGTGTAGCTCATCATTGAATTTTGTATTCATTATTTGATTATCATAATCAAATTCAGTTACTCTCGCGGCTTGTGCGAGATTTTAGTGTTTTTTACAAAATGAATAAAAAGCATTATTATGCAAATTTCCAATTTTCTGTTTCAAATACTTGCATAATAAAACTGTAATTCAGATGTAATCTGATCTTTATGATGAACAATGAATACTTTAGCAACAAAACTTAAAAATTTCTGCACCTATCAAAGATGAATTCGATTCAGCTCTACCTGTTTGAGCTCGTAGTGAAAAATAGGTAACACCAATATCAGAGGAACATAAGATCTAATGTCAATGAGACATTGAGATATCGATAATACAAATAATATTGTCTCATCGACACTCTTCAAGTAATGATCAAAAGCATACACCACTATACCATTGGGAAGGTGAGCAATATATGTGGTAGAGCAGTATACACCGCAACCCCGCAGCAAGAAGCCTTGAGCAAGGAGGTAGTGTGGTAAACAACAGAAGGGAAGGGCAGAACACCACCATACTGCATTGGGTATAATAAGAGACAGTGGTAGTACGATAATCATGGCATCATTACAATTTACAACACTAAATGTAGCAAATCACGTCATTTACAATCCATTTGAATAAATCATTTGAATATAGCCCACCAAAATACTCTAAAACTCTAATAAACATACTCTAAAAATTTCATCTAAATCTTATTTTCAGGCATAGCCCACCAGAATGGAGTTTTGTTGAAACATACAATAAAACCTTTGTTGAAACCTTATTTTCAAGCGTAGCCTGCCAAAATGGAGAAGTGTTTCAGTAAAGAATGATAAAGAATGGTAAGGAGATGTGTGTGATAGGAGGCATAGGATTCATTGTTGTTTATCTCATTCCTACTCTGATAAAAAAGGGTAACAATGTTCACGCTACTATTTCTAATCAAGGTATTTAATTGACATATGTTTGCATAATCTCAAATTCCTTCAGATGCTTTTGAAGTTTCAATGTATCCTATATAGGGTTTAGAATGACTTCTTTTAATTTTAAAAAATAAATCAGATCCTTTTGAAGTATCAATGTGTCTTATATAGTGTTTAGAATAATTTCTTTTAATTTAAAAAAAATAAATAAATGATGTATTTTCCTGTGTTTAGATAATGTGGAAATTGTTGTCACCTAGAATTGCACCCTTCGCAAAGTTTACAAGAAACTGAGCATTCTAGAGCAACATGGGATCACTCCAAGGCTGTGGGTCACCTATGATTGAAGTGAACCTCCGAAGAAGGCCGGCTTCCTTTGGGTATCACCTAAACTATTGCTTCTTTGAGAGGAAAGAGAGAAGAGATGCATAAAAATGGAAACTAAACCTATGGTGATACACCGAATTGATGAGAAATCATGAAATGAACACAGGAAGAACATACACTTGAAAGCCTAATTGCTATTCTCAGAGCAACTTGTTTTAGACTTAATGCTTTAGTCCTAACAGGTTTGGCCCACACATACACCTTGGGAAGGAAAGATCAATTTCACAACCTTAAGATACAAATGCAGAAATGTGAAAACATAGTTATAGACTTTCATGTGCAAAAGAAAGATACAAAAATGAGAATCAATACCAATATGAACATGAAATTTCAAGGTAAACTCTGTGTTGCATTCAGGATTCCAATTGAGTTACAGAAAACATACATTGACTGAGAAAGGATTGATTGAAAATCACTAACTCTTCAGAGTGTGCAATCAGAACTATTTACAAAAAGGCAAAAAATTCCTTATATACAGATTGATAACGGCCCATTAGGGCTTACAAAATTATCCCAGTTCAGAAAAAGATCTATATCAGATCTTTTGATCAAAAATAATGTTGAAGCCCCTACATGTCCCTATTGTTGGTGTCAGTGTGAAGAACCGCTCTTGGAGAAGCCTTCTCCTGATCTTTTGTAGCATTAATTCCTCTGATCCATCATGTCCAGCTACCGAGTCCCCTGTTGAAGAG
This sequence comes from Sequoia sempervirens, assembly GCA_007258455.2. Lineage (NCBI taxonomy): Eukaryota > Viridiplantae > Streptophyta > Pinopsida > Cupressales > Cupressaceae > Sequoia > Sequoia sempervirens. The sequence goes on from VDFB02271358.1 coordinate 925,198,750, forward strand.
GCGCATTGAATGCCCCTCGAGCTCAGAACAGATATATGTTGTATTCATGTTGCATTTGTCCTGCATTGGCATTCCACGTTCTGATCAGACTGCCACGGCTCGCCTTAGATCCCTCTGGTTAGTCGAGCACCCTCCACGCAAGCCCTGTAGCTGGTCAAAAATCCCCTTAAACGGAACTGCATCTCGGCAAGACACTAAAAGTGTCTTGCCGATGCGATCAAGTGTCTCTGCAGCTTTAGAAGTCACATTGATACCTTCAAAACCATCGGCAAGACAAACGAATTTGGTTAGAAGTCCCAGCAAACACCATTGAGTCATACCGATATCCTTTTCATTTGGTACATCTATCGCTGTCGGGCAGAGATTATATATTCGGGAAGACCTCCTAACGAGCCCTCCATCTCTCGACAAACACATACGCAGTCGGTATGACTCTTGGCGATGACCTCTTGTCGAGCTCATTTCATTTGCCCCCTGAGCTCACTCCTCTCCTCCAGGCTCGAGCTCCTTTGGCTTTCGGTGAGACATATCAATGTCAGAGGGACCTCTTGTAGACCCCATAAGACTATGCTGAAGTATATAACCTTCGGCGAGACTCCAGATAGTCGCCAGGAGATCAGGGGGTTAATGAGTCACGCGGAGATCCCTTGCTGTCGCTAAGACCACGTGATATCGGTAAAACATCCTGTTGAAATCCCCACAGTCATACTGGGCGCCTCCTTCCTTTGTTGACATCGCTTTGACTTTCGCCGTGACCCTCATCCTTCGGCAAGACATTTTGCTAAAGGCGACATCCTTTGCCGAGATCTTCTTTTGTCTGCCTGAAAAAGATATCCTTGTGTATCAGTGAGAGTCTTGCCAAACTGATTTCATCTTGGTGAGGGCCCATCTTAGTATCGGCAAGAGCCTATTGGTGTCACCCCGAAAGCATTTCACTCCACCGAGCTCTGCATTCCTTTCGCTGAAACTTCATCAAATCGGTAGGACCTCATGGCGATGCCCCATAGTCATACCGATATCTGCTTTTGTCGCTGAGACACCCTCCATTCGCTGAGACCTCCTATAGACTTCCTTTTCCTTTGGCGAACTCTTTCTTCATTCTGAAGGCTTCACCGTTCGGCAAGACTCCTACCGATAACACCTTGTATGCCACCAGAGCTTCCCATTGTCGGCATGACCTCCGGGCGACATCATCAGTTGGCGAACCCTTCATGTTTTGGTGGGGGCTCCTTGCAGTCGGCAAGACCGTCTTTGTTCGTCGAGACTCTATATCGAGCTCTATGACTCTTGTCAAGCTCCATTTCATTTGCCTTCATTAAGACTCATGCCGAACTCCTGCATTCTTTATGAGTTCGTCTCCCCCTTTCGGCAAGACACTGAATGTCGGCGAGGCATTCCGGTGAAGTCCCCTAGTTACACCGAGGTTCTTTGTGTCGGTGAGACTCCTGCCGAGATCTTCTGCATCGAGGTCCATCCTTTCCTTTTGGCAAGACTTTCATCCTCACCAAGACCTCCCGGCAAAGCCCCAACTCTTTTTCCAAAAGAATTTCTCACTCTGAGACTCTCACACGTCGGTGAGACATTGAACCTTCGCTAGGACTTCCCACCGAGCGTTGTAGGTCTCCCCGAAGCCTATGGTCGTCGAGAGTCCCGGCGAATGACGATTGAATGGCCTATCGGCCAAGGAAATCCACACGATGAGAGGTCATACCGAACCCCCTCCATTATAGCGATACGCTTTGTAGGCTCGTTCAACATGACAGAAACTAGGTCTCAGCGACCTACCCAGGATAGAATAAAACAAACAGTCAGTCGGCCAGATAGTAGGAGAGTCCTGCCGACTTTCTCCTTGGATGATTTTCATACTGAATCCTCCTAGGGTGGCTTCTCCCACTGATTTTCGCGTGACCTAGCAACAGATGTAGAGTCCCTGCCCCTGTGTGAATGTCCCACTGGCCTCTTAAGATCTAACATTTGATTATCTCACCTGATTTAACTGTAGGTGAAATAGAGGCAACAATTTTGGCGACCTCTGCAGGATGTTTGCGTGCTAAACACAAGAACTAGTGACTAGGCTTATCCATTGGGCATGGAGTCGTTAGAAAACTCAAAGAATAATTAAAACGTCAGTCTTGCACATGACCCCGACCTCATGAGATTTATAGGACACAACAGGTTGCCAAAACGGCAAGACAGGGGAAACAAAAAGAGAAAATATATACTGTGCTGAAACAGCACTTATGGAAAACATAAAGCCTAAACTATTATATACAATAGATAGATCGGTCAGATTTGAAAACAAGGCTTAAGGTGTATCCCATTGACTGGGATAGGAAGCACTTCACCTTCTGTTGTAGCTAGTTGATATGCATTGCTCTCCTTACAGCCTGTGATAATAAATGGACCAGTCCACATATTATCAAACTTGGTGTGATGGCCTGGTCTGCTTTTAAGAACGTCCCACCTGAGCACAAGGTCTCCCTCCTTAAAAGACTTTGTTGTAGCCCTTTTGTCGAATGTCTTCTTTGTCTGGAGCTGATGATACTCTAAAGATTGCATTGCTCTGTCCCTTGATTCTTCGAGCTCCATGAGCTCTGCATACCTTACAGACATTGGGTCATGTCCCTCAAGCATCTCCAACTGATGAACAATGTCTAGAGCCGGAAGCTCCATAGATAGTGGCAATCTCGCCTCCTTGCCATAGACCAACACATATGGTGAATTACCAACAAACCTCTTAGGGGTCACTCTATCTGCCCAAAGTGCATTCTTTAAACTACTGGGCCAGGTCCTTTGGTTGTCCTCTATGGTTCTTTTAATAATTCTGATGAGGTTCTTATTCGTGCTCTCAGCTAGGCCATTACCTTGAAGGTAATAATTTGAAGATGTGCTCAAATGAATGCCATGCTTAACGGCCCAGTCGGTAACCCTTAGACCCGTGAATGCAAGGGCATTATCAGATATGATGGAGTCAGGTACTCCAAACCTAGTGACTATATCTTCATAGAAGTTCAACACTGAGGATTCTTTTGCTTCCCTCAATGCCACCGCTTTTGTCCACCTTGTAAAATAGTCAGTGGCTGTAAGTACCCATTTGTGACCAGAATTGGAAGGTGGATTTATTGGTCTAATAAAATCAATGCCCCATCTCATGAAGGGCTGCTCTACTTGAATTGGATGCAGGGGCATAGCAAGCAGCTTTTCCTTCCCTGAAAATAGAGCACATTTGATGCACTTTCTTGACCAGGCATACGCATCCTTGAACAAGCTAGGCCAGTAGTAACTAGCTCTCATGACCTTCTAGGCAGTAGTTCTGGGAGCAAAGTGACCTCCTGCAGCTTCGTCATGAAACTCATGAAGCACCTTTTCAATTTGGTCACTGTGAATGCATCTTAACAGGACACCATTCAAATCCTTTTTAAAAAGAACATTTCCCATCAGCACATATGGTATGGACTGCAGTCTAAAGTATCTTCTTTTGGCTTTGTTCAGACCTAATGGGCATTGACCAGTTTGTAGAAATTTGGTCATATCTTGGACCCAATTAGTTATCCCCATGGGCACATCATCTTGAGCATTCTGAGGCTCGTCTATATTGGCAAGGATAACATCCTTTTCTGATTTAGTTTTACTACTTGACCCTATAGCAAGTTGCTCACAAAGACCCTTACCCCTCACTAGTTTGGTGATCTTGATGTCTATGTCATACTCCATGACCTTGGTGACCCATCTTGCTCTTTTTTCATTCAGGTCTTTATTCAGCAGAAACTCCTTCACACTTGAGTGGGCCACCAGAATATAAATTTTGTTGTGAGAAATCAAAGGCTTAAATTTCTTCAAGCTTTTGATCACAGCAAGGACATGCCTATCCACAAAGGAGTATTTCTATACGTATTCGACCAAACCTTGACTGAAAAAGGCTATTGGTTGCTCTAGATTCTCTTCATTTTTTTGAACTAATATTGCAGAAATGTTACTTGTGCTACCATAAGCATATAGATAAAAATCTTTGGAAAAATTGGGATTTACCAGCGTGGGAGCTGCTACTAAGGCCTTCTTGACCTTTTCAAAACTATTCTTGGCATCCTTTGTCCAACTGAAGACTGCATTCTTCTTTAACATAGCTGTTAAAGGCTGTAACAAATTTGCAACATCAGGGATGAATCTTCTTAGAAAGTTGATATGGCCCAGAAAGCTTTGTAGACCCTTCTTGTGATTAGGCAATGACAACTCAAGTATGGCTCTGAATCTTTTAGGGTCAATAGTGATTCCCTGCTTTGACACTATGTGTCCTAATAGTTTCCCTTTGTGGATAGCAAAGATACTCTTCTTTGGATTGAGGGAGATACCGAACTCTGTGCATTTTTCAAACACTTGCCTAAGATGTAATAGATGTTCATCAACATTCTTAGAATAAACTGTGATGTCATCTAGGTAAATCAGTATAATCTTGTTGATCAAACTTCGAAACACCATGTCCATGGCTCTCTGAAACATGGCACCAGCATTGGACAAACCAAAAGGAATCCTTTTGTATGCCATGGTGCCCCATTTAGTTGTAAAAGCAATCTTAAACTGGTATTCCTCTTTAACCAGCACCTGATTATATCCTGAAAAAACCATCTAGTAAGGAAAACCTTTCAGAACCAGCAACCTCTTGTAAGATTCGTTCCATGGAGGGCAGTGGGTAGTGGTCTTTTAGAGAGGATCGGTTAAGATCCCTGAAGTCTACACAGAGCCTTATCTCACCACTTTTCTTTCTAATCGGTACAAGATTAGAAACCCATGAAGTGTGTTTGATAGGGAAGACAATACCCCCCTCAACTAGTTTAGTCAGCTCCTTAATCATTAGGGGTTCGAGTTTAGGATTCAAGGGCCTTTGCTTCTGCCTTACTGGCTTGGTGTTAGGTTCTAATTCAATCGTATGCTGAGCAATATGGGGATCAAATCCTTTCAAATCTGAATACTCCCAAGCAAATACATCAAGAAATTCTTGGCATAAAGCAACAAAAGCTTGTTTATCTTCAGGTGAACAAATTTTGCCTATCTTAAGGAGCTTACCTTTAAAGATCTCCAGCTCTTCATAATGTTCTTGTTTGATCTGCAAGCTGGATTTACCCTTTTTGAGTTGATCATCAGTACTGAAAATTGACTCTAAGGTAACAAAGCCTTTGGGTAATTTATTTGTCTTTAACTGTATGACTTGATCACCATATTGCTGCTTGAGTTTTGCTTGATTCACCATGGAGAACTGATCTTCCTCAAGCAAGAAGGAAAGGATTTGCTCATCACTGTCAAAGACTTGCCAGTGAACGTCATTGTCAGGAATTGATGGTCTGACTACAACCTTGACATACTGTTGCACCTTCTCTTTTCTGATGTCATTTGGAATATCAAACTGTACTCCAATGGCTGCGAGCCTGTCAGCATGCTTGTTCTGATTTCTTGGGATAGACACTAAATTAAAGGCATCAAATTCTTCAAGCATGTTCCACACTTTGTTTCTATAAGATTTTAGTGTGTCATTTTTAGCTACATTTAGGCCCCTTACTTGATTAACAACTAATTCGCTGTCCCCATGGACTTTCAAGTTGGTTATTCCTCTCTTTCTTGCCCACTCTAGACCTTGAACAAGCCTTTCATATTCAGTAGTGTTATTGGAGCATGCAAAAGCAAAACAAAATGCAGAGTAGTACCTATCACCTTGTGGAGAAATCAACATTGCACCTCCTCCTGCTCCATTTTTACTTCTAGAACCATCAAAGAACATCTCCCAAAGTCCATTAAGCGGTTGCAATAACTAATCTACATCTTTCTCCAAGTTTGGAATCTTTGTATCATGCTTAAGAATGATATAGTTGCCCATGCCAGCATCTTGAATGAGGTCCTCAGGACTGTTCGATACATTCTCAACTGCCCATTCATGCAGCAGCACGTCAGGAATAGCTTCTGATTGGAGTTCTTGAGCAGCAGCTAATTCATTGTCAGAAAGAATGACACAATTTGTGTCTGCAGCATTGATGGGGCTTGGCTTATATGGCTCAATGTGATCTTTAGCCAATCTCTCAGATTTAATGGTAACCTTGGTTCCATATCTTGTTCTAAATAACATATGTGACCAATCGGTTGATACATAACCACCTATCTTAGCTGTAAAGTCTCTAGATAAGCACAAGGAAAAGAAAGGTGGAAGGTCTATGACACATATGTCTTGAGGGGCTGAAAATTTGGACAAGCATGCAAAGTGAGATTTAGATCCTTGATAATACCCAAAGTATTAATCGAAGTGCCATCCAATTGGATCACTCCCTTCTCCAAAGGCTGGTATTTTAGTCCAAGTTTGTCAGCAATTTGTTTTGGCTGAGTTGCTAGCTCCACTATCTACCATACAGTTATGGACTAATTTATCACCAATAATCACTGACACGTAGAAAGGAGGTGGCTTAACTCTTTTTTCATTCTCTATGCAAGGCTACTGATCATTTCCCTGAGAATCATTTGTTAACATGGCTCTAACCTAACCTAATGGGGGCTCGGATTCATCAGACATTTTCAAACTTGATAGGGCTGATTGTAACATATCCTTTTGACCGGGGATGACTAAAGAATCCCACATAGACATGGTTACATTTTTCTTTTTCATGCTATCAAGAATGTTAAAAGGTATAATTGGATTTTTATTGTGTACCTTTGCGCTAGTATGATCAGCCTGCAAGTGTGGCTACTCCTTGTCTGGGAGTTGTTGATCTCTTTGCCAACCACTAGTCACTCAAGAGGTAGATGGTTCCACAGCTGTCGCCCTTCCTTTATCAGCTACTTGGTCAAGCTCAAATGCTCTCTTCTTTTCTCTGGTGTTAGTTGCAACTGGAGAGCCATCCTCATTCAACCCACATAATTCTTGACCTTGCCAATTAAGCAGGGTTGTATCATTGTTGAATTGGTCCTGATGTTGTGAGGATGCATCATTGCATGCACTTTGCTGCGAACTTGAAGCATTTTGCACCATAAGTGCCTGATTGATTAGTCCATTTGAGTAAGTGGCCTGATTATGAGGTTGATTACAAGGGTAGCACCACTCATACTCAGCTACTAAGTTGTTTTGAGTGGGAACCAGGTCCCTGACTGTACTAACAGGTGTTGGTGCATAGGCCTGAAAAGGCCTTGTGTTCACACTTTGTCTTGGGCCCTGATAATTACCCTGATACTACTGTCTATTCCCTTGGAATTGCTACTGTTGACTTTGAAAAGGCTGACTTGAGGCCTGATTTTGCTGTTGATAAGGCCTGGAATAGGTCTGTTGCTTTTCCAAGTTCACCAACTTGTTACCAAAAGTCTGTAAAAGACTTTTGATCTCTTGTAATTCATTTGATGAGCTTGAAGCAACACTTTCCTGCTTGTTAATGGTTGAAACAACAACTGGTAGCGTTGGTACAGCTAGTAGAGGTGTGAAAGGAGGTATTTGCAAAGGGATGTTTACATAAATTTCTGGAAATATTGGCATTGGTAGCCTGGGAGCAAGCTTGCTAGCTTGTATTAAGTTGTTTTCAGCTCTAATAGCTATTTCAAAGGCATCCGATAGAGATACTCCTCCCATTGACTGAATCATGACAGTTATATCACTGTTCAGAGCTCTCAAAAAGTATAGGAATGCATACTCTGGAGGTGGCCTCACCGTTGCAGGGATTCTATCCCAAGTTCTTTGAAATCTGAAATTGAAGTCGTTCATCTGCTCTTGTGGAGCCCTCTTAATTGTAGTCAGTTGCTCCAATAGAGATAGGTTGTCAGACCTGTCTTGGAATCAATTGCTTATGCAATTTTTCTCCAAAATCGTCCCATGTTGCAATTGAACTGACCGATAGGCTCCTATACCACTGCATAGCTCTTCCTTTCAGTGAAGCAACTAGCAATCTTACTGCAACATCTTCTTCGGTTATGTGGTGGACTCTGCATAACGAAGCCACATCTCTCAGATATTCAATGGGAGTAGTTTGATCTTCTCCCGTGAAAATTGGCAGACTCTTCAAGGCTGCCATTGGAATATCATTATGTTGCGCCAAGTTCAAAGCACTCCCTCCATTGAAAGCAACAAAGGGTTGATTCCTTGGAGCGGCCATTGAAGGTATCTAATGTGGATTTGTTGGTGCAACGAACTGAGACCTGACAGGTGGAGGAGTGGACTGAGTTCTTTTAGAATGGATGATTGTTGTTCTCTGCCTTTCCTCAACTCTGCCTTGTCTTCTTGGTGGTGACAGCTACAAGTATTCAAAAGGGCATGAGCTGCTTATTGTTCGAACTCTTTTCATAAACTGCAGGAAGCGTTGATTTTTGGAGTTCTTCCTCTTTGTGGAGTCGCCAAGTATGCCAAAGGACTTCTATAAAGCCTGAAGCTCATTGGTTGCATACTAAACCAGTAGTTAAAACAAATTCTAGTCCCACCAGGTGTGCCAGAAACTGTTGTCACCTAGAATTGCACCCTTCTCAAAGTTTACAAGAAACTGAGCATTCTAGAGCAACATGGGATCACTCCAAGGCTGTGGGTCACCTATGATTGAAGTGAACCTCTGGAGAAGGTCGGCTTCCTTTGGGTATCACCTAAACTATTACTTCTTTGAGAGGAAAGATGGAAGAGATGCATAAAAATATAAACTAAACCTATGGTGATACACCAAATTGATGAGAAATCATGAAATGAACACAAGAAGAACATACACTTGAAAGCCTAATTGCTATTCTCAGAGCAACTTCTTTTAGACTTAATGCTTTAGTCCTAACAGGTTTGGCCCACACATACACCTTGGGAAGGAAAGATCAATTTCACAACCTTAAGATACAAATGCAGAAATGTGAAAACACAGTTATAGACTTGCATGTGCAAAAGAAAGATACAAAAATGAGAATCAATACCAATATGAACATGAACTTTCAAGGTAAACTCTGTGTTGTATTCAGGATTCCAATTGAGTTACATAAAACATACATTGACTGAGAAAGGATTGATTGAAAATCACTAACTCTTCAGAGTGTGCAATCAGAACTATTTACAAAAAGGCAAAAAATGCCTTATATACAGATTGATAACGGCCCATTAGGGCTTACAAAATATCCCAGTTCAGAAAAAGATCTATCTCAGATCTTTTGATCAAAATTAATGTTGAAGCCCCTGCGTGTCCCTGTTGTTGGTGTCGGTGTGAAGAACCACTCTTGGAGAAGCCTTCTCCTGATCTTTTGTAGCATTAATTCCTCTGATCCATCGTGTCCAGCTACTGAGTCCCCTGTTGAAGAGTCGCATTGAATGCCCTCGAGCTCAGAACAGATATATGTTGTATTCATGTTGCATTTGTCATGCGTTGGCATTCCATGTTCTGATCAGACTTCCACGGCTCACCTTAGATCCCTTTGGTTAGTCGAGCACCCTCCACGCGGGCCATGTAGCTAGTCAAAAATCCCCTTGAATGGAAATGCATCTCGGCAAGACACTAAAAGTTTCTTGCCGAGGCGATCAAGTGTCTCTGCAGCTTTAAAAGTCATGTTGATACCGCCAAAACCATCGGCAAGACAAACGGATTCGGTTAGAAGTCCCAGTGAGCACCATTGAGTCATACCAATATCCTTTTCATTTGGTACATCTATCACTTTCGGTCAGAGATTATATATTCGGGAAGACCTCCTAACGAGCCCTCCATCTCTCGGCGAACACATACGCAGTCGGTATGACTCTTGGCGATGACCTCTCGTCGAGCTCATTTCGTTTGCCCCATGAGCTCACTCCTCTCCTCCAAGCTTGAGCTCCTTTGGCTTTCGGTGAGATATCAATGTCGGAGAGACCTCTTGTAGACCCCATAAGACTATGCCAAAGTATATAACCTTCGGTGAGACTCCAGACAGTCGCCAGGAGATCAGCGGATTAATGAGTCACGCGGAGATCCCCTGTTGTCACTGAGACCACGTGATATCGGTAAAACATCCTGTCAAAAGCCCCACAGTCATACCGGGTGCCTCCTTCCTTTGCCGACGTCGCTTTGACTTTCGCCATGACCCTCATCCTTCAGCAAGACATTTTGTGGAAGGCGACATCCTTTGCTGAGATCTTCTTTTGTCTACCCGAAAAAGATATCCTTGTGTATCGGCAAGAGTCTTGCCGAACTGATTTTGTCTTGGTGAGGGCTCATCTCAGTATCGACAAGAGCCTATTGGTGTCACCCTGAAAGCATTTCACTCCACCGAGCTCCGCATTCCTTTCGTTGAAACTTCATCAAATCGGTAGGTAGGACCTCATGGCGATGCCCCATAGTCATACTGATATCTGCTTTTGTCGCTGAGACACCCTCCATTTGCTGAGACCTCCTGCAGACTTCCTTTTCCTTCGGCGAACTCTTTCTTCATTCTAAAGGATTCACTGTTCGGCAAGACTCCTGCCGATAACACCTCGTATGCTGCCAAGACTTCCCATTGTCGACATGACCTCCAGGCGACATCATCAGTTGGTGAACCCTTCATGTTTTGGTGGGGGCTCCTTGCGGTCGGCAAGACCGTCTCTGTTCGCCGAGACTCTATATCGAGCTCTATGACTCTTGTCGAGCTCCATTTCGTTTGCCTTCATTGAGACTCACGCAAAACTCCTACATTCTTTCTAAGTTCATCTCCCCCTTTCGGCAAGACACTGAATGTCAGTGAGACATTCCGGTGAAGTCCCCTAGTTACACCGAGGTTCTTTGTGTTGGCGGGACTCCTGCCGAGATCTTTTGCATTGAGGTCCATCCTTTCCTTTCGGTGAGACTTTCGTCCTCACCAAGACCTCCCGACGAAGCCCCAACTCTTTTGCCAAAATAATTTCTCACTCTGAGACTCTCACACGTCAGTGAGACATTGAACCTTCGCTGGGACTTCCCACCGAGTGTTGTAGGTCTCCCCGAAGCCTATGGTCTCCGAGAGTCTCGATGAATGATGATTGAATGGCCTATCGGCCAAGGAAATCCACGCGGTGAGAGGTCATACCGAACCCCCTCCGTTATAGCGATAGGCTCTGTAGGCTCGTTCGACATGACAGAAACTAGGTCTCAACGACCGGCCTAGGATGGAATAAAACAAATAGTCAGTCGGCCAGACAGTAGGAGAGTCCTGCCGACTTTCTCCTTAGATGATTTTCATGTTCAATCCTCCTAGGGTGGCTTCTCCCACTGAGTTCCCCGTGACCTAGCATCAAATGTAGAGTCCCTGCCCCTATGTGAATGTCCCACTGGCCTCTGAAGATCTAACATTTGATTATCTCGCCTAATTTAACTGTAGGTGAAATAGAGGCAACAAAAATCTCCTAAATTTTCCCTGGCACACTGTCCTCTTTCACAGTGTGTTCATTACTCCAACTGTTAGGGTTTTGCATTTGACATCTTTAATATCTTCATGATAGTGGCTTTTAAATAGATCTCAATCTTTGATTTAATCTTTATCATGGTAACCCTTGAATTCCATAATCCACCTTCAATCTTTTCTAAGAATGTTGTCTTAAGCTAGACTGCATAGTATGCATATAAAGCAACTCCTTCATACCTGCCATTGTTCCAAACCACCACTCACTGCCTTGCTTAAAATTTTTCCTCCATAAGCACAATAACATGTTTTAAAATCATGGTTGTCAGTGATCGACCATTAAGGTCACTACTTTCATCAAGATACAATGAGATTTTTGTCTTCAAACTTAAGGCATTATGCAAGATAACATTGTGAATTGTTTGTTGTGTACAATTTTATTTTTTTACACATTTACTACTTTGCTAACTACCTTTAAGACTAGATATTGCACCATCAGCTGCAATCTCAAACAACTCACTCACTGTCAGTTGAAGATTCCTTTCATGAGCATCCTTGTATAAAATCAAACTATGCCCTATAGACTGCCTTCTTACTTACTAATATAGGGGACTCATTGTTTCATGGTATTTTGAGTTTTATTTAGAAGGGGTTAATATGTGGCATTTTTATGTGTAGGAAGAATAGATTATGATGCAATGTTCAAGTATGGATGGTTTAGGAAAAATTAGATTGCTATTAGTGTCATAACTAGGTTGGATTGTACCTTGAGCCGGTCTGAAACACTTTTGGGTGTTTTCGCTTGGAAGCAAAACTTGAGTGTAGGAATTTCCAAATATCTGACAGAGGAAGTTCCTACATTCTAAAGATAAAATCATAAATCTTCTTATCCAGTTTCTGATCCAACCTAACATCTTTAATATTTGATAGAGAAAGTTTGTGCATTCTAAAGATAAAATCATAAATTTGCTTATCTTTGTACAATCACTTATTTGAATTGTTCCTTTAACAGTTTTAGTCCACGTCCACATACATATCTTCTTTTGCTAGTTGAACACTCAGGCTCTACGTTTTCTCCAATCTCCATCTAAAATAATCAACAACATGCATTTATTTATGATTGTACCTTGAGTCGGTGTGAAACACTTCTAGGTGTTTTCGCTTTGAAGCAGAACTTGTGTGTAGGAATTTCCAAAAATCCGACAGAGGAAGTTCCTACATTCTAAAGATATATTCTATGAAACATTCCTTATTTTCTATGAAACAGTGTATATATTCTTGTACTTGTAAATATTCTTTTACTATTATGTCTATTAAAGAAAACAGAGTTTGAATAAAAAATGCTTCACCCTTTTTTGTAAGTGAATATGTGAATTATTGTTTAAAGAAAAATCTTACAGTGTTTACATTTTCAGTTTACTAGTTTCAAATCTTCATTTGCTATGTGTATAAAATTGTATGTGGGTGAAGCCACAATAGTGGTTTACAATTCAAGTGAGGAAGGAAAACTCACAAAAAATGACCCCAAAGCAAAATAAATGATTTTGGGGGTTTGTACGAACCTATTGGTTCGACTGAACACATTAGGGGTTCGCT
>VDFB02271358.1:925211752-925401676 GCA_007258455.2 Sequoia sempervirens
AACTGGTAGTGGTTGGATACTCTACCACCAACAAATTGGAATTGAACAACAATAGAAAGACTCATCGTCGATGGAGAAAAGAACTCACCCCAAAAAAAATCTGCCATTATAAAGTTCATAAATGATTCGAAAATAAAAATCGGTTATCAATGTAAAAAGAATTCCGCCAAAACTTACAAATCACCACTGAAACAATTTAAAAATTATCATTGGAATAAAAAAGGGGCCACTAGGAATATAAAAGTGGATGGATGAAGAAAAACAAGAATAGCTTGGAAAATTAAATTGATTGCACAAGAACTAAAATCATTGCCATAAATCAAACTAATTACCAAAAAATGATGAAATACCCAAAAAAATGCTTAAAGTGATACAATGGGGTTGAATCTTTTTTGCATAGAGCTGCACAATCATACAAGATACAAATTTCCCAACACAAATTTTGAGACCCTAAAAATATTTTGCAAAAAAATTGCTTGCTTTGATTTTAGCATTTGGATAGTTGATCTTAAGGTTTTTGGGACTTTTGGACACAATGATGAGGTCAATTTGGCTCCACCATACAATATTTGATCGCTCAAAGTCTAGATTTCTCAAAAAAAGGATAGGGAATTATAGATCTATAGATTTGATACCATGTTAGAGTTGATTCCTCAACTTTATGACTCACAAAGGTCACCTGTAATCAAACATTTGTCATAGAAAGAGAAAAAAAGCTACAAAGGCCAAAAGTTGATTGATTAAAAAAATCAATGAATCATTATGAATGTGCAACGTCAAAATTCTCTTGTGAATAATACAAAGATAAATCCTTATAAAAGGGAAAAAATAAAATATAAAAAGCAACCCTAGAGAAACCTTAGGTGAGGATAAAACTAGATCATAACATGTGTCCTTATCATATGACTTGAGACACAAAAATAACATGACCCAAGTAACCTTAAGATGTTGGTGTGAAGAGGGACTTAAGTAATTAAGCAATTAACTAGGTAAATACCATTTTTCTCTAACATTGACAACAATACAATTTGTTGGTGAATGTCTAGTTTTGTTGCATCTATAACAAGTAATGCATGCATAGGTGTTTAGGGAACAATTCTTGTTGATATATAACCTAGTTTAGGATCCAAGAACCAAAAGGTCTAAATATATATTCCAAATATACATCACAAAATAGGTCTAACAAGTAGTTGGACAAAGAGACTACTATCTTCTAGAACCCTACTTAGAACACTATAACCAGAAACCTTTACATGTTATAGAACATAAGTCCAAAAAGATATTGGAAGTTAGGGAAAATTACACAAGTCTCACAACCCCACTAGACATACACTTACATTTTTCACAAACACGGTGACCAAAATTCTTTGCAATACCTGCCTCCTCCAAACTAGAAAATTTCTCCATTACCTCTATATTCATATCCTCTTCATTATCACAAAAAATAAAGACCACCGAGATAGCCCCACGAGACGAAAAAACTTCAAGCATTTTTTAATTTCCTTAATAGTGTACTAGAGGTAGAGTTTATGTCATTCAATGGCATGAACATGACCCATAATATAATCAAAATGAACCTCATAATGATGTAAAACATCCCTAATCTTGTCATGTATCATAAAAGAGCTCACAAACATGAATAACATAGAAGCACACATAAGGACTAAGTTGCATGAAAAATATTCCAACACTCACAAGAATATCTAAGATCAAGTAGGAGCATTTCTCTAGCAAGGAAAATATAAATCCCCAAGGACCCATCCATATCCTTTGCTAAAGCCTGCATTCTTTCCATCCAAATCCTAAGACCAAGGTTTGTAATTTCCTTATCCAACATAGCCATAAAATTTTCCACCACCTCATAAACTATAATGAAATAACTTGCACAATAGAAGAATATGATACGAAATAGATTCAAATACTTGATAATAACTAAGAATAACAAACCACTTCAAGTGGGAAAACCTCTAAATATCTCCAATGAGAACACAATTCACTATATGATGATGAAATAAGACTCACTACCTCCTATATACTTTATTTATGCCTAGGATATAACCCAAGCCAACTTAGATAACCTTATATAAATTTTAGGCTGACCTAATTAACTAAATAACAATATAATAATGATAATATGACTTAATTAAGAGTTAAGATAGTCACAAGCAGACTACTCATAACTAGGTGCACTCTAATGTTAAGGGCGTAGAATGGCCCCCTCTTCAGAAAAGCATTGTCCTCAATGCTAAGCAAGTTTGGATGCTTTTGAATGAACTCTTTGTCTTCCCATGTCGCATCTTCAATTGGAAAATTCTCCCATTGGATGAGATAATGAGTGACTGCTCTATTCCTCAACTTCCTTATGCATTTCTGAAGAATAAAATCCAGTTCCAATATGATTCTTCCTTCTTCATTGATCTTGAGTAATATTATTTGAGTAGGTATATTATTCCCAATTACCTTCTTAAAACATGCAACATGAAAAATTGGATGTATCTTTTTTGTTGATGGACATTCGAGCTTGCAGACAACACTACCTATCTTTTACATGATTTGATATGGGCTATAATATTTTGGAGACAACTTGAACTATTCTTTGACCGAACTACTTCAATGACATTTTCTTGTAAGGTTGAAATATTAAGAAAACCCAATCCCAAACTTCAAAGCTTCTTTCACTACGATGTTGGTATGCTTTTTGCTTCATTCAATTTCATGCCATGGATAGATTCTCTTTAAGTTATGAAAGTACTTGTTGTTGATGAAGAATGTGGTCCTCCACAACGTGAACTCTTGGTGACACCTTAAATGATGATGTGATGGAAGGAGGATGATATCCATACAATGCCATAAATGGAGACATTTTTTATGAACTATGGACTTGTTATACCACCATTCTGCTAGTGGTAGTAAATCTACCCATTGAGATTGTTTATTTGAAGTGAAACAACGTAGTTATCCTTCCAAGCACTTATAACAACCTATGTTTTCCCATCAGATTGAGGATGGTATGAAGAACTATGAGCTAGTTGAGTACCCAAACATGAGAATGAATCTATCAAAAGTTACTTGTAAAGATAGGATCACAATCACTAACAATAACCTTAGGTATACCATGTAGCTTTTGAATATTATCCAAAAAATGCTTTTACCATTATACTTGTTGTAAAAGGATGTGATAATGCAATAAAATGTGTATATTTAGTGAGGTGATCCACTACTGGCATGATGACATTCTTACCATTATATCTTGGAAGCCCTATGATGAAGCTCATGGAGACCTCTTCCCAATGTTGGTTGGGAATAACTAAGGATTGCAAGAGACCAGGTATTTTAATTGTCTCCCCTTTATTTCTTTAACAAATTAAATAATTTTCCATAAATTTGTGAACATCCCCTTTTATCCCTTCTCAAAATAAGTCTTTCTTGACTTGATGATATGCTTCAAAAAATCTTGAATGATCACCAACTAGAGTCTCATGCATCTCTATGAGAATCTTTTGTTTGAGAGAGGAATTCTTGTGAAGATACAATTTCTCTTTATACCACAAGGTAATCTCCCTTCCAAAAAAACTTATCTGAACTACTAGGATCACTTTGTAATTGTTGAATGAGATTACTTGTAGCAACATAATTTTTCCACTTTATTTTGGCTTCTACTACCCAATCTTCTTGTAATATTGTAATGACACACAATAGAGATTCATCTGTCTCATCCTTCCTTGATAGTGCATCTGCCACAACATTTTCCTTCCCTTTCCTATATACAATCTCAAAATCGTATTCCAACATCTTCGTGACCCATTTTCATTGCTCTTCAAAAGATAATATTTGTTCCAAAAAATATTTTAGGCTATCATGATCTGCCTTAACCTTGAAGTGTCTACCCATTAGATAAGGCCTACTTTATTTTATTGTATGAAGAATAGCTAGCATTTCCTTCTCATAATTAGGTTTGAGTTAATTCTTACCCTTTAATTGACAACTCTCAAAAGCAATGGGTCAACCCTCCCGCAAGAGAACCACTTCTATACCATTTCCTAAAGCATCACATTCTATAATAAAATCCTTGGTGAAATTTGGATTGGCAAGAACTGGAGTTGTACACAAGCCTCCTTCAACATTTCAAATGTTGCATTAGCATATTCTTTCCAATGAAAGGAATCCTTCTTCAATAAATTTGTGAAGGGTGTTGCTATACGCACATAATTCTTCACAAATCTTCTATAGTATCCAGTCAATCCCAAGAAGTTCCCCTTAATTTCTTAATGGTTTTGGGAATAGGCCATTCCTTGATAGCCTTAATTTATCCACCTTTACTCCATGTGAAACTATGTGTCCAAAGTACTCCACCTCATTGAGAATAAAAGCACACTTGGATGTCTTAGCATAGAGTTGATGATCTTTAAGAACTTGTAATACTTGATCTACATGTTGCAAGTTTTCTTCCCATGTCTTTCTATAAATCAATATATCATCAAAGAACACTAATACAAACTTCCTCAATAATTTCTTAAAGATGGAATTAATCAAACTTTGAGATGTAGATGGTACATTTGTAAGACCAAATGGCATCACCAAAAACTTATCATGACCCTCATGAGTCCTGAATGTTGTCTTACAAATATCTTCTTCCTTGATTCGAATTTGGTGATAACCTGATCTAAGATCCAACTTTATAAAATACACATCTTCATTTAATTCATCTAGCAAATCATCAATGAATGGAATAGGAAACTCATCTTTGATGGCGTACATGTTGAGCACTCTATAGTTTGGGCACATGTGCCAAGTTTCATCCTTCTTACACACCATCACCACAGGTGAGGAGTAAGCACTTTGGCTATGCTTAATAATTCTTCCCTCTAAAATCTCCTCAAAATTTTTTTCTCATTTTTTGTATATGTGGGTACCTATAAGGCCTAATGTTGGGTGGTTGCCTCCCTGGAACTAGTACTATTGCATGATCATGATCCCTCTTAGGAGGAAGTCCTTTAGGCATATCTTTGAAAACCAGTGAGTGACAATCAATTATTTCTTATAAATCTGGATGGGTGGGAGCATTAGATTGAGATACTTATAATTAACATAGTTGGGCCACAAATCCATCCACTCCTTTCTTAAGGAAATTTTGCATTTGATGAGATCTTAGCCTTTGTGGGGACTTTTCCTTCAACCCTCTTAACTCTACTATATTTCCTTCTTATTGAAATCTCATGAATAGTTCTTAGAAGCTAGTCTCGATTGTTCCCAAAGTAGTAAGCCATTGTATTCCCAAAATAATATCTATTACACCCATGGAGACAATATGCATTGGACTATCAAGGTGATAATCTCCCATGGATAATATAATGTTATGGCACTTTCCAAAATAACTAACAGTACCACCATCTACAATCAAGACTTAAAACTCTGAGATGGATACATAAAACAATTTAGACAAGTAGCCAACTTTTTGTTGATGAAATTATGAGTATTATTCGAGTCAATCAACTTTGTTACTTTCTACTTCTTTAAGAAACCCACTACCTTGAGAGTTTGTGGGGTGCTAAAACCATAAAGTACATGACAAGAAATTATTAGTCGAGGATCATGTGATTCATCCTCTAACTCCTTATCACCATCTAATATTGGATCCTCCTCTTCTTCCTCACTTGGACGTTCAATATAGAACAATTTATTTTCACTACATTTATATCCTCGATTATATTTGTTGTCACAATTGAAATATACCCTTTTGCTCTTTTCTCCTCAATTTTTTGTGGATTCAACCTAGTAGGTTGAGGTAATGGATGTGTAAGAGATCTCCTTTCACTTAAATTTCCCTTGTCACTTACTAGCCAAAAAATTCTCCTCAACTTGTCTTGCCACTAATATTATTTTTTATAAGGATTGTGGTTGGAACAACCATACTTTATATTTTATGTGATCCTTTAAACCACCTAGAAATAGTTCCTTCAAATTTTCTTGTCACATTTTCCACTCTTAGACAAAGGGTTTGAAACTGCTAAATATAATCCTTGACCATGCCTATTTGCTTTAATTTAGTGAGTTAGCAAAAGTAGCTATCCATAAGTTATCTCTATAATGGGTAACAAGTTCCTCTTCAAAAATTGACCATGTGACCACACAACCCTTCTTTCTCTTCTCATCACATAACCAATGATACCAAATAAATTGATTTGGTTCTAGGTATAATGATGCCACAACCACCTTTTGTTGACTAGGAACATGATGAATATCAAAGAACTACTCAATTTGGCATAGCCAATTGGTTGGATCCTTGCCATCAAACTTTCTCATATCCAACTTGGGTATGAATTGCCTTGGCATAGGATTATTAAAGCAATGATCCTTCTTGAAATCAGAGTCAAGCCCAATGAATTCATGTCCAAAAAAATCATTATCTTCCACCTTACTAGATGAATCTTCACCCTTGCCCTTCATACCCTGAATAAGTGATTTTAATTCACTCATATACTTTTGCATTTCAGTCATCTTCTTCTCTAATGATGAAATATCACCCTTGAATTTTCTGATTTCGTCATTAGGATTAATATCCTCAATTTCTACCTCATCCTTATTTGAAGATTTCCCCAATGCGGTAGCATTCTTTTTGCCTCTTGTTGTAGGTCCCATTGTGATGGTAGAAAATAATTTTGTAATAAATTATACAAATAAATTCAAAATAATCTAAAAAAAATACTATAACTTACCAAGGCCTATATCACACTTTCCTAGAAAAATCTCCCAAAAATCAGGTGATTTGTAACCTTGAGAGTGAATTTTGTGGAAACCCTAATTTTATAATAAATCACTTAATTTTGATTTAGATTCTCTAAAATTTGGACTATAGTCTCCCCTATTATGTCTTCAAAAACCTACCAAAAATTAGGCACCAATTCAACAAGATATGGAAAATATGCACTTTCCAAATAAATTGGGTAGAAACCCTAATTCTATTATAAATTCCTCGATTTAGCTTCAATTCCTCTGAAATTTGGACTATAGCTTCTTTAATATGTTCTTCAGAAACCCTTTAAAAATCAAAGAAAACTTCACTAAAATCTAAGAGATATGCTCTTCCCAAAATGACCTCCAATATTAAGAAAACATATTGCCTCTATGCTGCCAAGATCATGCTCTGATGCCACTTGTAATTAAATAACTTGCACAATAGAATAATATGATAAGAAATATGATGTAAATAGTTGATAATAACTAAGAATAACAAGCCACTTCGAGGGGGAAAACCTCCAAATATCTCCAATGAGAATACAATTCACAACATGATGACAAAATAAGACTCACTGCCTCCTATATATACCTTATTTATGCCTAGGATATCACATAGGTCAAATTAGATAACCCTATATAAGCCCTAGGCCAACCTAATTAACTAAGTAACAAAATAATAATGATAATATCACTCAATTAAGAGTTAAGACAGCCACAAGCTAACTATTCATAACCCAATGTACTCTAATATTAAGGACATAGCATAAACCCATCTTTTCAATTTCTTGGGAGCGATGTCACCCATAATGCTCTTCCACTTATAATTTGTCACCCCTTCATACTAACTTCTCTCCCACCAACCATTGTCACCATGGCCATAATCCACTTCCACGAAACACACCACGAATGAAAAATGATGAGCTAACCAAAGCATCTACCAAATTAAGGTAAAGGATCCCACCTTGTGACATCATAAAGCCACACATGCCTCTAAAATTTTATTACCTTTACTTATATCTCTGCCACTAAGACATCCCATTATTGGGAGAATTTTTAAATAGTAATATTATTCATTGGTAAATGTTTCATAATCATAGCCTTCTATAAATGCTACATATAGTAATTAATTTGTATCAACAAAATTAGCAAGGAAAATTCTTTCTCAACCTTCCTCGATACTCAACTATATATGAGATATCAAAACAATAAATAAAATACAAGCATATCAATTGAATATTGAAATCTATTTATTGCTTGAAGTCACAACTATGTACGATGCCCCTTTAAAACTCTAAATCATGATGGAAAGAGTCAAATTACATATATTCATTGCAAAAGAGAGAGAGTAGATACACACTTTTGAGGTTTTTTAGCCCAATATATAAAAAACTAAAAAAAACATAGAATGTAGACAAAGGGGTATGATCCCACTAAGCGCACCAAAATTTTCTGCTCAAAATGATCCTAATTTCCTTCACAAAAGGCTTCAAACATTAGTAATTAAAGTCCTAAACTAGATTGAACATTACTTTAATATTAAAGCCATAAAAGATTTTTTAAACTAATATTTATGAGATAACACACAAAATATTCCTCAAAATACTTTTTGTTCAAGAGTTGTTTGCTCCAAAATATGATGATTTGATGCTAGATTGATTCAGGTTGCTCTCACTTTGCTTGTAAACTAGCAACATATATTTGCTCTTGAGAATGGATAGATGAGTGAAAAATAGCTAAATTGGCATGATAATAAAAATATATGATTAATGGATGAAAACAAGTGGTGATTGGGTGCAAATGAATATTGGATTCAAATGTTTATGGTGGGGTTTAATTTCATAGAATTTGAGGGCTTAAAATGTAGGGTTAAGCTTGAGTTAACTAGTTGCATGCATGAGTTAATTGGTTGAATGTAAGAATTAACTCATTGCATGAATGAGTTAACTAATTGTAAGTGATTAGTTAATTATATGAGGTGGAAACCAATATTTTTATTATATATTTATAGATAATTGATGAATAATATGTGAAAATCAAGATTTTAATCATTTATGAAAAATGGATGAAATTTAATATTTTAAAAATTATTTATTTGTTTTTTATGAGATATGGGTGGAAATTAGGATTTTCATTATTTATTTTTATGATTAATGGATGTTAGGTGGAAAATGATTTTATTTGAATATTTGAATAAATGAGAGAAATTAGCTCAATTTAATTAAATAATAAGAATTATTTAATCAAATGATACTAAAGGATCAAGGATGATAAAATGATTATGAATATTGAACAGTAAGGTAAGGTAGAAGTAGAGTTTTAGTGTCTACAATACCAATGATCAACATATATCAACATTATAGAAACATCATTACCACACTTCATTAATGGGACATCATAAGCTATTGTAGTTCTAAAGAGACAATTCAAATTATGCAAATGCATATCAAAAGGGAGGGTGTAAGCACATAATATTATGAAAGATTTGGAGCGATTATGCAATAGAAAATGTGTTCTCCAAACTTTATAATGTTGGGTTGGTTCTACCCCAAATTAAAAAAAAAATCTACACTTAGGCATTTTTGAAAAATGGTCAAAAGTCTTGTTAAAACTGTCAAAAAGTCAGAAAATGAAAATTTGCATGTCATGTATGTTGCTCAAAAACTCAAAATTTTCAAAATTTGAGGAGCTGGGTCTACTCATAGCGACCTTTTCTACAAAACGCAGATCTCAGTTTTTCAGCCTTAAATTTTAGAAAAATTTCTAAAAATAGACTTTTTCTAGGTTTCTTCTCAAATGGATACAGGCAAAATTTTCTAAAAATAGAAAGTTTGGCTTCCAAGGCTCAAACTAATTTTGATTGGTTGAAAATGCTTCCTCATCAGGCTGGTCTAGTCAGAATCATCAAAAGATCAGTTTTGCTCTGGTGGGTCTATTCTGCTTTTTTATAAACTAAATCAGGAGCTCCAAGGTCATCAATAGAGATTGCTCAACTTCCAGGTGTCAGATAGGCACTACATAGATCAAGAAATGACAAAAAATGTTTGAGGATCGAGGAATGAAGGAAGGAGGTTGAAGAATCTTGAAAATTGAGAAAAAATGGCTAAGTATGGAGATGTTAGGCACCCCTGCCGAGTCAAGGCGCCTAGCCAATCATGCCTTAGAATATTTTTCAATCCTGATAGTCAAAGCATGGAATGGAGGATGAGGAATGAAGACAAGTTGAAAACTAAGAATAAAAGAACTATCTCTAGGATCTTTGGGCGCCCTAGCTAGCTAAGGTGCCTAGGCTTTTGAGCCACCAGATTTAGAGATTAGGGTTTGCAAATATGATCATTATCTTTAGAATTTTGTAAGCTTTCAAGTGGATACCCCAGCTAGATCACCAGACTTGTCAATTACCAGAAAATTTAGACTAAATAAAGGAGATAACATGAGGGCTCAAGTTTGAAGGTTGAAGATCATGTGAAGATTACTAAGTCTGGAGATCATGGGCACCCCAGGTAGCCAGGGGCACCCAAAATTTTAAGGTTCTTAAAGTGGAAATTAGGGTTTGAATCCCCCAACAAGTTTCCTTTAGTTTTGATCGAGCTCCTCAACGGAATTATCAACAAGCCCATCAAATTTGTCAATCATTAGATATCATAGATTGATCAGAGAGAAAAAATTATGCAAAATGAAAAAAGTCAAAAGCAAAGTTGAAAACATAGAAAATAATCTAACTCTGGAAAGGATGGGCACCCTAGCTAGCCAGGGGAGCCCAAGGATTTGAGGCCCCAAATCAACTTTTCAGGAGATGCAACTCCTAGAAGTCCCTCCTTAGAATTCGTCAAGCTATCCAATGCATCTGACAGCTAGTTCATTGGGTCATTCAAGCATTCAAAAATGAAAAATCAATGGAGAATCCACCTAAAGGATATAAAACATAGGAATTAAAGAGCATCAAAAAAATGGCTAACACTGGGAGCCATGGGCGCCCCAGCTAGCCAGGGGTGCCCATGATTTTAGGGGTTCAAATGACATTTTTAGAAGACATTGCCTCCAAAAAAATCTTGCCATATTCAACCAAGCTTCGCAATGGATCATCCAGCCAGTTCATAGGATTCACTACGTGGCTAGAATGAAAATCAAACTAAGAGCATAAAATCAAGCAAAAAGTTGAAAATGTCAAGAAAATGGTTTTATGCCAAGAAGGGCAAATAAAGAAACGAACATGCTCAAGATTGACTTCAAAGATTTAAAGCTAGAGAATAAAGTGTTTTATTTATCCTCAAAACCTATTTAAGATGTATTTGAAATTCATTATTCATGGATTTTTGTAGGTGGCATCCAAAGCAAGAGAGGAGGAAACAAACAATTTTATTCATTTCAAGATTTGGAGGCCAAAACGTGGTGCTTTTTCAAAGTTCTTCATATTTTCCAAATCAGCTCACACAAAGGCTCACTTTTTCATGCTTCAAATTTCCAGGGCATCAATTTTCAGAAGAAGGGGGTCATCTTTTTCAATTTTCAATAATCTAGATCAGCTTGGTTTTTGATTCTCTACAATTTTGGAAAAAAAAATCAACTTTCAAGAATTTTCTTTTTTCACACATGTCCAAGAAATATTTAGTATTTTCAAAATCTAATCAACTGGGTTCATCCAAAACGTGACTCTACACAAAACCCAACTCTCAAATTTTTTCAAGAAAATCCTAAAATTTTAGGGTTTCTTCTTTTTCAACTAGCCATCAACAATTTTCAAAATCAGACAATTTGGGTCTTTTTGCGATGAGATTCTACACAAAACCCACATCTTAGATTATTTTTGAGAAAATCTGCCCTTTGAAGAAGAAAAATCAGCAAACTATTTTTAGCTTTTTGTGTAAAACTTTTCTGAGCATAGTTGAGTTTATAGTCAAAATTTGAGCTTTTCAACATGGAGTACTCTCCCATCAAATTCAGAACCAAGTTGGTGTTGTATCATCATTTCATCAAAACTTTTGAAACTAATTTGCATCATATAAAACTAGTGTTTGATTTGTGTGCTTTGGAAGACACAGGAAATGTTGCAATCAGACATCTTGGTCATTATGGATTGCTTGCAGCAGCCTCAATTCCCATCTCAATACAAAGTCTAGAGTTTTTAATTTTGCTTATATCAAGCATTACAATCCAGCAACACGATAAATTCAAGCAATAGATGGAAGAGTTATTTGTAGCCTCGAGCTGCAAGTTGTTGAAAAGTGATTTTCAATACCACCTTGGTCAGAAAATTTTGTCATCTCCATTGAAGAATGTGAAAAGGTGTGACGCATGCACAAGGACAAATACCACAAGAAAGTGGCACAAAGATGGTTGAAGGAAAAACATGACACTTTTCCAAAGAACGTCGGGCATGGAGAATTCAAGGAGGAGTTTGCAATAATGATTACTTTGCTTAACCAAGTCACTGGTTAAGCAGAAGCCACCAAATTCTAGCCTTGGATGTTTTATATTATCTCTCACATCATGAATAAAATGGAGCTTTATGACTAGCCAACTTTGATTAGCGATAGTCTCCATCATCAAATGATTGAATATTTCAAAATCCATGAGTTTCACATTATTTCATATCTAGTCTACCTAGTGGCCTTTCAAGGCAAATTCAAAGGATTGAATGTCAACGGAACTTTGGATGTTCAACATGTATATCATCATTACCCTCAGCTAGAGTTTTCAGAGTCAACACATCACTATGGGCGGGTCAATGATGCATTTTTTATGCATACGGTGAGAGACTTAGACAATGAGTTGCATGTACAGGTTTCATCAGTTGCTAGGGTGGCAATGAAGGAATGGGCTTATTGGTTCATCCAATTTCCTACATTTTCCTACATCAGAGTGTATGACTTCTCAAGTACTCTAGTCATGTTGCCAAGATATCCCACATATGAGGTGGTTTTCATGGAGTTTTTGCAACAAGTGTATGAAGTTCACATGTTCTTGCGGATTCAAAAGAAGGTTGCTTTTAGTTTTCCAACTAAGATGGGTATCTATAGATGTAGATTGTCAACAGATGTTAAGGTGATGGGCAATGAATTATCTGAGTTTGGCCTCAAGTTGTTCAACGAGAGGTAATCATATGATCCTTGTGGCCTTTTTGCATCCTGTCTTGGTCAAAATCAAGCTCATGTGCCTACAGTTGAAGATTTTTGGGCAAATTGCGACGATGAGTTCAAAGTGTAGAAGTGCAGTAATAGAAGATTCACACTCCAATAGATGGATGATTTCTTGTCAGAAGATATAGAAGGATTGTTTGATGATGACAAGGAAGTACTTCTTCCCATGTATGCCCAAAATCAAATTAAGTAGCAACCACTTCCACAAGTCAATTGGTCCATCAAAGAAAACTCTTCAATTGAAGAAAGAATGACTGCATTATTAAGAACAACAAAATATTCCTAAACCTCAAGAGGACGTGAAAAAAGAAGCTATTCCAGTCGTAGAGCAGTCGATAGTGCAGTCATCCCTACCTTCTTCTTCCAAACCAAAACCAAGAATGAAGGCTATGTACCACCCTCCAAAAAGTTTGAAGATCGGTAGAATGGGAAAGAGTGTAAGGAGAAAGTTGGATTTTGATGCAATTGAACAAAAGGAATCAATAGTTGTATCAGAAATTCCACCAGAAGAGCCCACACCACAAGTAGAAGTTGTACCTTTGACACATGCTTCCCCACCATCACCGAGTTCTTCTCTAATCCATATTGATTTAGAAGATGAAGAAGTCGATGAAGCTAAAGCCAAACCTCCCAGAAAAGTTAGTAACTAGGCACCTCGTCTTGGCTTGAGAACGTCCTGGGAAGGAAGAGGAGGAGGCCTTCGTACTGGATGAACTTCACAAAGTTTGACAACGCTTACCAAGATCCAGTAGTAAAGAAGCCTAAGAAACAAGTTCGCATAGAAAATAATCCAGAAGGTGAAATTATCATTAAGATTGCTACACCTTCGGAAGATAAGAGCATTGATGAGATGGAGGTTGATGATTTCACAATTGTCAAGGCCAATCTTGACAGATGCACTCGACATACCAATGTGAAAATGTTCAAGGTTGCAGTAGAAAATCTAAAGGATAGAGTGCTTAAAGATGGAGAGGATAAGGCATCCCTCAAGGCTAAAAATTGGCAACTCCGACAATATATCTCTAATAATAGTTGGCACTTTCCCTTTTTTTTGCTTTCATAGGTTATTAGATAGTTATCTTGTTTTAGTTTTAGAAATAAAGCTTGCATGTTGGAAAGTCTTAGTTGTAAAAGCAAGGAGATTTTAGGGTTCCCTACTCCTTTGCTTGTGTATAAATAAGGGCAATCTTGCCCATTTTTCTGTAACAGTTATTATGATAGAAAACTATTGAGCCTACTTTTTCTTGCAAGTTGTTATTCAGTGTCAGTTCACCTAGTGTAAGAGCAAGCTTGTATGCCTACTTTTTTTGCAAGATATTGTTCACTTCGTGTGTTTCTAGTGTCAATGTATTTTGGTTGATCACAAAACTGTAAGCTTGTTATTGCTACAATCCTGCTATCCCAGAAGTGTAATCTTTGCTATTTGAAATTTGAGAAAGGAAATCTTATGCCTACTTTGCTACTATGTGTTGAAAATGAAGGTAATATTGTAGATTAAAACTTGTAAAACTATGAGACTGTAGATCTAATTAAGTGTTCTTTGTCACAATTCTTTGTGTATGATTAATCTATTTAAATCAATTTTACCAATTGTAGAAAGAGACAGAATATTGTAGAAGAACGAGACAAGGAGATAAAAGTGACACATCATATACATGGAGAAACCCTTTCGGGAAAAAACTCTACTAGAATCAATAGTGCTTGTATTGTTTAACCTTAGAACAAGATTACAATAATATTGTATCAATCCTTGATTGATATGTTTCCTTGCCTTCAACATTCCTTATTCACAACCTACAATAAACTCTCATGGAACTCTTATACACTTGCTGCAATTAATAGACAATAATATGAGCATGTAAACTCATAAGAGTTGTACAATACAAGAGCATAAAGCTCCTCACAAAAATATATGCCTAGATTGGGCAAGTAGAGTTCCACAATGTAATCTAAAGTCAAACCATAGTCTTCCTCAATTTAGGCACCCCAAATTGAACACTTAATTGAACTTTGGTCAAGAAGATATCATGTAAACTTCACCTCAAAGTTGGTGCCCAAGAATGGGTCCACTTGACTAAGCCTTGTAAATATCTTCTCATGCAAACGTGTTAACTGAAAGATGCCAACTTGGGCGCCCAAGGTGGTCCCAAGTCAATCTTAGTTAACTAAAACATATCTCTCCACCAATTCATGCAAACATTATGCATGATTGATCATCCCCAATTAACTGAAAGTATCCACCTGTTATCTGTCATGCAACTGAAGTCATTAGTCATGCAACTCAAGTCAACTCAAGTCAACTCAAGTCAACTAACATTCAACTCAAAATAACTACATGCAACTGAAGATAGCTAAACCATAACTGAACTAATAATGCCACTCCACTCATGTAAATATCAATCCCTAATTTGTAGGATCAAAACATGCATTACTGAGTGTTATCAATCCTCCAAATAGTTAATTGAAGCAAGGTGGGTTCCACCTTCCATGTGGGCACCCCATGTGCTCCTATCTTGTAGGAGCTCTTCTTGGGTGTCCCCACATGTTCCTATCATTTAGGAATAATTACAAATGTCAATTTACTTGTTCATTTCATTCAAATTTAATCTCTTTCTAATCCTAGTGTTGGGGAACACTTTCCAAGGACTTAGGAGATACATGAAATATGTTTAGGATTGAAATTAAGTGGCATCCTATTCCCAACATTCTCCCACTTGACATTATACATTGCAATTATTCTAAACAAGAAATCATTATTATAAGTCAAGTACAAGACTCAAGGCCAATGGCCTTCCTGCACCAAGAGAACTTATATGTAGGAACTGGTTTCATAAGATAATTTGCAGCATTGATCAAAGTGCCAACTTTCTCAATGAATACCTTCCCACTCTCAACCATTTCTCGCACAAAGTGATACTAAACATCAACATGCTTAGTGTGAGCATAAAACATATGATTTTTGGCTAAACAAATAGCACTTTGACTATCACATTCAAGTCTAATTTACTTGCAATTAAAACCAATACCTTTCCCAAGTATTTGTAACCAAACTACCTCTTTAGAGGCATGTGTAGCAACCATGTACTCTACTTCTGTGGTGGACAAATCAATCATGGGTTGTGTCTTACTCATCCAACTAACCATAGATCCAGACAAAGTAAACACATAGCCACTTGTCAACCTCTGACTATCCAGGTCTCCTACTCAATCTGAATCAACAAAACCCTGTATGTCTAATGATTTGTGCATAATATCAATATCATTAGCACCATGATAAACCAAATAGTAATCAGAAGTACCTCGTAAATATATAAACACCCTCTTAACATAAGTCCAATGTTCTTTACTAGGGTTAGACATAAACCTACTTAGAATCCCCACTACTTGGGCTATATCTAGTCTTGTACAAACCATTACATACATCAAACTACCAACTACACTAGCATATGGAATTTTAGACATTTCCTCATGATCAAAATCAGATCTATGAACCATGTCTAAACTTAACTTCGTGCCAACTAGTAAATGAATATTAATTGGTTTACTATCATGCATGTTAAACCGTTTCAAAATAGTATCAACATAGTTGCTTTGACTTAAGCAAAGCTTTTTTTTACCTCTATCTTTGTTGATCTCCATACCAAGGATATATTTTGCAGTCCCTAGATCTTTCATCTCAAATGTGCTAGAGAGTTGTGCTTTCAATTCTTTTATCATTACCTTCTTGTTACCAATAAACAACATGTCATCAACATACAAGATAATAATTAAAAGTTGATCATCAATAAATTTTATATAAACATGATGATCTTCCTCACTCCAAACATAACCAATTTTCAATGCAAAAGCATCAAACTTTTGGTATCATGTTCTAGGTGACTGTTTCAATCCATATAAAGATCTCTTTAACCTACAAACCAATAATTATTTTCCTTTTATAACAAAACCATCAGGTTGCCTCATATAAATCTTCTCATCAAGATCCCCATGTAAAAAATTAGTTTTCACGTCCATTTGCTCTATCTCAAAATCATAATCAGCAACAAGAGATAAAAAGGAATCTAATAGAAGTTAATTTAGCAATAGGAGAGAATATTTCATTAAAGTCAACTCCCTCTCTTTGGGAGTAGCCCTTGGCTACTAATTTAGCCATGTACCTTTTGATATTACCATATGCTCTAGTTTTCTTTTTAAATATCCATTTACAACCAATGGCCTTTCTTCCTTTGGGAAACTCTCAAGATCCCATGTGTCACAAGTATCTAAGGAAACCATTTCCTCATGCATAGCTTGTGACCAAAGCTCGTTCTTATCTAAAAAAAAAGCTTCCCTGTAAGATCTAGGTTCATCATTAATACTCATCAAAGTAAATATACAACAAAAATCAGGTGGGCTATACCTATCAATAGGATTTCGTTGTCTTGTGGATCTTCTCAAAGAAGGTTCTTCTTGTTCCTCAATATGCTCATCATGAGAATCTATCTTAGAACTTTGTGAACTCTCCTAATCCAATCCATCCAATTGTTCTTCAACATGCGCATCTTCATGCTTCTCAATATTTGTCTCAAAATGCATTGTTCGAGAAGTACCCTTCTCCTTTGGTTGTTCTTCTCATGTATAAGATCTAAATTCCCTGAAAAATCACATCTCTAGATAAAGTAATTTTTCGGGTTAGAGGATTCCAAAGCTTGTAACCTATAACATTTTCACCATAACCTATGAATATTCATTTGTGTGCTTTTGGATCCAACTTAGATTGCTTTTCTAAAGGCACATGAACAAAAGCCTCACAACCAAAGATCCTTAAATGTGCAACACTAGGTTTCCTACGTAACCATATTTCATAAGGGGTTTTATCCTCAATAGATGAACTAGGAGATCTATTGATTAAATAACAAGAAGTACTTACAGCCTTAGCCCAAAGGCACTGATCTATCTTAGTATTACTTAACATACTCCTAGCTCTTTCCATTAAGGTTTGGCTCATCCTTTATGCTACTCCATTTTGTTGAGGTGTATATGGAGTAGTTTTTTGTCTCACAATTACAACATGCTTACAATAATCATCAAATTCCTTAGAACAATATTCACCATCATTATCTGATCTCAACACTTTTATCTTATGATATGATTGTTTCTCAACTAAATCCTTAAATTCTTTAAACTTATTGAACACATCAGATTTGTTATGCATAAAATAGATCAAATTGTATCTTGAGACATCATCAATAAATGTGACATAATATCTAGATTTTCCAATAGAGTCAATATCCATAGGACCCATAACATCTGAATGAATAATATCTAATAATCCTTTAGCTTTATTCGTTCCATTAGGAAATGAAGATCTAGATTGCTTTCCAAACACACAATGCTCACAAAAATATTTTTTTCTAATATTGTAATTAGGAATACCATCAACCAATTTATTATTAAGAATGGTCCTAAGAACTTTTTCACCAATGTGGCCCAATCTATAGTGCCACAACATACATGTATTTTCAGCTTCAATTACAGTGGCTGATTTATTCAAATTGGAGGTATTAAGCTTAAACAAAGTCCCAATTTGAGATCCTTTAGCAACCACCATATTCCTTTTCACCAATCTGTAACCACCTTTGTCAAATCTCACATGCATTCTAGAATCATTGAACTTAGATACAAAAAGTAGATTTCTAGCAAGTCTTGGAATATGTAAAACATCATTAAGGGTCTTAACCCTACCATCACTAAAAAACAACTTTACCTCTCCTTTGACCATAATATTTGTTGTGCTATTATCTCCAAAGAAGACATTCCCTCCATCATATGCAGTATACTTAGTGAACCACTCCTTGTTAGGAGTCATATGATAGGAGCAACCCGAATCAATAAGCTAGAGTCATCACTAACAGTATTACATGAAATGATCAATGCATCATTACTGTCATCCGAGGATTTCTCTGTAGAAGCATCAAAACTCTTTTTCTTGTTCTTACAATCCTTCTTTACATGTCCTGGTTTCCCACAGTTTCAACACTTTACCTTACTCTTACCAGGGGTTTTAGACTATCCTTTGGACTTACCCTTTCCTTTATTGTCTCCCTTAGGTTCCTTTTCCTTAGGCCTACCTCTTACAAACAAGGCGTCTTGGGATCCCATTTTAGACTTCCTCCTCATCTCCTCTGATAGGAGAGTACGAATTATATTGTCCATCTTAGGATCTGCACCACTACCACTGATAGCAACAATTAGATTTTCCCAAGACTCTGGTATAGAACAAAATAACAAAATGCATTTATCTTCATCTTCTAGCTTTACATCTATAGATGCTAATTGACTTAGAATCAAATTGAAAGCATTTAAATGATGTACAACAGAATCACCATCTTTCATCTTTAAAGAATACGACTGTCTTTTCAGATACAACTTATTAGTAAGACTTTTGGTTTGATAGATATCACCCATCCTCTTCCATAATTTATATGTGGTAGCTTCATCTGAAAAATTCAAGAGAACAACATTAGCAAGACATAACCTTATGGTCCCTCTTGCCTTCTTATCAAGCTTAGCCCAATCCTCACCTAACATCATTGTAGATGGCTTTGTCTCATTACAAACAACTAACCACTGATCTCTTTCTTCAAGGAGATCCTCCATTTTTAGTTTTTGCATCTCATAAATAGATCCATTGAATCTTTCAATATCTAGACGAGAAGTAGAACTCATTGTAACACACTTCTTTTACAAATCTTCAATAACACAATAGTAAAATCTCCCACTACAGCCAAAAACCTTCAAACTTTTAAGAGAAGGGTGACCCAAACCCTAACCAACCATTAGCTCTAGTACCAAATGTTGCAAAATGAAGGTAATATTATAGCTTAAAAATTGTAAAACTATGAGAATGTAGATCTAATTAAGTGTTCTTTGTCACAATTCTTTGTGTATGATTAATTTGTTTAGATCAATTTTACCAATTGTAGAAAGAGACAGAAGATTGTAGAAGAATGAGACAAGGAGATATAAGTGACACAACATATACGTGGAGAAACCCTTTTGGGAAAAAACTCCACTAGAATCAATAGTGTTTGTATTATTTAACCTTAGAACAAGATTACAATAATATTGTATCAATCCTTGATTGATATGCTTCCTTGCCTTCAACAATCCTTCTTCACAACCTGCAGTAAACTCTCATGGAACTCTCATGCACTTGTTGCAATTAATAGACAATAATATGCGCATGTAAACTCATAAGAGTTGTACAATACAAGAGCATAAAGCTCCTCACAAAAATCTACGTGTAGATTGGGTAAGTAGAGTTCCATAATGTAATTTGAAGTCAAACCAGAGTCTTCCTCAATTTAGGCACCCCAAACTAAACACTTAACTGAACTTTGGTCAAGAAGATATCATGCATATTTCACCTCAAAGTCGGTGCCCAAGAATGGACCCACTTGACCGAGCCTTGTAAATATCTTCTCATACAAAAGGTGTTAACTGAAAGATGCCAACTTGGGCACCCAAGGTGGTCCCAAGTCAATCTTAGTTAACTAAAACATATCACTACAACAAATCTCTATGATTTTCTCTATTTTTTGCTTCCACCCACTGTTTTAATGTATTTTTTGCCAATTTTTTGAAAATGTTTGTGCTATTTATCAGGATGGCACTATTTTTGGTGTTTATTTGTGTCGATCAGGACAAGTCGGCACTATTTTTGGTGCTACTTTGCGTCAACATTAGTGACGCATTTAGTGCCAATATTTTCTTCAAGTGTGGCGCCACCGTTAGTGTCACATTTAGCTCTGAGTTTAGCTTCGAGTTTAGCACCAATTTTAGTTCTGACTTTAGCTTTGGGTTTAGCACTAGTTTATACACCCCTATGTCGAAGAGACTTATTTATATGTCTCATCGACGATGTAAAACAGTGAAATGTCAAAAAGATACATGCATATCAAGGAGAGAATCACTTACATCACATCAACAAGGTATATCTACAAGTGCTCGACGAAACACAACTCTTGGATATAATGAAGTAATGTTGATGGGACATTGAGATATTGATAAGACAAATAAGATTGTCTCATCAACACTCAAGTAACGATCAAAAGCATACACCACTATACCGCGGGGAAGGTGAGCAACATATGCGATAGAGCGGTATACACCGCAACCCTGCAGCAAGAAGCCTTGAGCAAGGCGGTAGTGCGGTAAACAACAAAAGGGAAGGGAAAAACACTGCCATACTGCAGTGATAATCATCAGTCTCCCTAACATGGCAGAGTTACACCGATATATAAAGAAATACTGTCGAAGGAAAATATCGATGAGACAGTAGCATATCGGCAAGAGATATTAACTTGTCTCATCGACACCGACAACCAATTGTTGTCAAACGGATTGCACCAGAATGCTTGAATGATTAAATTCAGCAATCTGTTGAAACATGGGAACTATCTTCATGTTGTGGGTATTCCTATGGTGAAGATAGACCTCCAGATTCTAGGCCGGTTCCTAGATGATTATTTGATTATAGACTTGAAATTTTGATGGGAAAAGGGAAAAAACTTAATCTAATGCAAAACTGGAAAAGCTGAACTGCGGTGATTCACCTATTTGATTTAAAGAAAACAGACTAACTCACAATTGATTCATCATGAAGCTTACTTTCACAACTCATATTAAACAATTTAACTACATTAATGATTCACAGACAGGCCTGATAATTCACTCTTTATGAAGGAAGAATTTATTTTCACAACTTAAAGATATGGATATACTTGAGACACAATTTATGACCTGCAACTAAGATTGTTTCTTCGTGTACATGCATTCACAAATGTTGATAGAAATTTAAAGGTTATGATATCAAACACATTAAATTTGCATCAAAGACATTCGTAAAACAAAACACCTAAATCTAAGAAGGATAATATTTAACTTGCAATGACAAAAGAAGGAACGCTCTGCAAATGATACTCCAAGATAACCTGTAAAGACTGTTGCAATATCTATTAAATTTTGAAAGTTGAGCTACATGACAATTCACTTTGCAGAATGCAAAGGCTAAATAACAAGAATTAGTGAAAAAATGACTAAGTCATTTTCCTTTATACAATAAGCATCTCAAAGGCATGAAAATGAAACTGGAAGTCAAAATCAATGTAAAAATGATAACTCCAAAGTAAAATCCGAGCAGAAGAGAGAATCCTGATATAGCCCAAAATTGATGCAAACTACACTCTGTGCCTAGAAAACTCCACCTCTCCATGCACATGATCAAAACACCTCATGAACTGATGTGGAACTGAAAGAAGAGCCTCACTACTTGCATAATTGAAAACTGAAGTTCCACTTTATGCAT
This sequence comes from Sequoia sempervirens, assembly GCA_007258455.2. Taxonomy (NCBI): domain Eukaryota; kingdom Viridiplantae; phylum Streptophyta; class Pinopsida; order Cupressales; family Cupressaceae; genus Sequoia; species Sequoia sempervirens. The sequence continues at coordinate 925,233,977 of VDFB02271358.1, forward strand.
GAGCGAAATTTTTTTTTAGTAATTTCAATATTTACTCCTCCATGCACAATCTAAATTAAGCATCTTGCATGCATCATCAACTTGAAGACACACAAACTCCATCCTCATGCCTTTGTAAATCATGCATAATTGGGACAACTTAATGTTCTATGTTTGCACCTTAAAATAGTTAAATTAATTAAATGATTCATAATTTATCATTTAATCAATTAACTTCACATGGTATAATGCAAACCTAAAACATTAAAGTTAATGCCAAATTAGAAACTTGGCTTCACAACTCACAGCTTCATGCATATTATAGAATTGGCATATGTTTTAATCGGCCACCACACTTGACATATATTTGATCGGTCCTCATAGCACATTATTAGGTTTTTGATTTTAAAGTCATTGACCCCGTGGCATATTTGATTTTCAAAACATCTCTTAAGAATATAAATCAAAAGGATGTCTTCATTCTGGTTAAGGCACTTCTAAAATCCAGGTTAAACCCTAAATGATTTTTATCTCTTTAACTCTTGAGTTCACTGCTGGAGTTGTGTCGCCATGCATGAAGATAGGGCTTCAATTGGAATTCTATTATGCAAACAAGGCTTAAAACATAGTAAGTTCTCCTTGCACTGAGAGGAACTCGAATCTTTTGCTTTTAATCTACAAATACTTGGGAGTATTGAATCTGTATTGAGCTTGTTGTATTTGCAAAAAATGAAATCCAAGTCGTGGCACTTCCATTGTTGTATTTGAAAACTTTCCTTTATACTCTATATTCTATTCATGATAGTTTTTCATCATTGAATACCATTGAAAAATAAACAAGACTTCAACTCTTTATGTGTTGCACTGGGTCTTCTCCATGGATTTCTAATCTTGTACAGGTTGCAGCCTCTTTGTCTTATATTTTGCTTCATTTGTGGATAAGACTTTCTTATGCAGGCCGTCATGAGATGGGTTTTTTTTTTTCTGAAGTCTCTGGTATATCTTGCTTATTTTCTATGTTTGGCCATGGATTTTGACATTTAGGACTGTCATTTGCATAAAATGCCTCAGTTGTCTCTATATTCTGCTAAGGCATTAACGGAAATCTGTCACTCATTTCCCTGAAAAAAAAAAGAAAAAGAAAAAAAACTCCTCATAAAAGACTGCCATCATGCTATGCATTTTTTCTGTGGAAAAGAGGAGAAACTCTCATATTCTAGGTTTGTTTCATTTTCTGTGTAAACTGGCCACCAATGGAAGCTTGATTTGGGTGCTTTACAACACCAGATATATTCATTCTGAGAAACAAAAAAAAATAGATGTATAGTCTTATTCAAATCAAGCTTGAAGATTCCATTGATGACACCTTAGACTGGTAGGCATCAGCAATACAGGGGACCACAACTTTTACTTGATTCACAAGTTTTGCTAATACAAGGCCTATATCATATCGACCATTGCAAGGAGGACAAATGCCTAAAACTGTCCTTAGCAAGGAAAATTTCATTTCTCTGAGCGATATACCTTCATTCATAGCATTGGATGCTCCTCAAATATGACTGTTGTTCCTTTATATTTTGATGTATGCATCTCTTCATGAGCTTTCAAAACAACAATTGCATCTTTGTCATTTCCACTATGAAAAAGAAGTCATTATTATTCCACTCAAAACAATCATTACTTGAACATGGTCTCTGCTATGACAACAATATGATTTCCCAAATCTTGCATTATCAATCTTTTCTTCATGATTGTAATATGCCCCTTTTAGTGTCATTTTAATATTCTCTCAAATATTTCACTATCATTATTATGAATGCCCCTTTGTGATTCACCTTTAGATTGCTAATACTGTCCTATGACAAAATCAGGACTATCCCGCTTATAAACTAAAATTTCATTAAAGGAATACCTTGGAGTCCATGTAACTGCGGGTATTATTGACTTTTATGAAGACTATGTTCTATATTACCTCCATGACTACCTTTGTTTCTAATTCAAAAGATCTGGTATATTCTTTGACTTTATAGGCAGCTTACTGTCAATTGTTACTTAAAAAATGGTTCCTCATTAGTACCTTGAATAGACTGTCTTGTTTGATGCTTTTGGTATGCATTCTCTAATGTAGAGCAATGTTATGTAATATGACTACATCATTCCTTGATCACTGTCACAGTTGTATTGTATCTTAATGCTCTTTTCAAAACATAATAGTTGTCCTATGTCTTGCTATTACATTTCATTGTAGTAAATGCTTGATAGCTAATCATGCATTTAAATTTGCTACTCCTTTGATGGGCATAAGCCTCCTGTAGCATATTTTCCTTTTTGTTCTTTCATCTTTGCATATGTGACTATCCTCCATAATGATGATGCTTAAAGTTGTATCTAGCTCAGCAAAAGTGACTTATTCCTTGCATATATGCATTTGTTCATTCATGGCTGTCTCCTTTAATGCTAAATACAAATTTGTTTCTCTGTATTTGCATTGATGTCTATCATAGAATTATATCTCCAATGTTCTTCACTTATCAATGCTTTTGTTACTTGGAATGCCTTGAATCTAAAACTCTGTTATCTGAAACAAATGGGACTGGTAATGATAATGACAGTCATACCCCTTAATATACTGATGATGTTTCCCTTGATGCTTTAATATGTTAATGCCTTACTTGCATATGTGGTTGTCCTGCATAATGATGTTGTTACAAATTACTCTATTATGTCTCTTGATCTTAAGATGCATCTGTTATCATGTTAATTGTCCTCCTGAATCTTAGGATGAACTATGTATGTACTTTAGAGTTGTAAGAAACAATTGAATTGTTGAATGCTCTGCTTTCCCTTTAATATAAAGGGGCTCAATGCCTCATCAAAATGTGAATAAAAATGAAAGTCAGAGCTGAAACAAAAGATGACAAATGCAATCAATGCTCTTTTGACATGCTTCTTTGATTGTTCTATTGAATTATGAGCAATAAGATGCTTGCTCAATCTGTTTTCACCATGTTGAATTAGGCTTCTTTATGAATTTTATTACAGCAGTTCCATTTGATGACTATAATTAAATACCTAATAACTCTCAAATAATGATGTGAATGAGAGGTGTCCTTATGATATGTCGGGCTCAACCCTTGTGGGAGCCCGTTTTACTCCACATATCTAATAAGATGATCACGAACATGATGAACATGTTCCTGCACATTGAAACAAACAAGTTAGCAAAAATAATCGAAGCTGAAAGCTTCCATTGAGTTTCATGTTCCTTGATTATCAGCCTTTGTAACTCAATCATCTAGTGAATGCTTGATTGAATGTAAATTACATTCCTATTGGTAGTGTAGGCATAAAGTAGAATGTAATCCATCATTGCTTAGAGTACATCTCTAACATCATCTTTTTACAATTTTACAGGTTCATGGAGCGTGAAATCGAGGCTACAGCTTGGAGACGCAACAACTGAAGACATCAAGCAAAAGTGATTCATCATCACATGCAATGATGAATTGCTTCTCTTCTTTGTGTTTACGTTATCTTCAGTAGTGTAGCTTATCATTGAATTTTGTATTCATTATTTGATTATCATAATCAAATTCAGTTACTCTCGCGGCTTGTGCGAGATTTTAGTGTTTTTTACAAAATGAATAAAAAGCATTATTATGCAAATTTCAAATTTTCTATTTCAAATACTTGCACAATAAAACTGTAATTCAGATGTAATCTGATCTTTATGATGAACAATGAATACTTTAGCAACAAAACTTAAAAATTTCTGCACCTATCAAAGATGAATTCGATTCAGCTCTACCTATTTGAGCTCGTAGTGAAAAATAGGTAACACCAATATCAGAGGAACATAAGATCTAATGTCAATGAGACATTGAGATATCGATAATACAAATAATATTGTCTCATCAACACTCTTCAAGTAATGATCAAAAGCATACACCACTATACCATTGGGAAGGTGAGCAATATATGTGGTAGAGCAATATACACCGCAACCCCGCAGCAAGAAGCCTTGAGCAAGGAGGTAGTGCGGTAAACAACAGAAGGGAAGGGCAGAACACCACCATACTGCATTGGGTATAATAAGAGACAGTGGTAGTACGATAATCATGGCATCATTACAATTTACAACACTAAATGTAGCAAATCACGTCATTTACAATCCATTTGAATAAATCATTTGAATATATCCCACCAAAATACTCTAAAACTCTAATAAACATACTCTAAAAATTTCATCTAAATCTTATTTTCAGGCATAGCCCACCAGAATGGAGTTTTGTTGAAACATACAATAAAACCTTTGTTGAAACCTTATTTTCAAGCGTAGCCTGCCAAAATGGAGAAGTGTTTCAGTAAAGAATGATAAAGAATGGTAAGGAGATGTGTGTGATAGGAGGCATAGGATTCATTGTTGTTTATCTCATTCCTACTCTGATAAAAAAGGGTAACAATGTTCGCGCTACTATTTGTAATCAAGGTATTTAATTGACATATGTTTGCATAATCTCAAATTCCTTCAGATGCTTTTGAAGTATCAATGTATCCTATATAGGGTTTAGAATGACTTCTTTTAATTTTAAAAAATAAATCAGATCCTTTTGAAGTATCAATGTGTCTTATATAGTGTTTAGAATAATTTCTTTTAATTTAAAAAAATAAATAAATGATGTATTTTCCTGTGTTTAGATAATGTGGAAATTGTTGTCACCTAGAATTGCACCCTTCGCAAAGTTTACAAGAAACTGAGCATTTTAGAGCAACATGGGATCACTCCAAGGTTGTGGGTCACCTATGATTGAAGTGAACCTCCAGAGAAGGTCGGCTTCCTTTGGGTATCACCTAAACTATTGCTTCTTTGAGAGGAAAGAGGGAAGAGATGCATAAAAATGGAAACTAAACCTATGGTGATACACCGAATTGATGAGAAATCATGAAATGAACACAGGAAGAACATACACTTGAAAGCCTAATTGTTATTCTCAGAGAAACTTCTTTTAGACTTAATGCTTTAGTCCTAACAGGTTTGGCCCACACATACACCTTGGGAAGGAAAGATCAATTTCACAACCTTAAGATACAAATGCAGAAATGTGAAAACATAGTTATAGACTTGCATGTGCAAAAGAAAGATACAAAAATGAGAATCAATACCAATATGAACATGAACTTTCAAGGTAAACTCTGTGTTGTATTCAGGATTCCAATTGAGTTACATAAAACATACATTGACTGAGAAAGGATTGATTGAAAGTCACTAACTCTTTAGAGTGTGCAATCAGAACTATTTACAAAAAGGCAAAAAATTCCTTATATACAGATTGATAACGGCCCATTAGGGCTTATAAAAATATCCCAGTTCAGAAAAAGATCTATCTCAAATCTTTTGATCAAAATTAATGTTGAAGCCCTTGCGTGTCCCTATTGTTGGTGTCAGTGTGAAGAACCACTCTTGGAGAAGCCTTCTCCTGATCTTTTGTAGCATTAATTCCTCTGATCCATCGTGTCCAGCTACCGAGTCCCCTGTTGAAGAGCCGCATTGAATACCCCCCGAGCTCAGAACAGATATATGTTGTATTCATGTTGCATTCGTCCTGCATTGGCATTCCATGTTCTGATCAGACTGCCACGGCTCGCCTTAGATCCCTCTGGTTAGTCAAGCACCCTCCACGTGGGCCCTCCAGCTGGTCAAAAATCCCCTTGAACGGAAATGCATCTCGGCAAGACACTAAAAGTGTCTTGCCGATGCGATCAAGTGTCTCTGCAGCTTTAGAAGTCACGTTGATACCTTCAAAACCATCGGCAAGACAAACGAATTTGGTTAGAAGTCCCAGCGAACACCATTGAGTCATACCGATATCCTTTTCATTTGGTACATCAATCGATGTCGGGCAGAGATTATATATTCGGGAAGACCTCCTAACGAGCCCTCCATCTCTCGACGAACACATACGCAGTCGGTATGACTCTTGGCGATGACCTCTTGTCGAGCTCATTTCGTTTGCCCCCTGAGCTCACTCCTCTCCTCCGAGCTCAAGCTCCTTTGGCTTTCGGTGAGACATATCAATGTCGGAGGGACCTCTTGTAGACCCCATAAGACTATGCTGAAGTATATAAACTTCGGCGAGACTCCAGACAGTCGCCAGGAGATCAGCGGGTTAATGAGTCACGCGGAGATCCCCTGCTATTGCTAAGACCATGTGATATTGGTAAAACATCCTGTCGAAAGCCCCACAGTCATACTGGGCACCTCCTTCCTTTATTGACGTCACTTTGAATTTCACCGTGACCCTCATCCTTCGGCAAGACATTTTGCCGAAGGCGACATCCTTTGTCGAGATCTTCTTTTGTCTGCCCGAAAAAGATATCCTTGTGTATCGGCGAGAGTCTTGCCAAACTAATTTCATCTTGGTGAGGGCCCATCTCAGTATCGGCAAGAGCCTATTGGTGTCACCCCGAAAGCATTTCACTCCACCGAGCTCTGCATTCCTTTCGCTAAAACTTCATCAAATCAGTAGGACCTCATGGCGATGCCCCATAGTCATACTGATATCTGCTTTTGTCGCTGAGACACCCTCCATTCGCCGAGACCTCCTGCAGACTTCCTTTTCCTTTGGTGAACTCTTTCTTCATTCTGAAGGCTTCACCGTTCAGCAAGACTCCTGTCGATAACACCTCGTATGCCGCCAGAGCTTCCCGTTGTCGGCATGACCTCCAGGCGACATCATCAGTTGGCGAACCCTTCATGTTTTGGTGGGGGCTCCTTGCGATCGGCAAGACCGTCTCTGTTCACCGAGACTCTATATCGAGCTCTATGACTCTTGTCGAGCTCCATTTCATTTGCCTTCATTAAGACTCATGCCGAACTCCTGCATTCTTTATGAGTTCGTCTCCCCCTTTTGGCGAACCCTTCATGTAAGACACTCTATATCGAGCTCTATGACTCAGCTCCATTTCATTTGCCTTCATTAAGACTCATGCAACTCCTGCATTCTTTATGAGTTCGAAGACACTGAATGTCGGCGAGGCATTCTCCCCTAGTTACACCGAGGTTCTTTGTGTCGGCGAGACTCCTGCCGAGATCTTCTGCATTGAGGTCCATCCTTTCCTTTCGGTGAGACTTTCATCCTCGCCAAGACCTCCCGGTGAAGCCCCAACTCTTTTGTCGAAAGCATTTCTCACTCTGAGACTCTCACACGTCGGTGAGACATTGAACCTTCACTAGGACTTCCCACCGAGCGCTGTAGGTCTCCCCGAAGCCTATGGTCATCGAGAGTCTCGGAAAATGATGATTGAATGGCCTATCGGCCAAGGAAATCCACACGGTGAGAGGTCATACCGAACCCCCTCCGTTATAGCGATAGGCTCTGTAGGCTCATTCAACATGACAGAAACTAGGTCTCAGCGACCTGCCCAGGATGGAATAAAACAAACAGTCAGTCAGCCAGACAGTAGGAGAGTCCTGCTGACTTTCTCCTTGGATGATTTTCATACTGAATCCTCCTAGGGTGGCTTCTCCCACTGAGTTCCCCGTGACCTAGCAACAGATGTAGAGTCCCTGCCCCTGTGTGAATGTCCCACTGGCCTCTGAAGATCTAACATTTGATTATCTCGCCTGATTTAACTGTAGGTGAAATAAAGGCAACAATTTTGGCGACCTTTGCGGGATGTTTGCCTGCTAAACACGAGAACCAGTGACTAGGCTTATCCATTGGGCATGGAGTCGTTAGAAAACTTAGAGAACAATTAAAACGTCAGTCTTGCACATGACCCCGACCTCATGAGATTTATAGGACACAATAGGTTGCCAAAATGACAAGACAGGGGAAACAAAAAGAGAAAATATATACTGTGCTGAAACAACACTTATGGAAAACATAAAGCCTAAACTATTATATACAATAGATAGATCGGTCAGATTTGAAAACAGGGCTTAAGGTGTATCCCATTGACTGGGATAGGAAGCACTTCACCTTCTATTGTAGCTAGTTGATATGCATTGCGCTCCTTACAGCCTGTGATAATAAATGGACCAGTCCACATATTATCAAACTTGGTGTGATGGCCTGGTCTGCTTTTAAGAACGTCCCACCTGAGCACAAGGTCTCCCTCCTTAAAAGATTTTGTTGTAGCCCTTTTATCGAATGTCTTCTTTATCTAGAGCTGATGATACTCTAAAGATTGCATTGCTCTATCCCTTGATTCTTCGAGCTCCATCAACTATGCATACCTTACAGACATTGGGTCCTGTCCCTCAAGCATCTCCAACTGATGAACAATGTCTAGAGCCGGAAGCTCCATAGATAGTGGCAATCTCGCCTCCTTGCTATAGACCAACGCATATGGCGAATTACCAACAGACCTCTTAGGGGTCACTCTATCTGCCCAAAGTGCATTCTTTAAACTACTGGGCCAGGTCCTTTGGTTGTCCTCTATGGTTCTTTTAATAATTCTAATGAGGTTCTTATTCGTGCTCTCAGCTAGGCCATTACCTTGAAGGTAATAATTTGAAGATGTGCTCAAATGAATGCCATGCTTAACGGCCCAGTCGGTTACCCTTAGACCCGTGAATGCAAGGGCATTATCAGATATGATGGAGTCAGGGCACTCCAAACCTGGTGACTATATCTTCATAGAAGTTCAACACTGAGGATTCTTTTGCTTCCCTCAATGCCACCGCTTTTGTCCACCTTGTAAAATAGTCAGTGGCTGTAAGTACCCATTTGTGACCAGAACTAGAAGGTGGATTTATTGGTCCAATAAAATCAATGCCCCATCTCATGAAGGGCTGCTCTACTTGAATTGGATGCAGGGGCATAGCAAGCAGCTTTTCCTTCCCTGAAAATAGAGCACATTTGATGCACTTTCTTGACCAGGCATACGCATCCTTGAACAAGCTAGGCCAGTAGTAACCAGCTCTCATGACCTTCTAGGCAGTAGTTCTGGGAGCAAAGTGACCTCCTGCAGCTCCGTCATGAAACTCATGAAGCACCTTTTCAATTTGGTCACTGTGAATGCATCTTAACAGGACACCATTCAGATCCTTTTTAAAAAGAACATTGCCCATCAGCACATATGGTATGGACTGCAGTCTAAAGTATCTTCTTTTGGCTTTGTTCAGACCTAATGGGCATTGACCAGTTTGTAGAAATTTGGTCATATCTTGGACCCAATTAGTTATCCCCATGGGCACATCATCTTGAGCATTCTGAGGCTCATCTATATTGGCAAGGATAACATCCTTTTCTGATTCAGTTTTACTACTTGACCCTGTAGCAAGTTGCTCACAAAGACCCTTACCCCTCACTAGTTTGGTGATCTTGATGTCTATGTCATACTCCATGACCTTTGTGACCCATCCTGCTCTTTTTTCCTTCACACTTGAGTGCGCCACCAGAATATGAATTTTGTTGTGAGAAATCAAAGGCTTGAATTTCTTCAAGCTTTTGATCACAGCAAGGACATGCCTATCCACAAAGGAGTATTTCTATACGTAGTCGACCAAACCTTGACTGAAAAAGGCTATTGGTTGCTCTAGATTCTCTTCATTTTTTTGAACCAATATTGCAGAAATGTTACTTGTGCTACCATAAGCATACAGATAAAAATCTTTGGAAAAATTGGGATTTACCAGCGTGGGAGCTGCTACTAAGGCCTTCTTGACCTTTTCAAAACTATTCTTGGCATCCTTTGTCCAACTGAAGACTGCATTCTTCTTTAACATAGCTGTTAAAGGCTGTAACAAATTTGCAACATCAGGGATGAATCTTCTTAGAAAGTTGATCTGGCCCAGAAAGCTTTGTAGACCCTTCTTGTGATTAGGCAACGACAACTCAAGTATGGCTCTGAATCTTTTAGGGTCAATAGTGATTCCCTGCTTTGACACTATGTGTCCTAATAGTTTCCCTTCGTGGACAGCAAAGATACTCTTCTTTGGATTGAGGGAGATACCGAACTCTGCATTTTTCAAACACTTGCCTAAGATGTAACAGATGTTCATCAGCATTCTTAGAATAAACTGTGATGTCATCTAGGTAAATCAGTATAATCTTGTTGATCAAACTTCAAAACGCCATGTCCATGGCTCTCTGAAACATGGCACCAACATTGGACAAACCAAAAGGAATCCTTTTGTATGCCATGGTGCCCCATTTAGTTGTAAAAGCAATCTTAAACTGGTCTTCCTCTTTAACCAGCACCTGATTATATCCTAAAAAAACCATCTAGTAAGGAAAACCTTTCAGAACCAGCAACCTCTTGTAAGATTTGTTCCATGGAGGGCAATGGGTAGTGGTCTTTTAGAGAGGATCGGTTAAGATCCCTGAAGTCTACACAGAGCCTTATCTCACCACTTTTCTTTCTAATCGATACAAGATTAGAAACCCATGAAGTTTGTTTGATAGGGAAGACAATACCCCCTCAACTAGTTTAGTCAGCTCCTTAATCATTAGGGGTTCGAGTTTAGGATTCAAGGGCCTTTGCTTCTGCCTTACTGGCTTGGTGTTAGGTTCTAATTCAATCGTATGCTGAGCAATATGGGGATCAAATCCTTTCAAATCTAAATATTCCCAAGCAAAGACATCAAGAAATTCTTAGCATAAAGCAACAAAAGCTTGTTTATCTTCAGGTGAACAAATTTTTCCTATCTTAAGGAGCTTACCTTTAAAGATCTCCAGCTCTTCATAGTGTTCTTGTTTGATCTACAAGCTGGATTTACCCTTTTTGAGCTGATCATCAATACTAAAAATTGACTCTAAGGTAACAAGGCCTTTGGGTAATTTATTTGTCTTTAACTGTATGACTTGATCACCATATTGTTGCTTGAGTTTTGCTTGATTCACCATGGAGAACTGATCTTCCTCAAGCAAGAAGGAAAGGATTTGCTCATCACTGTCAAAGACTTGCCAGTGAACGTCATTGTCAGGAATTGATGGTTTGTCTACAACCTTGACATACTGCTGCACCTTCTCTTTTATGATGTCATTTGGAATATCAAACTATGCTCCAATGGCTACGAGCCTGTCAGCATGCTTGTTCTGATTTCTTGGGATAGACACTAAATTAAAGGCATCAAATTCTTCAAGCATGTTCCACACTCTATTTCTATAAGATTTTAGTGTGTCGTTTTTAGCTACATTTAGGCCCCTTACTTGATTAACAACTAATTCGCTGTCCCCATGGACTTTCAAGTTGGTTATTCCTCTCTTTCTTGCCCACTCTAGACCTTGAACAAGCCTTTCATATTCAGCAGTGTTATTGGAGCATGTAAAAGCAAAACAGAATGCAGAGTAGTACCTATCACCTTGTGGAGAAATCAACATTGCACCTCCTCCTGCTCCATTTTTACTTCTAGAACCATTAAAGAACATCTCCCAAAGTCCATTAAGCGGTTGCAATAACTGATCTACATCTTTCTCCAAGTTTGGAATCTTTGTATCAGGCTTAAGAATGATATAGTTGCCCATGCCAGCATCTTGAATGAGGTCCTCAGGACTATCCGATACATTCTCAACTTCCCATTCATGCAGCAACATGTCAGGAATAGCTTCTGATTGGAGTTCTTGAGCAGCAACTAATTCATTGTCAGAAAGAATGACACAATTTGTGTCTGCAGCATTGATGGGGCTTGGGTTATATGGCTCAATGTGATCTTTAGCCAATCTCTCATATTTAATGGTAACCTTGGTTCCATATCTTGTTCTAAATAACATATGTGACCAATCGATTGATACATAACCACCTATCTTGGCTATAAAGTCTCTAGATAAGCACAAGGAAAAGAAAGGTGGAAGGTCTATGACACATATGTCTTGAGGGGCTAAAAATTTTGGACAAGCATGCAAAGTGAGATTTAGATCCTTGATAATACCCAAAGTATTAATCGAAGTGCCATCCAATTGGATCACTCCCTTCTCCAAAGGCTGGTATTTTAGTCCAAGTTTGTCAGCAATCTGTTTTGGCATGACGGAGCTGCTAGCTCCACTATCTACCATACAGTTATGGACTAATTTATCACCAATAATCACTGACACGTAGAAAGGAGGTGGCTTAACTCTTTTTTCATTCTCTATGCAAGGCTACTGATCATTTCCCTGAGAATCATTTGTTAACACAGCTCTAACCTAACCTAATGGGGGCTCAGATTCATTAGACATTTTCAAACTTGATAGGGCTGATTGTAACATATCCTTTTGACCGGGGATGACTAAAGAATCCCACATAGACATGGTTACATTTGTCTTTTTCATGCTATCAAGAATGTTAAAAGGTACAATTGGATTTTTATTGTGTACCTTTGCGCTAGTATGATCAGCCTGCAAGCGTGGCTGCTCCTTGTCTGGGAGTTGATGATCTCTTTTCCAACCACTAATCACTCAAGAGGTAGATGGTTCCACAGCTGTCACCCTTCCTTTATCAGCTACTTGGTCAAGCTCAAATGCTCTCTTCTTTTATCTGGTGTTAGCTGCAACTGGAGAGCCATCCTCATTCAACCCACAGAATTCTTGACCTTGTCAATTAAGCAGGGTTGTATCATTGTTGAATTGGTCTTGATGTTGTGAGGATGCATCATTGCATGCACTTTGCTGCGAACTTGAAGCATTTTGCACCATAAGTGCCTGATTGATTAGTCCATTTGAGTAAGTGGCCTGATTATGAGGTTGATTACAAGGGTAGCACCACTCATACTCAGCTGCTAAGTTGTTTTGAGTGGGAACCAGGTCCCTGACTGTACTAACAGGTGCTGGAGCATAGGCCTGAAAAGGCCTTGTGTTCACACTCTGTCTTGGGCCCTGATAATTGCCCTAATACTGCTATCTATTCCCTTGGAATTGTTGTTGTTGACTTTGAAAAGGCTGACTTGAGGCCTTATTTTGCTGTTGATAAGGCCTGGAATAGGTCTGTTGCTTTTCCAAGTTCACCAACTTGTTACCAAAAGTCTATAAAAGACTTTTGATCTCTTGTAATTCATTTGATGAGCTTGAAGCAACACTTTCCTGCTTGTCAATGGTTGAAACAACAGTTGGTAGCGTTGGTACAGCTGGTAGAGGTGTGAAAGGAGGTATTTGCAAAGGGATGTTTACATAAATTTCTGGAAATATTGGCATTGGTAGCCTGCGAGCAAGCTTGCCAGCTTGTATTAAGTTGTTTTCAGCTCTAATACCTATTTCAAAGGCATTCGATAGAGATACTCCTCCCATTGACTAAATCATGACAGCTATATCACTGTTTAGAGCTCTCAAAAAGTATAGGAATGCATACTCTGGAGGTGGCCTCACCGTTGCAGGGATTTTATCCCAAGTTCTTTGAAATCTGAAATTGAAGTCGTTCATCTGCTCTTGTGGAGCCCTCTTAATTGTAGTCAATTGCTCCAATAGAGACAGGTTGTCAGACCTGTCTTGGAATCAATTGCTTATGCAATTTTTCTCCAAAATCGTCCCATGTTGCAATTGAACTAACCGATAGGCTCCTGTACCACTGCACAGCTCTTCCTTTCAGTGAAGCAACTAGCAATCTTACTGCAACATCTTCTTCGGTTATGTGGTGGACTCCGCATAACGAAGCCACATCTCTCAGATATTCAATGGGAGTAGTTTGATCTTCTCCCGTGAAAATTGTCAGACTCTTCAAGGCTTCCATTGGAATATCATTAAGTTGCGCCAAGTTCAAAGGACTCCCTCCGTTGAAAGCAACAAAGGGTTGATTCCTTAGAGAGGCCATTGAAGGTATCTGATGTGGATTTGTTGGTGCAACGAACTGAGACCTGACAGGTGGAGGAGTGGACTAAGTTCTTTTAGAATGGATGATTGTTGTTCTCTGCCTTTCCTCAACTCTGCCTTGTCTTCTTGGTGGTGACAGCTACAAGTATTCAAAAGGGTCTGAGTTGCTTCTTGTTCGAACTCTTTTCATAAACTGCAGGAAGCGTTGATTTTTGGAGTTCTTCCTCTTTGTGGAGTCGCCAAGTATGCCAAAGGACTTCTATAAAGTCTGAAGCTCATTGGTTGCATACTAAACCAGTAGTTAAAACAAATTCTAGTCCCACCGGGTGTGCCAGAAACTGTTGTCACCTAGAATTGCACCCTTCTCAAAGTTTACAAGAAACTGAGCATTCTAGAGCAACATGGGATCACTCCAAGGCTGTGGGTCACCTATGATTGAAGTGAACCTCCGGAGAAGGTCGGCTTCCTTTGGGTATCACCTAAACTATTGCTTCTTTGAGAGGAAAGAGGGAAGAGATGCATAAAAATATAAACTAAACCTATGGTGATACACCAAATTGATGAGAAATCATGAAATGAACACAGGAAGAACATACACTTGAAAGCCTAATTGCTATTCTCATAGCAACTTCTTTTAGAATTAATGCTCTAGTCCTAACAGGTTTGGCCCACACATACACCTTGGGAAGGAAAGATCAATTTCACAACCTTAAGATACAAATGCAGAAATGTGAAAACACAGTTATAGACTTGTATGTGCAAAAGAAAGATACAAAAATGAGAATCAATACCAATATGAACATGAACTTTCAAGGTAAACTTTGTGTTGTATTCAAGATTCCAGTTGAGTTACAGAAAACATACATTGACTGAGAAAGGATTGATTGAAAATCACTAACTCTTCAGAGTGTGCAATCAGAACTATTTACAAAAAGGCAAAAAATGCCTTATATACAGATTGATAATGGCCCATTAGGGCTTACAAAATATCCCAGTTCAGAAAAAAGATCTATCTCAGATCTTTTGATCGAAATTAATGCTGAAGCCCCTGCGTGTCCCTGTTGTTGGTGTCGGTGTGAAGAACCGCTCTTGGAGAAGCCTTCTCCTGATCTTTTGTAGCATTAATTCCTCTGATCCATCGTGTCCAGCTACCGAGTCCCCTATTGAAGAGTCGCATTGAATGCCCCCGAGCTCAGAACAGATATATGTTGTATTCATGTTGCATTTGTCATGCGTTGGCATTCCACGTTCTGATCAGACTGCCACGGCTCGCCTTAGATCCCTTTGGTTAATCGAGCACCCTCCACGCGGGCCCTGCAGCTGGTCAAAAATCCCCTTGAACGGAAATGCATCTCGACAAGACACTAAAAGTTTCTTGCCGAGTCAAGTGTCTCTGCAGCTTTAGAAGTCACATTGATACCGCCAAAACCATTGGCAAGACAAACGGATTCGGTTAGAAGTCCCAGCAAGCACCATTGAGTCATACCAATATCCTTTTCATTTGGTACATCTATCACTGTCGGTCAGAGATTATATATTCGAGAAGACCTCCTAACGAGCCCTCCATCTCTCGGCGAAGACATATGCAGTCGATATGACTCTTGGCGATGACCTCTCATCGAGCTCATTTCATTTGCCCCCTGAGCTCACTCCTCTCCTCCGGGCTTGAGCTCCTTTGGATTTCAGTGAGATATCAATGTCGGAGAGACCTCTTGTAGACCCCATAAGACTATGCCAAAGTATATAACCCTCGGCGAGACTCCAGACAGTCGCCAGGAGATCAGCGTGTTAATGAGTCACGCAAAGATCCCCTACTATCGCTGAGACCATGTGATATCGATAAAACATCCTGTCGAAAGCCCCACAGTCATACCGGGTGCCTCCTTCCTTTGCCGACGTCGCTTTGACTTTTGCCGTGACCCTCATCCTTCGGCAAGACATTTTGCGGAAGGCGACATCCTTTGCTGAGATCTTCTTTTGTCTGCCCGAAAAAGATATCCTTGTGTATCGGCGAGAGTCTTGCCGAACTGATTTTGTCTTGGTGAGGGCCCATCTCAGTATCGACAAGAGCCTATTGGTGTCACCCTGAAAGCATTTCACTCCACTGAGCTCCGCATTCCTTTCACTGAAACTTCATCAAATTGGTAGGACCTCATGGTGATGCCCCATAGTCATACCGATATCTGCTTTTTTCACTGAGACACCCTCCATTCGCTGAGACCTCCTGCAGACTTCCTTTTCCTTCGGCGAACTCTTTCTTCGTTCTAAAGGATTCACCGTTCGGCAAGACTCCTGCCGATAACACCTCGTATGCCGCCAGGACTTCCCATTGTCGACATGACCTCCGGGCGACATCATCAGTTGGTGAGCCCTTCATGTTTTGGTGGGGGCTCCTTACGGTCGGCAAGACCGTCTCTGTTCGTCGAGACTCTATATCGAGCTCTATGACTCTTGTCGAGCTCCATTTCGTTTTCCTTCATTGAGACTCACGCCGAACTCCTACATTCTTTATGAGTTCGTCTCCCCCTTTCGGCAAGACACTAAATGTCAGCGAGACATTCTGATGAAGTCCCCTAGTTACACCGAGGTTCTTTGTGTTGGCGGGACTCCTGCCAAGATCTTCTGCATCGAGGTCCATCCTTTCCTTTTGGTGAGACTTTCGTCCTCACCAAGACCTCCCGACGAAGCCCCAACTCTTTTGCCAAAAGAATTTCTCACTCTGAGACTCTCACACGTCAGTGAGACATTGAACCTTCGCTGGGACTTCCCACCGAGTGTTGTAGGTCTCCCCGAAGCCTATGGTCACCGAGAGTCTCGGCGAATGATGATTGAATGGCCTATCGGCCAAGGAAATCCACGCGGTGAGAGGTCATACCGAACCCCCTCCGTTATAGCGATAGGCTCTGTAGGCTCGTTCGGCATGATAGAAACTAGGTCTCAGCGACCTGCCTAGGATGGAATAAAACAAATAGTCAGTCGGCCAGACAGTAGGAGAGTCCTGCCGACTTTCTCCTTAGATGATTTTCATGTTGAATCCTCCTAGGGTGGCTTCTCCCACTGAGTTCCCCGTGACCTAGCAACAAATGTAGAGTCCCTGCTCCTGTGTGAATGTCCCACTGGCCTCTGAAGATCTAACATTTCATTATCTCGCCTAATTTAACTGTAGGTGAAATAGAGGCAACAGAAATCTCCTAAATTTTCCCTGGCACACTGTCCTCTTTCACAGTGTGTTCATTACTCCAACTGTTAGGGTTTTGCATTTGACATCTTTAATATCTTCATGATAGTGGCTTTTAAATAGATCTCAATCTTTGATTTAATCTTTATCATGGTAACCCTTGAATTCCATAATCCACCTTCAATCTTTTCTAAGAATGTTGTCTTAAGCTAGACTGCATAGTATGCATATAAAGCAACTCCTTCATACCTGCCATTGTTCCAAACCACCACTCACTGCCTTGCTTAAAATGTTGCCTCCATAAGCACAATAACATGTTTTAAAATCATGGTTGTCAGTGATCGACCATTAAGGTCACTACTTTCATCAAGATACAATGAGATTTTTGTCTTCAAACTTAAGGCATTATGCAAGATAACATTGTGAATTATTTGTTGTGTACAATTTTATTTTCTTACACATTTACTACTTTGCTAACTACCTTTAAGACTAGATATTGCACCATCAGCTGCAATCTCAAACAACTCACTCACTGTCAGTTGAAGATTCCTTTCATGAGCATCCTTGTATAAAATCAAACTATGCCCTATAGACTGCCTTCTTACTTACTAATATAGGGGACTCATTGTTTCATGGTATTTTGAGTTTTATTTAGAAGGGGTTAATATGTGGCATTTTTATGTGCAGGAAGAATAGATTATGATGCAATGTTCAGGTATGGACGGTTTAGGAAAAATTAGATTGCTATTAGTGTCATAACTAGGTTGGATTGTACCTTGAGCCGGTCTGAAACACTTTTGGGTGTTTTCGCTTGGAAGCAGAACTTGAGTGTAGGAATTTCCAAATATCTGACAGAGGAAGTTCCTACATTCTAAAGATAAAATCATAAATCTTTTTATCCAGTTTCTGATCCAACCTGACATCTTTAATATTTGATAGAGAAAGTTTGTACATTCTAAAGATAAAATCATAAATTTGCTTATCTTTGTACAATCACTTGTTTGAATTGTTCCTTTAACAGTTTTAGGTCCACGTCCACATACATATCTTCTTTTGCTAGTTGAACACTCAGGCTCTACATTTTCTCCAATCTCCATCTAAAATAATCAACAACATGCATTAATTTATGATTGTACCTTGAGTTGGTGTGAAACACTTCTAGGTGTTTTCACTTTGAAGCAGAACTTGTGTGTAGGAATTTCCAAAAATCCGACAAAGGAAGTTCCTACATTCTAAAGATATATTCTATGAAACATTCCTTATTTTCTATGAAACAGTGTATATATTCTTGTACTTGTAAATATTCTTTTACTATTATGTCTATTAAAGAAAACAGAGTTTGAATAAAAAATGCTTCACCCTTTTTTGTAAGTGAGTATGTGAATTATTGTTTAAGAAAAATCTTACAGTGTTTACATTTTCAGTTTACTAGTTTCAAATCTTCATTTGCTATGTGTATAAAATTGTATGTGGGTGAAGCCACAATAGTGGTTTACAATTCAAGTGAGGAAGGAAAACTCACAAAAAATGACCCCAAAGCAAAAAAATGATTTTGGGGGTTTGTACGAACCTGGTTCGACCGAACACATTAGGGGTTCACTCAAACCAGTGTTTGAGCGAACCCCTTTAAATTTTGGCCTCCAAAAAAAAAACAAATGCATAGCAAAGGGGGTTCGAGTGAACCCCCTTGAAGAGGTTACTCGAACCCCCCTTGCCCCTCATCCCCCTCCTGAGACACAAAAAAGTCTATTTTTTTACGCTTCAGAGCTCAGGTTAAGGATGAAAATGGCTTATAAGTATTCAAAAACTCTTTTGGAATCAGATAGTCCTCGGAATGAGCTATCCAACGAATATAATTTTAATATGTATTTGTTTTTTTAGTTTTATTAAACATAGGTTCTTCACCGAAAATGAAGGTATCTATTCTGCACATGTGGAAAAATAGTAGATTATCAAAAAAAAAATTGAAAAATATGAGTGCACTAGATATTGAAGTCCTTGATCCAACAAATAAACAAAAAATTGAATTTTGATATATACAAAAAAATTTGTGTTATACGGTCGCGCTATGTTTGAATTGTAAGTGGTTTGACTTCAAAACTTGATTAAAGAAAAAATATTCAATAAAAAAATATCTAACCAAGTGGAAGCACTAGATATTGGAGTTACAAATCTAAATTTGAAAGAATTAGAATTTTATCCTTCATGGACAAAAAGTTATGTGTTATAGGTGCGTCACTTTTTTAAAATGTTGTTTTTTGAAAAAAACCAGTTTTCATGAGAGATGGAAAAACAAGTGCAATATGATTCCAAAATTTTTGAAAAAGATATTTTTGGAATCTACAGACAAAATGTGACGAGACTCTAGTTTGCATCATCTTCAAATTCCTCGCGGTTTAGCTGCTATAGGTGCCTGAATGTGAAGATTTAGTTAAAAATAATAATTTCAGTGTCTAGTTTGGCCAAAAATTGTAAACCACTATTGTGGGATCACCCATGTGCTCTTTATCTCTAATGACATAAAATAGTAATGTCATCAAAATCAGGGTTTTCAATTTCAGCACCAACATTGTCCACACTTTTCATATCATGTTCCCTTTTAAGTACAATCATCAAAATTTTGTTTTTATTTCTTGTCCCAATTAATCTTGATTCCTTTAAGCACAAAACAGTAGGTTGCATGTTAAGTTTCAAAAAATTTCTTTGCATTTTTTTGTATATATTATTTTCTCAATGCATCATTATGTAACAACAATTTCACTTCTGAGATATACAGTGAAAATAAATGAAAGCACATGTTTGCTTTGTCAAGGTAAATGTATGGTGAATATCCTATGTCTTTCAAATAAGTGTGCAAGCGAAATAAGACATAACTGATTGAATCTGATTTTCTACTGTACAATTATTTTTCTATGCGAAGGCTACAGTAGCTTATCATGGATTAGTTTTGGCTAAGAAACAAGGTGTTTCTAAACTATGGCTAGAGGGGGACTCTCTTAATGTGATTAATTGTCTCATGATGAAATGTCCTCCTTCATGGTCAATTGCCAATTTTATTAATGACTCGATATCTATTATTAACTCTTTTGAGGAGATCAAAATCACACATGTTTTTCGTGAAGCGGACATAATGGTTGATGGGGTGTCAACCTGAATCTAAGTGGGATTCTAATCACTACTCTTGAGTGTATTTCTAATGATGACCAATTGGCTTGATTCTAGGCAAGATATTCTCAAGGAAAGGTTTTTCAGATTTTAATTTGGGGTTTGCACGTCAAAATTTCAATTCTTTCCTTGGTTTCCGTAGAAGGATGGACTGGCAGTGTTACTTGGGATAAGCCCACTATTGTGATTGTTTTGAGTAGTGTGGGGTGTTCTTGGGTTTTCGTTTGTTTCCTACTCAATTTATGCAGAGAATTCAAGGCCTGGACCCTGATGTAACATATTTCTTTGTGAAAGGATGGAATGGGAGGTCTCTGCATTACCAAGGCATTGAGTTTTGAATTGAAGAGGATTTTATTGCAGAGGTAACTGGTCTTTCAGTTGTTGGGAGAAATTTTTTCAGAGACAGGGGAGCGGCTAAGAAGGCTTTTGCGAATTTCTTTAAACATGACGAGAGGAAGAAGGTTAAGGAAATTGGAAGTGGAGGTTATTCTAGGAAGTCCCTGAAGCCACTTTGGAGGGACCTCGTGTTGGCCATTATGCACTACTTCACCCTTGAAGGTAGATTTTTTGTGGTTTACACTCGCCATTTTATGCTCTTAAATCATTTTAAGCATAATGTTTCAGTCTCGTTTCCTTTTTACCTGTTACATTGTATGGATAAGAGTATTGAATACCACAGAAAGAACCCTAAGAAGGTGGTTCTTCATCAAGGGCTTATGTGTTTGATTTTTGATTGTATCAAGCTAAAGTTGATCTCAGTCTCCCCTAAAACTCTTGGTAAGAAGGAAGTTAAAAATGATGGGTATGAAACAGGGGACTCTACCGATGAATGGGTTAGTAGTTTGGAGGAGGAAGAGTCAAAATATGAGGATATGTTTGTTGATGGAGGCTCTAAGGAAAGGGATGAGGAATCAGAAGAATGGGGTAAGGGCTATGAGACTGATGTGGAGTTGAGGGAGACTATGGCTAATTCTGTTAGAAAATCTTTGAAGAGGAAAACCAAAGGCATGAAGAAAGTTAAAGCTTCAGACAAAAGGAAAATTGAGGTGGTTGCCCCTGGTTTGAATGTGAATCATGCGTTATCTTCTGGAAAAGAGGGTTTGAAGGGTTGTCATCCTATGGGTGATGAGGGTTTGAAAGGGTTGTATCCTGTGGGTGATGTGGATCCTTCAAATTTTGATTGTGTTCAGAATGCTTCATTGGGGAACCCTATTCTTGGTAAGGATGGTCTGCTAGAGAGCTCCCTGGTGCAAGGGCTTAAGGTGTCAGTTAATTTGGGTGGTCAGTTGAGTGGTCCTACTAATATGGGAAACTCTAAGATGGAGGTGAAGCCTAATGATACTGGCCTTGTGGATATGCAGGGGATTGATGCGGTTAATTGTTCTCAGGATTTTTCTATTGTGGAGAAGGAAGTGAAGAAGGAACGTCTAGAGGCATTAGCTGATTTGGAGAATCTGCCAGATAAGGAGAGGATAAAGGTGTATGTTGTGGATGTCGAGGATTCCCCAACCAAAGAAGAGGATGAACAAAATAGGGATTGTTTTGATGCCCCTGTTGACTTGGAGCAGAAGGGTTAGCCTCTGGTTAACTAGGATGAAATTGACATGAATATGTTTTGTAGAATGGCCGAAGATGGGATGAGAAACCTGCTTTCCTTGGTTAAGTGGTTATTTTATGAGGTTAAGGAGCTCAATCTTCAAATGAAAAATTGGTAGGATGTTTGTGTTGCTATGCTAAGAGGTAACCGAAAGGAGTGGGAAATAAAAGGCAAAGTGAAATCAATGCATATTAAGCTTGATAAGCTACTGGTTGATGTTGATCATTTGGGGGTTTCTCATGAGGAAAGAATTTCCTCTTTGGAAGTTATTGTTAATAAAACGTTAGAGGACAAAGTGGCAATTCTGGAGGATAAAAATGGGAAAGATGTCAGAGGACTTGAAAATGGTGGTCAATATCAACAATAACTCTTTGAAGACCACTGCTATGGGTCTTTCTGTTCTGAATGAGAAAGCGTTGAATTGGACCGGAAAACCACTTGACTTGGGTAATATGGAGGAAAGGATTGAAGAGATTAGTGGCTCTTACCTGGTGGAGAAAGCAAAGCTTCTACTCTTGTGTTGGAGAAGGACATGCAGGCGGGTCTGTGCCTTAGGACGAGGAGCAAGATGAAAAAGAGGGTTGTTGTTGTTGTTGAGGAGCTGAAGAATGTTATCAATATCCATGAGGAGGTCATCAAGGAGAACATGGCCTTAGCTAATGTTTTAGATAATTTGTTGTAGTTGGTGCTTCCTCTTTTGGTTCAGCAGGTTTGTTGATTTTTTTGCTTTTGGGTTTGTTGACGGGTTGCTAATGTTCCATCTTATGTCAGCTTTTTGGTTTTTTGGGTTGTTGTGCTTAGTGGCTTAATTTCTCTTATAGCTTGGCGTTGTTGTAAAGGGTTTTGGGGCCCCTTCAAAACATGTTTTTCCTTATCAAAAACTGATTGAATCTAATTTTCTACTGTACAATTTTTTTTATATGCTTTTTACTTTTTGCATGTGGATTACCCTCAGAAAGAGACTACTTATCTTTTCTTAAATTAATCCTTTACATTTCTTGTCTATGAAAGGAATTTACTGCTTGACAACAAGTTCGTGAACTTCATACAAATTAAGATTGGTGTAAAAGGCCATCCCTGCAAATGTTGTTTGGTCTAGAATTATAATGGAAAATTAAAAAGCTTGCTAGGAGAATAAAATAGGTTTTCAATTGTCCAAGTAAAACATAATATTACTGAAGCATTTCAAAGTTTAGGCATTTGAGATTCATGGATCTCCTTGGAAGTCACCCACCTAATATAATAATAGTAAATTAGTATGAACCTTTAGTCATAAATTAAAATACAATATAATATCTTTATGTCTCTCACACATGAACATATCATATAACCACATACCTTGTAAATGTTGACAATTGACTTATGGCATTCTTTAAGTCAACTATAAGACAAGAATCTCCCCTAATTGCTAATGGCATGATATGCTATCAAACACATTTATGAAAATTAATAACATTCGATTTTCACAGTCCATGATAGTTATGTAAAAATTTGCACACAGTTTATCTAGAAATCTTATTCACATAACATTTATGAAAAGGTCATTAGTAATTTTTTCTCACAGAAAAAAATATCAAAATAAATTTAGTGCTTAATCAATGTTGTCTCATCTATTTCCACCCACTTTCCTCTCATAATTTAGTATTTCTAATCCACATCCTCTCTCCATGGGCCACATTTTCGCAAGCAACTTCACCTTCTTTCTTGGACACAAACCCTTCTTCTCACATAGCTCCTCTCTGGCAATGGCTTTGAGTCCTGCTATTATCTCCTTAGTCTCCATTAATTTGACGCACAGTTTCAAAGCTTACCCATCACATCATGTCTACCCAAACACCAGCTTTTATAGTATCGAAACCAAAAACAAGGCTTAACCCCTTAAGCTTATACATCAACATCTACCTTAAACACAGTAAACTAGTTTACACGGAAGTTCTAGAAGCGCTGCCTCAATGGGCACATTTTCGCGAGTGACTTCACCTTCTTTCTTGGACACAAACCCTTCTTCTCACATAGCTCCTCTCTGGCAATGGCTTTGAGTCCTGCTATTATCTCCTTAGTCTCCATTAATTTGACGCACAGTTTCAAAGCTTACCACCCTTTTCGCACCCTCTCTCCACCCAGCTTTGGTTCTTCCTTTTGGCCACCTAATGAAAGGGTGATTTATCTCTGCTACTTTGGGTCCACACCTTCCATGCCTTCACTCACAAAGCCTTGTCCTGGTATAGCCCTTTCCAAGATACTCTCCATGTTCACTAAGAAATCCCTATGCACCAACGCTTTCATCACTTTCCTTACAACCTCCACCGACTCTCCTAAGTCTAGTCCCCACACCATGATCAAAGAATATATATCCACATTAGTTCAATATATGTGCTTCAAATCTTTGAAGCCATTACCCAAAATGATTTGCACAGATTGCACCACCTTCATATCCTTGTACAGGAACAAGTCACGCAGTCTCTTCACCATCACTTTTCCATCAAAAGGATCCAATTTCCTCCTCGCTTTCAGAGTGAAGTTGGCCTCCATTTCTTCTCTAGTATGTTAGCCACCAGACTACTTCACACCATTGTCCTAACACTCTCCTTACTCCCACAAATCAAGAAGCATCGAAGGAAATGCAAGAAAAAATTTCATTACATAGCAAATTGTCAGCCACCAACATTAATGCCGAACGTACTTCTAGCACCGACAAAAAGAGCTAATTCTTCAATAATTTTGAAAAACATTCATTCAATAATTTGTAAGTATATTTAATATGTTAAATGATATTTTTTTTATTTCCTTGGAAAAAGTAAATGATTGCATATTAATTAGTTTAACTAGTCCACATGCTATGTTTTGACAGGAGGAGAAATATGGCCACCATCCAAAGCAATTTGAAAAGAATATGTTACAAAAAAAAAGTGGAACAATTTTGTAATCTGGATGGAGAACGAGGTATCAATAGTTGAGTTTCAATAACTTAGTTGGATATTGTTGTGTTAATATGTCAATTTGCATCTCTTGTGTTGAGTTGTTTATTGATGCGTAGGATGAATAAATAGAGCTCAAATCTTATGATTACAAGATGACCGTTTATGTGCATGAATAAATAGTAGAAGGATGTAGATGAACTCAATTCGTCTGACTTTATGCCTCTTGGCAAACATTCCTCTTGAATCTCTAATATCAGGTGCTCGAGACTTCCCTGTAGCTTTTATCTTTTAGATGAGGTTGCTCCTATAACTCTCTTACTCGTTTGACAAATCCTTGAAACTTTGAATTCTTAACATTCAAAAGATAAATGGAATGTCCTCAACACCCAATAGAGCTATCCAAACAAGCTAACTAAAACCTAACCCAATTTTTTAGTTTAATAATTTAATTATAAAGTTTAAACTTTGAATGTTAATTTTTTTATGTGTTATTGGCTTATTGTAGGTTGCAACATTGTTTAATATTTATATCTATAAATTGTCTCTATCACATTAATAGTGTGTCAAAATGGAAAGGAACTTGTTGGAAGTAGTAAGCTCTAAATTTCCAATACTTAGTGAATCTAGATCCATAGTTAGTAATGTCCAAACAAAACTTGTGCCAACAGCCATATGGAAATGGGAAAAGTTAATGGGTAATAATCAATGGGATATTCAGGAGGTTGTCATACTATCAACTGATTACCTAAGCCTTCCCCCATGCACTCTTGAACTGGCGGGGGGGGGGGGTCTAAAAGAGCTTACATTGCTTCTTACCATAGAACTTAATGCAAAAAATATTCCACATCTTAAACCACCAAATGGTCATGTGCTCAAATTTCCTTTCGTAATTGGGCAAGAGGAAGCCATCCTCCTTCTAAGTTGGATTCAACATTTACTATACACATCTAGTAGGTATCTTCCTACAAAATTCAAGACAAGTATCATGGAAACAATAGTCATATCAAATGCCTTTTGCCCAGGTCCTACTCTGTCAAGGTTAACAATCTCAATCTCACTAATAGGTATTACTAAGAAAGCTAATTACACCAACTCTACCAAATAGTTTACCGTAGGAACAATAAAAGCAGAGGCTTTGAAAGGAACTCCATGAAAACTAAGCTCTTTAAATGGTATATGAAACTCTAGTTCAAAATATTTTAGATGAGGCTGCTCCCATAACTCTCTTACTCACTTAACAAATCCTTGAAACTCTGTATTGATTTTATTTTTCCTGTCCCTCTCTTGTCATTCTTCCTCAATTTCATCAGGATCATACATTGACCTTCTTGCCCCTCCTATAGTTTGGACCATGTCCATTACCTCCACATAAAACTAGACATCCTTGGTCTTCTTGGTTCCCATGTCATGATATGGTTATGCAAATGAAAATGAAGCAAAGTAATCATCTCCTTCTCCGTTGGCTGGAAGTGTAGACATCTAAATTTGACCACTTCCATATGGTCAAAGTAGTCGATCCTTAATCATCCCTTTGCTCATTTACTTCATCCTCTTTGCCAGTGTTAATTAAATCATTCATTTAATTAATATTTCGTGTCCTACATAAGGTTTCCAAAGTATTTAATTTAATAAATAATTTTCCCCTCTTTCCTCTCTAAATTAAATATATATATCACTTTATTTAATTTAGTCATATTACCTCTTGGAATTTTAAATTTATTTTTAATTCCTCACTTTCTCTTTCATTGTCACATCCTCCAAATTTTGCAAGTTGGTCTCTAATCCCTCTTAAATTAATTTATGGTTAAGATGTGCACACCCCTAATCATCATTAGGGTCCCATCCTCCATAATTTCCCACTTGCCTCTAACATGTCATTAATTTGTCTAATCAAGTACTTGCACAACCTTAATCACTTAATTAGGTCAACCTAATCTCCATGTCATTTATGGAATGTGTCCTAAGTCAACCTTATTAAAGACTCTCTCCTTTTGGAGAAGGCACTCATTTCCCCATGTGAATTTTTAATTCACATTTAATCCCCCAATGCATTTCAAATAATTTTAAATTATTTCTCTCATTCCCATGACCCACATGGGGACAAAGACCTCATTTATGAGGAGATCTTGTCCAAATCCCAAGGTACTATGTAGTACCTTCATGTCATGCACTCTCCTTCCAACTCATTTACACATCATTCTTTTCAAGTCATTTCACATGCCACATGTCAAGATGTGAGGGCTTGTGAGTTCTCAACTCACCATAGCCCTACATCTTGGCCATGTTAGTTTAATCCCAACCATCCATTTCCCTAGAGAGTTCAAAATTCTCTATAAATACCCCCTCTTTTCTCTCATTTTGGAAGAAAATCATTTATGCTAGCCAAACTCTTGCAAAATTTTCTTTTGATCCATACTTAGCCAAATTCTTGCATTTGCATCCATTATCACCTATTTTCCATTCATCTTGCATTCATTTTGCATCTCTTGCTATCAAAGAGCATACACTACATCAAAGATCGAAGGGCCAACCAAAAGATCGATTCGAGACAAGGTGAATCAACTTCATTTGTTACCTTTGCTTTGTTTTTGAATCCAACTAGGCCAATCTTGAGTTGTAGGGTGTTTATAGTTGTTGTTTGCACTCTTTTGTTTGCTGCTCATTTTCTACTAAGTATTTTCGCCCGATCACATTTCTGACACGCTCAGTGGGACCCACAAATGGGTTTGTATGTATCTTTCACGTTTGTTATTTTTTCACTTTTTACAGGTGCAGGTTGCAGAGGGGTGGACCTGACCTGCAGAGGGGCGGACCTGACCTTCCAGGGGTGGACTTGACCATCCAAGGGTAGACCCAACCTCGAGGGGCAGACCTGACCTGACAAGCAAGCAAACTTGACCTCCCGAGGTGGACCCAACCTTGCCTAGGGGCAAACCTGGCCTCCATAGACTCTAGAAGTTTATTTTTGCAGACTTTTCACAGAGGAGCAGACCTGCCCTCCAGAAAAGTGGACCTAACCTGACAGACAGGCGGACCTACCCTCCGGACAAGCGGACTTGTGATTCAGACAAGCGGACTTGCCCTCTAGACAAGCGGACTTGCCCTCTAGACAGGTAGACCTGACCTGGACAACTTTTTCCAAAAAGTGAAATTTTAGTTTTTAACACTCCTTTTGGCTATTTTAAGTGTTTCTAACCCCCTAACGTGTCTTGTGTGAGTTTGTGCAAGCATCTATTCGACATTTGGCAAGAAATAAGGACAAGATTCACTAACAATTATTCTTGCAAGGTTAGATACTTATCAACCACTACTTGTTTTACATAACTTAGGCACATAGTCTAGCTAGGGGTGTCAATAAATCTTGTTTGTTGTGCTTGTTGATAAGCTATTTGATGTATCCAATCCCCTTGCGCCATTTGGCAATCCTCGGTGATGAGAAATTGTAGCTTACCAAGTACTTTTGAGTCACCCTCATTTTCTTTTTCTTAGCGGGACCTGCTTGGAGATTTCATCACCCCAAGGGACGATTCCAACCACGCGTACCAGTGGGGTATATAAAGGAGGGAGAGTGAAAGTTGTACCTCAATCCAACCACATTGTAATTGGTGAAGCGTCAGGATAACGTGAAGAGTTGGTCTGAGCCTCTAGTATCTCGCTAATGTTCCCGACTCATGCTTGTAACGGGTTGGTGTTCACAATTTGGGCCTCACGTACCGGGTGTATATTGAGGACTCCTTAACAACCATTGTTCATCCTAGAATAAAAGACTTTGTCAACCATACCCCCTTTCTACTAATCTTAGGATTGTGTTGTCTGAATTGTCTTCTTTGTGCAAAACTAGTAATTTTATGTTCAACCATATCCTTTTGATTGATGTTTGTTGTGTTTTGAGTCCTTTACCTTAGTCATCTTTTCAAAAGTCAAGTTTAAACCTCCCGACAGGCAGACCCTCCCGATAGGCGGACCTGCCCTCCAAGGGCAGACTTGACCTATAAACCAATCCTTTGGAGCTTGTTTTAGCCAAATTTGACCAACTTTTGCTCCATAGGGGGACCTACCCTCCTGACAGGCAGACCTGCCCTCTAGGGGCGACCCTGACCCATCCAGGGGTGGACTTGACCTGTAAACCAGTCCTTTGGAGCCTGTTGTAGCCAATTTTGACCAACTTTTGCTCCATAGGCGGACCTGCCCTCCAGGGGTGGACCTGCCCCATCCCAGGGGCAGACCTAACCCTTGGTCAGTCAGTTTTATCATCCATTTCATCATTTGAGACACCATTTTCATCATTTCACGCACTCGTTTCCCCGTTTCGAGTAAACGTTCACCCATTTCAAACCTTAGTCTATTATTTTGAACTCTCATTTTTCCATTTTGATCATTCATTTACTCATTTTGAGTAAACATCCATCCATTCTAAACCTCCCTCTCATCGTTTCGAGAGTTGTTCACCTGTTTCGAGTCATTGTTTACTTGTTCCGAGTAAACATTCATCCATTCTGAACCTCTATCTCCTCATTTTGAGAGTCCTTCGTCCATTTTGAGTCACCGTTTACTCGTTCCAATTACTCATTCGTCCACTTTGATTACTCATTCATCCATTTCGAGCACTTGTTCACTTGTTCTGAGTACCCGTTCGTCTATTTCAAATCTTCCTCCCCTTGTTCTGAGTAATCTATCATTCATTCCAAGCTTTTGTCTTCTCATTCCGAGTAATCTTTCATCTATTTTGAACCTCTTTCTCTCATTCTGAGTAGTCATTTATCCATTTTTATCATTTGTTCCTCCAATCAATTCATCGTTTTCCCCATCCAAATCCCCTGAACTTCATTTCAGGTTATTATCGAAATTGACCTAAGTGTCTGGTCTGATCGCCATCATCAACATCCACGTAGGATTGTCATCCATCCTAAGTCAATCATCATTGTCGGCCCAATCAATCCATTTTCAATCTCAAAGTGGATTCGGTGCCGCAATCATCCATTTATCCTTTAATCTAATCAATCAGTATCCTACGTCACCTAGGGTAATCTCTAAATGGGGTTTTCCAATCCCTTTCGTCATCCTATCCAATCTATCATTTGATCTTATCAATCATTGATCGATTTTATTCAATCCAATCCAATTGCATCCCTATCCAATCACCTTCAACCCAATCAATCTACTTCCATCTCGAAGCAAATTCAGTGTCGTAGTCATCTTTTGATAATCAAATCTGATCATCAGAATCAATCCCATCACATCATCTAATCATCCTAATCTGAGCTTTAATCCAATCCCAATCTGGGCTTGACCTAAATCCCAATTTGAGCTTTAGTCTATCCCCATCCAAAATCTTTAATCCATCCTCTTTATTTTTTCATCATCACGAATCCTTATCCTCCATCAATAGTAGACAAGGGAAACCTTAATTATGTTGATAACAATAACGAGAGTCTTGTCGATCAAGAAGAATATGACATAGATCCCCTTGACACTATCATTGCTAATAAGTTTTCTCCACCCGCTTTCCAAAATCCAATCACCCATTCGAGTTATCCTGTTATGTCTTCATCCATGCCTAATCATGCTCATTATGCTACCTTTGACAAGGGATACCCATCATATCCGTCATATCCATCATATCCATCATATCCTTCATCTACATCATCCTCTTATCCAACACCTGCATCCTCTTATCCTAGTCTTTCATCACAATACCCTTATCCTAATCCCTTGTCCACATCCTCCTATCTCAATCCTTCATCCACATATACCCACTACCCTAATCTTCCATGCCAATCTGTTCACCCTAATCCTACATTCACACCTTCCTATCCTAATCCAACGTCTGCACCAACCTATCTCACTCTGCCACCTCAATCTTCCCATCCTAATCCACCATCCCAATATCCTTACTACAATCCACCACCCACATCCTTGTGTCCTAATTCACCATTCCAATACCTCTATCTTAACCCTTCATCTAATTTTAATCCCCCATCTACTCATAGTCTTCCATCCAATCCCATTCCTCATCTAATCCTAATCCACCAATCCATAGCCCTAATCCCCTACCTATCCCTAATCCTTCATCCACTCCTACCTTGCCATCCAAACCTAGAGTATGCAAGTTCCTCACTTCAGAAGTTCTCCAAGGACTTATAACAAAGAAGACATCTCCCACTCCACACCTTGAAGTTGTGGAATCATGCCATCCCGATCCATCATCTACAGTCACTAGTGATGAGACCTCTCTCTAGCTCACACCTATCATTGATGATACCACCCTTAGCACCACTCAAACCATGGAAACCATCACATCTACCGAATCCATTGAACACCCACCTCCTACTCTGAGAGCCGTCAAACCCGTCGACGACACCAAAATCCAATCCACTTCTTCCACTCTTAGTGTCACCAAAATCCATTCCCATGAATGTTTTGAATCCTCCATCCCTCCATCTTCCCCACTTGAAGAGTCCCACCAAGACTCCATTATCATGCCTCCTACACACGATGAGTCATGCCAAGAGCCTAATCCAAAGCATGCCAACATGTCCCCTTCTCTAGATCAAGATCCTACCATCCCATCTAGTCCACCTCAAGATCATAGTCCCCCATCCATTCCATTCCTTGATCCCCTTGTCATTCAAGATTCCACCGCTCCATCTCCATCTTCCTCGCATGAGCCCAATACCACAAATCCAGATCCTATCATATCCCCTAATCCCTCTCCTGATGCCACCCATCCAAATTTTGCTATCCCATCATCTCCCTCCCATGATCCCCCATCATCACCTAAAACTGCTATCCCCACACTGCTTGCATATCCCCTTGGTACTCTCACATTCTTCCATGGTGGCCTCCTTGCAAAAGAAAAACACAGTGTATATACCACCCATCATCCTCTACCTAATAATGGACTCGAATCATGTTTTCATAATAACACAAATCCTATCATGGATCGCATGCTCAAGAAAATGAACTATCAAGGAAAAGGTCTAGGCCTTCATGATCAAGGTATTTTAGAGCCCATCCAAGTCAAAGAACAAATTTGCATGCAAGGTCTTGGACCTATTTCCCAAGACTCACAATCTAAAGATGTTGGTACAACCTCTAGATGTCCTCAATGAGCCTTTTCCAAAAGAAATGTCGGCTCTTCCCATCACTCCACTAGATCATATACTGCCATCCCTCCTTTATCATATCAACTCAAAACAACTATCCATATTCCTCCTTCATCTGCTCCATCTATTTTGGGTCCTTACATCCCTCCATCTACCATCTCCCATCCTCCATCTAATCTTTCCATGTTTCCTCTAGGTCCTACGTCTATTCTGGGCCCCTATATCCTAAAATCACCTCCTCCATCTCGTCCTATTCATCCCTTCATCCATTCATCACCCATCCATGTAACCCATCATAAACATCCCACTTTCATATCCCATAGTCAAGATCAACAAAGGCGCATATTTGCACATCCTCCATCCACATATAATCCTCAAAATCCTACCTCCATCATTCCACATCATCCATCTCCTCACACCAATCCCATCGCTATCAAAATCACTTTGGATGCTAAAGAAAAAATGCCATGAATCTAAACATCCGCATAAATCTAAAACTCCCCATGTCCCCTCTAAAAGACATGGTGAAGAAAAGAAAAATCAAATCCACAGTCCAAATCAAATCCATCGGCCACAAAGGCCCACCAAAGCAAAGATCAAAACCATGTGGATCCCAAAGAAAAAAGATGCCATGTCTTCCAATGAAGCATCCATTACAACATCCAAAGTTGCTAATCCGAAAGCTAATCATACACCCCCTTCATCTCTTAAATCTATTTTGGGTCCTTATGTTCCAAAATTAACCATCCCATCTCCTCCATTATCCCCACATTCTCCATCCATTCATCTTTTTATCTTTTCACATCCACTACCACATGTGCCAATGTTGGTCCTAAACACATCGCCCCACCACACATCCACCCCATCATTCCATCCATACACTTTCCAACATCCCATCCATTATCCTTCATATCTTCGGGCCATCAAATCCCTCTAATTCATCCTCTTGTATAATTTATTTATCCTAATAAGGTTGTACCAACATCCAACAGTCGTTTCACACATGGGCTCTTAATCCTTCGTATGGAATTTGATGATTGAGTCCTTCATCCATATTCTTATCGCGTATCTTCTAAATCCCCTTATCCATATCCATATCCTTATCCATTTTCATCCCCCCCTACTATCCAAAAATCCAAACAACCCAAAAGAGTCAAAAAATAATAATAATAATAATAATAATAAAATGGTAAAGAGAAATAATATGTCCAATGGTGAAAACTTGGCCAACAAGTGCCTTGGATAAATACCATGATGAAAGCCTAGCAAACAGGCGTCATGCGTAAATCCTCATCTGTCCTTTTCTGCATTTGGGGGTAGCTCCTTGATATGCATTTCCTCCATCCGCTATGCTTCTTGCTTACTTCCAGCTATGCACCCATCTTCCTGCTATACGTCCTCTTCATTCATCCCCTCCATCCCACCTATCTTACACATCCTGCTTGGCATATCTCATTTATCCCAATCCTTCCATCCTCCCTGTGATCTTGATAACAACAGGGGCAAACATATAAACATGCTTTGGGCACCTCTTAGCATACATTTCCCTCATCTGCACACTATCCTAATCCTCATTCACACTCGTCTACCTTCCTTATCCATCCCACCTATCTTACACATCCTCGTCTTCCTGCTATATGTCCTCTTCATTCATCCCCTCCATCCCACCTATCTTACACATCCTGCTTGGCATATCTCATTTATCCCAATCCTTCCATCCTCCTTGTGATCTTGATAATGACAGGGGCAAACATATAAACATGCTTTGGGCACCTCTTAGCATACATTTCCCTCATTCGCACACTATCCTAATCCTCATTCGCACTTGTCTACCTTCCTTATCCACTCGTCATGCTACCTTCAATCTCCCTTCCTTATCCACACATCCTATCTTCATTCATCTCACTCCTTTATTTGCCTATCCTTCTTTATTGCATCCTTCATACCCCCTCTCACATAATATATCCAGAGTGGGGGCATCTATCTTCCTTTGTGATATACTCCTTGGAGACATCATTCAGTCCATCAGAGCAATCCCTTCCATTCCCTATCCTCATCTTCTTATCACTATATCCATCTCCCCGTCCTTATCTTCCTATCCTCCCATCATAGCATCCCTTTTCATTTGGTCACCTTTTCCTCATCCAAATCCTTATCTTTTTATTCATCAATCCAACCAATCCTTTTCATCTCTCAATCCTCATCTCCTTATCCTCATCCCATCTAATAATCCCTTGTCATTGGTCTCTAGCTATAGACTACTCCCCACACAATCCAATGCCATCTATCTTATCGTCATCACTTCGGCTTCTTTTACACATCTTGCCAATCTCCTATCCTTTCTCATCATTCATTTCTCCCCCTTTTTGTCAGTCCTCCCAGATCCCCAACCCTGCCCTGGGTATGGGCGGACTCGCTCGGGCCCGCAGGCGAACCCGCCCTGGTCCGTGGGTAGACCTGCCCAGGCACGGGCGGACCCGCCCCCGTCCATGGGGGGACCCGCCCCGGTACATGGGCGGACCTGCCCGAGCGCGGACGGATCCGCTCTTCCATGGAACCTAAGCAAAGGTCCCCCCGCTCCTCTAGTTCTTTTTCCCATCCACTATTTAGCCCTCTTTTGGGGGCATACCCGACTAATTTATCCATCTTGTCGTCCTCCCACTTCATCTTTACTGATTGATTTTTATGCTGAAACATCTGAGGGCCATAACTTTTGACTCAGATGTTCGTTTGAGCTAAAAATTTATGGGTGGTTGCGTTATGAGGTGGCATGTGGATTCCCAACTAATCTTGGGTCGGTTGGACCCTATTTCGCCACATTTTCAGGGCCTCAGACTTTCATCTTGACCCTCAAAATCGCAATTTAGTATTTTTTTTAGTTTTTAAAAAATCATTTTTGTCAATAACTCGGAATGCATGTCTCAAATTTGGGATGTTAGTTGGTAATTCATCCTATCTTATTTTTGGGTATTTTTTGGGAAAAAACTGAACTCTCAAATGTATGACCGTGAAGTTTCCTAAAATGGCAAAATTTGATAATTTTTGAAAATTGCCAAATCTGGAAAAATCTGATTGTCAACACCTTACGTCCCTTAAACTCTAGAACTTGGTGTAGAATCAATCCCATCACATCCTCCAATCATTCTAATCTAGGCTTCAATCCAACCCTAATTTGAGCTTTAATCTAACCCCAATCTGAGCTTAACTAAAACCCTAATCTAAGCTTTAGTCCATCTGCAGTCAAGATCTTTGGATATCGAAACAAATCTTAAGATCCCTCCCTCCATCTTCTTCAATTTTGTCGTATTCATCTATTCTAATCATCCATTCACTCATTCTGAGTAAACATTCATCTATCATCTCAAACATTCATTTACTTGTTCTGAGTAAACATTCATCCATTTCAAACTCTCATTCAACAATCCCGATCAATCGTTTACTTGTTCCGAGTAATCTTTCATCTATTCCAAACCTTCATCTTCTCGTTCCAAGAATCATTCATCCATAATGAGCGGTTGTTTACTCATTTTGAGTAGTCGTTCATCCCTCTCGATCATCTGTTTACTCGTTATGAGTAATCTTTCATTTATTCTGAACCTCCTCTCGTTTTGAGCTTTGTGTAGTCACCATCCTTTGATCCAATCCAACGGGTCTATCTTGTTTCATCGTCTCGATCCCATCATCTTATCCCCTTATCTAGGGTTATCTCATAATCCTTCATCCATTGTTTATCGCTAGTCTTTCATTGAGCTATGTTGCCCCTACGCTTGCACATAGGCAAGGTTGATCATTTGATCCACCCCTGAGGCTTTGTCTATCTAATCATTTATTGTCTATCATTGATCTTCATTGTCCACTTTGCTAATTTTCTCCATCATATTTTTATCATCCATCGAAGTCTCCATCATGGTCTATCGTCAGCCTTTTATCGAACTACAAGGGCTCTGTGCTTTCACATAGGCAAGGCTAATATTTGATTGGCCCTCGAGCCCCTAGATCGCTAGGATGTGTCAGTCTCCTATCTTGTGTCATGTCTCTTATGTCACGTCATCGAGCTATGCCCTTATCTAGCTGGTTCTTAACAAACAAGATCCACTTGTATCAGCAGATCCAATCAGTTTTGAATTGTTGACGTGTCATAATGACACAACAACATGTAAACAGAATATTGCTATTCTATTTCTCCTGAAAGAGAAAAACAACACATGGATATCTTAGCTCCCAAGGTCATGGTAGTTGGTTCTCAACTGCGCTGATGTTGCTCAATGGTCAATGCAACAGTAATGTTCAAGGGGCCTGCTGGTGTTGAGCTTCTGGATTGTTCTGAGATCAAACATAAACTTAAACCTACTCTAACCAGGGTTTTTAAATAAACGAAAAAAAAGATAGATCAGAGCTTTGGAACAGAAAGGAATGTTAATTCATCCAATTTAACCATACTTGTTACCTTTCAAGGAATTCCTAACTAAAATTGCAAAACAAAATTAACTTGTGATTAACATAGTTTCATTCATTCACAGTGCTAATTTCAATAACAGATTGCAAGTCACCATTTAGAAAAAACATAGAATCAAACTTCATTCCTTGAAAGCCTCTCAAATCAAATGATTAACTCAAGACAAACACCATTCTGGAACACAACATGAAGTAGATTTTTATCTGGTTGCTTCTACTGCTAGTGAAATAGATAAGCAACATTTACAAACCTGGCACAGTCACTAGTGTACAGAAAATCCATGACTCCAAATTGTTTCCATCTATACTAAGAAAACTGAAAGATACATTATTGGCTTCTACTGAATCTAACTCCTGACTAAGAAGACAAAAGAAGCTCCCATCACAAGAATCAGGATGTAGCTCTGTCTCTGCTATCCTTCAGAAAATTCGTACTCTTGAAAATCTATTTCTAGACCTGTCTACTCTATTATCTCCTCTTTCTTTCTTTTTTTGGAGTTTTAGATATTGCATTCAATTTTTTTTTTTTAATATGTCAGATGTTTAACATCTGTTCTGGATTGAAAACTACCATGGACCTCTTAACAGCCCTTGGGAATCAGATTTTTCACTCAAATCTTACAACACCATAGTCCTAGGACAAATATACCATTACAAAGGGAGATGATTTTGATGATTTGTGACAGATTTAGAGGAGCCAATGAAGGTTATTTACTTTGCACCTTGCTTTCAAGACTTTCCACAACTTTTATTGATAATGGGCATAAAACGACGAATTTAGGACAAAATCACCCAATCAGAAAACCTAAAAATATCTAAACCACTTCTCTCCTAATAAACAAAGTATGTTTTAGATAACAGCCCACCATTTCAAAATGGAAAGAACAGAGAAGCCCCCAAAGGAGAAAACAAGACAGAAACCAAATAGCAAAGGAAATGAAAGAACAAAAAGAAAGAACAAACAAACAAACAACAAAACTATTTACAAACAGAAAAGCAAATTATTTACAAACAGGAAACAAACAAATTATTTACAGAAGTGCATAGCGAACTATTTACATGCAGAATAGAAAATTACCAAGCTTTACGACTCAAAGTAATGCTTAAGAAACTGTCCATTGACAGGAAATGGAACAAGTTCTCCTGTTAAACTGCTTAGTTGGAAAGCATTTTCTCCTAGGATCTTTGCAATTTGATAAGGACCTAACTAGAGCTTATCAAATTTCTGGTGACTACCCTTATTTTCACTAGCTCTATCCCATAACAACACAAGGTCTGATATTCTAAAAGCTTTAATTGTGGCTCTTTTGTCAAACCAACGTTTGACAACAGCCTGGTGTCTAAACAATTGCTGCAAGGCAGCATCCCTCTTCTCTTCCAATTTCAACAAGGCAGCTAATCTTACTTCTATCCTATCATCTCTAGAGTAGAATTTTTGCATGAACTCAAGGATAGGTATTTGCAGCTGGATAGGGAACACAGGCTCCTAGCCGTATACCAGCTTAAATGGTGAGGTCTTTAAAGCAACCTTAATCCTAGTCCTATCTGCCCATAGCGCAAATCTTAGCTGGGTGTGCCAGTCCCTAGGGTTGTTCTCTAATAGTTTCTTAATTACCCCTAAGAGATTCTTATTGGTTGACTCTGCAACTCCATTGCCTTGTGGGTAATAGTTTGAAGAATATTTTAAGACAATTTTGTGATCATATGCCCAAGAAATGAACTTAGCAGAAGAAAAGGAAGAGCCATTATCACATACCAATGTGAAGGGTACCCCAAACCTAGTGGTGATGCATTCGGTGAGGAACCTGATCACTACCTCTGTTGTGCTATTCTTGCAAGGGATAGCCTCTGTCCATCTTGTGCAGTAATTAGTGGTAGTCAAAATAAATTTGTGTCTTGCAAAAGAATTTGGGTTAATTACCCCAATAAAATCTAGTGCCCATTGGGCAAATGGCCTTACCTCGTAGATAGGATGCAATGGCATGACTGGATGGCGTTCATTTGATGCGGAAATCTGACATATGTGACATGTTCTTACATGTTGATGGGCATCTTTGAACACACACGACCAGTAATAACCCGATATGAGGATCTAATGTGCCAACGAATCTGCAGACCCATGACCTGTGCCATGTTTCCCATGGAATTCCGTAATCACGTGTTTAGCCTCTTGCTGATCAAGGCATCGTAGGTATACTCCCTCAAAATTCTTCCTCTATAGAAATCCTCCTTTGAGCATATAATGAGAGCTCTTCATTCTCAGCGCTCTCCTCTGGGTCGTATTCATCCCCTCTGGACATCGATTGTTGAGCATGAAATAGATGATATCAGCATGCCAAGGGTCGTTAGAGAAGGACCGAGTTGTGTATTGCTGGCAAATGATGTTGTCGCCAACAGTCACCATGGGCTTAGACAGGCCTGTACCCCTGACAAGTTTCATAGGGCGTATTTCCAGGTCAAACTCCTGCAAAATGGCCATCCACTTCCTTCTTCATTCTCCCAGTTCGCTTTGCATAAGTAAGGACTTCATAGCAGCATCAGGAACTACAACAATGATTTGACTTCGAAGAATGTAGTGCCTGAACTTCTTGTCAGCTTTGACCAGCGCAAAAGCTTGTTTTTCAAAAGGCGGATATTTGATTTCAACATTCTTAAACACAGAGCTCATGAAGGCGATTGGCCTCTCCTCTCCCTCTTCTCTTCATTGAGTTAAGACAGCTGCACACAAGTGTTCAAAGGAAAATAAATAAATATAAAACGGTCTCAAGTAGTCAGGGATGGTGAGAACGGGTGCTTCTGAAATGGATCGCTTAACCTGTGAAAACGTAGCCTTTGCCTCACTACTCCATTCTATTTTGGTGTCTTTCTTCATCATTTCATTCAACGGTTTAACAATTTCTACAAAGCCTGTGATAAACTTTCTCATGAAATTGATCTTTTTGAAGAAGGATCTCATCTCCTTCTTGCTCCTTGGCATAGTTATCTTTAGAATGGACTCAACCTAGTCTAGATCGATTGATATTCCTCTTTCTAAGATTATGTGTCCCAAAAGCTTTCCTTCAGAAACCCCGAACACACACTTTTTAGGATTCATGGAGATGCCATACTGGATACATCGTTCAAGAACTTTAGCTAAGTCTGCAGCGTGGTTTAGTCTATCTTTGGAGAATACTGTTAGGTCGTCCATGTAAACAATGATGCATTTACCAATCAGATCTTTGAATGCTATGTCCATGGCACGCTGAAAAGTTGCTCCAGCGTTTATCAAACCAAATGGCATCCTTCTGTAAGCAAATGTTCCCCACTTAGTAGTGAAGGTTGTCTTCATTTTGTCTTCATAGTTAACCATGATCTGATTATATCCAAAATAACCATCCATGAATGATATCATCTAAGACCCATTGACAGTTTGCAAGACTTCGTCCAATGATGGGAGTGGGTAATTATCCTTTTCTAAAGCTCTGTTCAAATTCCTGAAGTCTACACATAGCCTGATCTCTCCATTTTTCTTACGGACTGGAACCAAGTTAGCCACCTAGGTTGAATGTCGTACAGGGAAGATTATTCTTGCAAAAAGTAATTTCTGAACTTCTTTGAAGATCAGTGGTTCAATCAAGGCATTGACAGGGCGTTGTTTCTGTCGAAATGGCTTAACTTCGGGCTTCAGATGGATGGTATGAGTTATTACGGAAGCATCAAATGTTTTTAAATCCTCATACCCCTAGGCTATCGCAGCAATATCTTTCTTCAGTGCCCTCAATATATCTTTTCTGATCATTTCAGGGCAAGCTTTCCTTATGTAGACATTTCTTTTAGGGCCAAAATCAGCTAGGTTAACAATTTCATATTCACCTCCTTTATCTTCAGCTGATATTTTCTCTTGAGCCTTGGGGTCTGAATCAAAAATCCTTTCTAAAGCCACCATTCCCTTGGGAATGTTGTTACTCTTTAAATCGAGGACCCCCTCTGTATCACAATCTTCAGGGTTCCAATCTCCTTGATCCCTGTTGGACTCATCAATGATTTGTCCTTCAAAAACATCTGAACTTGCTAGAAAAGCAAGGATATGTCGATCGTCATCAAAAACTTGAAAGTTCCTAACATTATCAGGAACAGCAGGGGTGGATATCAATTCCACTGAGAATTTTTTAAGCTTGGAGCCTTGCATAAGTTCCAGGGTACTTGCATCAATAGCTAATGAATCGACTATCTGATTCTCCTCTCTTGGGATTAAACTAATCCCAAAAGCATCGAAGTCTTCAATCAAGCTTCATACTTGATTTCTATAAGCTACCAACCTTCTATTATGACATGTGTATTGGCTGCACACTTGCTTGATAACAATTTCTGAATCTCCTTTGACTATCAAGGCTGTGACTTTCTTTTTATGTGCGAACATCAGCCCCCGAGCTAGAGCTTCATATTCTGCCATGTTGTTAGTGCATCCAAACTGCAACCTGTAAGAAGCAAAGAAAGTTTTCCCTTTCGGGTTGGTTAATTCAATCCCAACACCACAGCCTGTTTTGGATTTGGATCCATCAAATTTAAGGGTCCATAGTTGATTGTAAGTTGGGGCTGGTCCTTTGGGGGTTATTGTGGGCATTTGGATATAGTGAGCCATAAGTGGGGCTACTTGACCTTTTGCCTTAGATATTGGGAATAGGTGTTCAACAAGTTGATCATGTGTAATTTCTAATTCATGCACAGATATATCATATAATTTGTGGCTATCCTCCTGACAGTCGCTTGCATCTTTAATTAATCCCTCAGGTTTCGACATTCTTATGAGTGCAGGGGTATCAAACAAACCTTGGGGTGGTTCTGGTATTGTGACCGGGATAAATTCAATTTGAGAAGGAAATTCCTTTGGAGGTATCTTATCCCTGGTTAACATTATTGCTTCTTTGGCTTCAAATGAGAAGTGATTTGCAATGATCTTAGGGTGACTTAAGCTAGTTTCCTCAAATTGAGAGAGATAATTTAAAATAATGATACAGGGTTGGCAGGTCAATTCATAATAATTTTGGTAATGCACCCTACACCAATTAGGGAGTAGGAGACTTTGTAGATCGATATCTTCCCCTAAGACTAGCTGATCCTGTTGCAACTTGTTGATTAATACCTGTTGATTGTCATTAGTCATAGAATCAGGGAACTTTTGTATTGACATGTCCTTAGAATCAAGAACTGAAAAGGTTAAATTTTCCTCCCTTTTATAAACCCCTATCCCAGTTTCGAAATAGGCTACCTCATTGGGGCAATCATATTCAGTGATGATATGCTTGAGGAGAGGTTCACTTTCAATCCTAATCTGCGTAGGAATTCCCCTCCACGGTAACCACATATGTGAAAAGTTGAGGGAGAGATATCCCCCTATACCTTTCATCAAATCTCTACTCAACATCATACCATAGGTCTCAGAAATGTCTGCTACTTGAATGCCTATGTTGGTTTGAATCCTAGGGTCTGAACCTACTTGGACATGTATGTTTCTCAACTCTCCCACTACATTAACCTCTGTTTTGTCAAGTTGGATGACCTTGTTTGTTTGGACATGGTTCAATCCCAATTTCTTGCATATAGAAAATGGCATAACATTGCCTCAAGCCCCTGAATCTAATAGACAGTTATGTATGTTCTTCCCATAAATTCTTAAACTCAAAAGAAATGGTGGAGTACCTACCTTGCTTCTGTACAAGGTTGCGTTCATGTCTGCAGTAGGCGCTACCTTGTTTTTCCCTTTTGATTTATCAGCTTGTTCCAAGGCTTTCAACACTATCTCTAATTGAGCAGGGCACCACTTTAAGATGTCAAAGTATGACAAAGAATTTTTTTGTTTCTGTATCTCAGAAACAATATCAAATTATGCGTTGTAGTTTGCATTACCTTTGAAAACACCAGGTGAGTTACCTTTGTTATGGAAGTCAGGTGGACCTTTTGGTGGAGGAGGGTTGTTATTAGCGCTTTGATCTAGAGGCACCATGTGATTAGGTGGCACTGATGTAGTGAATAGACCCTTATTATGATTCCTTAGGAAGTGTCCTCCTTTCATTTGAAAGGCTTGGGCGTCATACATGTCTTCCTCTGGTTCATTCTCACTTTGCATTAGGAATGAAGGTTTTTCCTCAAAGAGGTCATAATTCATTGTTGTATCTACTAAGCCACCTTCTTTATTTGAATTCCCTTGGAATGTTTGGGAATTTTCCTATGCCATCTTGACAACTTTCTCCATTTCAGGGTAGTTTATCTCAGAATGAGTGGCGGTATCATGCAGCCTGCACCAATTAGTCATAAAATTGAGGTCAGCCACATTTGCAGTATGTGACCTCTCCTCATTAGCTTGATAATTGTGAGAAACCCCACCATTGTTGGGCCCTATATTCCATTGTCGGTTGTTACTCAGTCTCTGGTTGTATCCTCTATTTTGATTTTGATATCCTTGGTTAGAGGAGTTTTGGCCTTGATAACCCCTTTGGTTGTAATTGTTATGATTTTGATAATTACCCTGATTGTTATTGTTCTGATTAGGATAATTACCTTGGTTTTGAGAAGGGTTCAATCTAAGTTGAGCCATGTCATTTGTAACTTGAGATAGTGTTTTCTTCAAGGTTTCTACCTCGTTTGTGAGTTGAACTATCTTTTCACTTTCAACAGCCTTAGCAACAAGTGGCTAATCAACATGACTTAGTGTTCCAATTTGGTTATGATGACCATGGGGACTTTGAGAGCCCTGTAGTTGTTGAAAAAAATTAGGAGTCCCACTAGCGAAGAATGGAATAGGAGGTTGAGCCTACAATTCAGACATAGGTCCATAATGGGAATGAGACATTCCCAGGACAGTATTGAATAGAGGGGTTGGGCTATGCATTTGATATCCTATTGGAGGAAAACCTCCTCCCAAACTTCTTTGTTGAGAGCTAATTTGTTGTTGCAGTTTGATAGCTAAATGATAAACTTTAGATAGAGAATCGATATCTACCGGCTGATAAGTCCTTTGTAGGAATAAGCCGAGCAGGGGGTCTATAACTCTAAAGTAAGCTTGAATGGCACTATTTTCAACAACTAAATAGGGGTCTTGCAGTCTCCTGTACATTCGTTGAAACCTAGTATTAAACAAGGGCAAAGGTTCACTTGGCTCCTTCCTAATAGTAGCAAATTGGTGGAACAGAATGGCTGGATCCACATAGATTTTGAACTGATTGATGAAAACATTCTCCAGGTCTGTCCAACTCATAATAGAATGCTGAGGAAGATTAAGGTACCAATTGTATGCCATA
Source organism: Sequoia sempervirens (assembly GCA_007258455.2). NCBI lineage: Eukaryota > Viridiplantae > Streptophyta > Pinopsida > Cupressales > Cupressaceae > Sequoia > Sequoia sempervirens. The sequence continues at coordinate 925,277,382 of VDFB02271358.1, forward strand.
TCCTCTAAGGAATAAGGGAACAACCTACAAACTACATCATGGTGGGCTATCTCAACCCTGGTACACGCATCCTTAAAAGCTGGTATGTGCTCTTCAGCACTCCGTGATTCACCATGAATGTACTTGGGACAAAATTTCTCAGGGTTCTTAGGCATATCATGAAAACCTCCAGGAATAGTCCCCAATGGAGAGGGATTATTCTAAAAGAATGCCATTGGTGGGGGTGGTGGTGGTAGGAGTTGATGGTGACTCCTCAACACCCCCAAGATCAGTTGTGACCAAAACCACTTCCACAAGAGAGAGAATGGCAATAAAGCTTTCTTCACAATGCAAGATTGATTAATGGTTGAATTGCTTGATATAAGCTTGAATACCAATGTACATGAGATGCCTTGCTTATGTAGGCAAGGTTGAAATGTAGTAGTGAACATGATGTTGACAAATGTCATGATCTTATGACATGAGACAACCAACAACCTAATCACCTAGGAAATGATGCATCCTAGCTAGATAAGACAAGTTATAGAAAAGCCAACTAAGACCTCTAGAAGGAATATTTTACCTAAGTAAACTTAACCATGTGAATATGTCCCCTAATTACCTAGTGAATGAATTAGCTAGGTACAAGACAATTATTCACACCAACACCCCCCCTTAAGTGCAACTTAGGGAGAAGATTATTATGCAAACTATGCAAAGACTATGACTATGGGTCCCAGCTACTAGGCCATGTTAGGTACCCATTTACAATGCAAATGATGCAATCTCTCACAAGTAGAGAAAAGGAGAAAACCCTGTGGGACAAAACTCCTCTCCAAAAGAGAGAAACAAAACAAGACAACATGATGTATGGAGGACTCAATGATACCCCCAAGGACAACATGCATCATGTATATACAATCAAATACCCCCCCATAAGAAGGAAGTAGAGAGATAAGATATCCCCCCCATGATGAAGAAGCTCCAATGCTGATGAAGAATGCCTGAAAACAAAAGATGACCCAATGTCTACAAGCAACACATCTTCCCTTAGGAAGAAACAATATCATAAGCTGATGATGAAGCCACTCCATGTCCAACTGAAAGGAGAAAGCATGAATGCTTAACATGTATGCCTCTGAAAACAAATGAAGATCCTCCAAGCTTGAGTGAGCCACAACATAATCATGGTCAAACTAAACCAAGAAACATGAAAAATCAAGTGAAGGAGGAGACTCATGAATGTCAATCTCCAAAGACAAAGAAGATGGGATAATAGTTGTATTGAAACTGTCATCAAAGAGGAGAGAAATCCCCTCAAGTGTGTCCTCCAAATCTGTAGTATGAGACTCCATGAACAAGCTAGAAATCCCTGTCAAATACTCATCCCACAAAGCAAGATATGAAAAACTATGATCATCCTGTTGAAGAGAAGCATCAATGGCTGAAGAAGCAGGAAGTGGAGGAGTAGGAAGCTCAACACTGGTCTCTAGAATACCAAGGTGTAGATGACCAAACTTCTCCTCACTATCATGGTTCACACTCAATGAAGTGTGTGATGCAGTCAAAGGAACATTATCATCTTCTAAAGCAAAATGTGAAAAGGAATATACACGAGATGAATGATCAACCATCCCGATAGCAACAATATCCCTAGTCTCCAAGTCCCTTATGTACACCCTATCTGGAGTGAACTCAACTGTTTTACCTTGACCCCCATGAGTAATTTGGTAAATAGAAAGGAGATTAGTGGACAAGGAAGGAACACAAAGTACATCATTGAAGCTCCCTTCCCCCATATCAATAGAACCCTTCCCACTTACCTTCATATATGTATTGTTACCCATCAATATATGAGGTGAATTACAAGGCTCAAAAGAAGAGAACATGTCCATAGAAGATGCCATATGATGAGATGCCCCTGAATCAAGAAGCCATCTATGAGATGCAAGACTTGTAGAGGCCAAGAGTGCTTGTCCTTTCATCTTGTGTAGCCCAGAAGTAGATCCTGTGTCCTGTGACTAAGATGATGATGATGGAGTTGCCGATTGAGATGTTGAAGAAGAAGTACCAGACACTGATGAGGGCAGCTTAATGTTATTCTTTTGAAGAAGGTGTGTCAATTCATCAATCTTCTTATTATAACATCTATGCTCATCATGTCCTAATCTTTTACAATATGCACATTTTGACTTCTTCTTTTTAGATGATTCCTCTTTAGAAGAGGATGTGGACTCAGGAGTGCTATGTGAAGGAGAATCTTTACCTTGCTCATTAGACTTGGGTGCCTTGTTCTACTTCTTACCTTTGCCACTTGAATCCTTTGTCTCCTTTGCAACAAGAGCATGAGATCTAGAAGACTTCAATGTGCCCATGTGTACCAACTTTGCTTGTTCCCTTGTGAGTTGAGCTACAAATTCATCAAGAGAAGGCATTTTGTATGCATTGCCAAGGGCATCCATTGTAGCATAGAAAATAGAAACAAACACTGGATAATCAGGACCAAGCTTAGCAAGAATAGAAAGTATCAACTATTCATCCTCTTTAGTGACCCCACAATTAGATAACTGCAACCTAAGAGAATTGAACTTAGAGAAAAAGTCTTGGATATTATCAAAATCTGAAGGATTTAGACCCATTAGTTCATTCTCCAACTTAAATTTCCTCATCTTATCTGGCTTACCAAAGAGACTCTCTAAAGTATTCCATGCTTCATTAGGATGAGTGCAAGATGCAACTTGATATCTAAGATCTGGAGAAATGGACAACTTCAAAGTACCAAGAGCTTCATCCCTTCTATCAAGCCATTTTCTTTTCTCTTTTGCTCCTGTAGGTTCTGGATCTAGACCAAATGTGATTCGTTGCAACTTTGATTTTAACAATAACAACTCCATTTGAGATTTCCACTCATGATAGTTATATGGAGTTATAAGTACAAATTTTGTCAAATCCATGATACAATGAGATATTACAAGAGGAGAACAACAAATTTCCCTCACAATACAAGAAATCAACCCCTTTGTCCCAACAAGATTTGCACTTTTTTTGCAAATTTACAAGGAATCCCAAACTATCAAATCAGCTACAAACTGAAAATATGAAAATTTGGAAACAAATCTGCAAAAAGCGCATGAGTAGATATGAAGTACTCCTTAATACCTTCCAAATGCCGCAAATTTGGAGAAAATTGGAGATCAGAGCACAAATATATGAGCTTGGAGGTAGAAAACGTTGATCTGGCTTCAACTTGGAAAAAGAGGCACAAAATTGAAAAATCTGTGCAAAATATCTGCACCATTGAAAAATTCAGACTTCAGCTTTCCGTCGATATTTTGTTTCTGAAATTTCGCCTCCGTATGCAAAAGTTATGAAAAAATGAAAAAAAGGCCTATAAGAAGGCACTTGGGGCAAATACACAAACTGTGAAGGCTAAAATAGAGCAAATTTTCGGCACCCGGGTAGTAAACTCAGGTCACCCATGTGACCACTAGCATTACAAATGCAAAAAATCCGTCAGCCTCGACACTTTATACCATATGGTCGACTATTTACAAAATAATGATTGGCATTTATGAACTTTAATACAAAGTTTATATAAAATTTTTTTTCAAAAAGTTCATACCACTCCTCGCGACCACCAAGGTAGATGAGATGGCTTGACTGCAGAGGTACCTGCCGATGTGACAACCCAAGCTAAATCTACCGACGAAACCCGAGAATATGTCGATAGTCGACAGCCGAGGACAGGGATGTGACCACTGATCCAATAAATGCACAATATCTGCAATGTGACGCTGCCTAGGATGCGACGGAAGCTTGTACGCTGACCATGGGACACCTAGAGATGACGATAACCAAGTTGTGTACAAACTCGGCCAATATGCAAGATTTAAATACCGATGCAGCCAAGGACGTCAGGTACCAGTTGAGCTAGTGGACACTAGTTGATGGTACAATGACCAAGCAATAATGGATGCAACCGCGGATTAAATAAACCCTCTGATAAATGCCAATGGAATATGCCGATCCCAAAATAATGGAGAGACTGCCAAATGGACAGGAGGGTACGTGACTGGATATGACCGGTGGAAGGGCCGGCGAAAAAAGATGCCAATAATGGTACCGACCAAAGATCAATCAACGGATCTGAGTACCTGCGGACTTTAATAAATATTTTGCCCATATTTGAAATAAATCCTCGAATATTGCCACAAATATTTTGCTCGATAAAACAATTTTTTCCCCAAAAATTTATGAATATTTTACCTCAGAAAATATTTAACAAAATATTTTTTTGTGAAAATAAGAAAGATCGTACCGCACAGGGAGGCTATCCCAGCAAAAAAAAATTTGCCTAAAAAACAACTTTACCCAATATAGGCGAATTTACAGTCAAAATTCGTCTGCGGAACCTTCTAAACTCAACCGTGAGGTTTTTGAAACCCCAATATGCATCCAGCAAAAATCTTCAAGCCAAAATATCACCCTTAGATCTAGGAAGGAATCTGCAACACCTGGAGTGCTCTGATACCATGTAGGAGTTGATGGTGACTCCTCAACACCCCCAAGATCAGTTGCGACCAAAACCACTTCCACAAGAGAGAGAATGGCAAGAAAGCTTGCTTCACAATGCAAGATTGATTAATGGCTGAATTGCTTGATATAAGCTTGAATACCAATGTACATGAGATGCCTTGCTTATGTAGGCAAGGTTGAAATGTAGTAGTGAACATGATGTTGACAAATGTCATGATCTTATGACATGAGACAACCAACAACCTAATCACCTAGGAAATGATGCATCCTAGCTAGATAAGACAAGTTCTAGAAAAGCCAACTAAGACTTCTAGAAGGAATCTTTTACCTAAGTTAACTTAACCATGTGAATATGTCCCCTAATTACCTAGTGAATGAATTAGCTAGGTACAAGACAATTATTCACACCAACAGAGCCAGCTGTTGGATGGGTCGAACCAGCTGTGATGATAATTGAGATGAATTCAGTGGTGGATTGATAGGAATCCACTGGGGTATTGGTGAAAAGCCTGGTGGAGTGAGTGGAGCTGATAAGGGTGGTATGATGGTTGCCCCAGTTTTGCGAACCTTTTGTCTTGTTGGGGTCTTGAGTTCTATCAAAGGTGGTGGATTTTCAGCTGATCGAAGAATTCTATGGGGCCTCTCTTATGAGAAAAACCCAGTGTTATCCAGTTTTCTCTTCTGGGCCCTCCTTCTAGCGCCAGATCTATTGACGGGTCCTAATGACACAATAACGTGTAAACAAAATATTGCTATTATGTTTCTCCTGAAAGAGAAAGACAACACATGGATATCTTAGCTCCCAAGGTCATGGTAGTTGGTTCTCAACTGTGCTGATGTTGCTCAATGGTCAATGTAATAGTAATGTTCAAGGGGCCTGCTGGTGTTGAGCTTCTGGATTGTTTTGAGATCAAACATAAACTTAAACCTACTCTAACCAGGTTTTTTAAATAAATGAAAAAAAAAAGATAGATTAGAGCTTTGGAACAGAAATGAACGTTAATTCATCCAATTTAACCAGACTTGTTACCTTTCAAAGAATTCCTAACTAAAACTGCAGAACAAAATTAACTTGTGATTAACATAGTTTCATTCATTCACAATGCTAATTTCAATAACAGATTGCAAGTCACCATTTAGACAAAACATAGAATCAAACTTCATTCCTTGAAAGCCTCTCAAATCAAATGATTAACTCAAGACAAACACCACATTCTGGAACACGACATGAAGTAGATTTTTATCTGGTTGTTTCTACTGCTAGTGAAATAGATAAGCAACATTTACAAACCTGACACAATCACCAGTGTACAGAAAATCCATGACTCCAAATTGTTTCCATCTATACTAAGAAAACTGAAAGATACATTATTGGCTTCTATTGAATCTAACTCCTAACTAAGAAGACAAAATAAGCTCCCATCACAAGAATTAGGATGCAGCTCTATCTCTTCTATCCTTCAGAAAATTCGTACTCTTGAAAATCTATCTCTAGACCTGTCTACTCTATTATCTCCTCTCTTTTTTTTCTAACCCTTTACAAAGAGGCAAAAATGCCATATATACAAAATGTACCCAAAAAAATGCGTTGGCCCCTGCTTTAGGGTTTACAAAATATCTACTGGTTGCAGGAGGGTCGGCCCTTAGATCTTTTGAATAAAGTTGATTCTGCATTCAATGTGAATCCTCACTGTCCATGTTGGTGAAGGATTTTTTTGGGGGTGATCTCAGATCTTTTGTAGCTACAACATTAACTTCATGCCTCTGTGTCCATCTTCGAACTCCCTTGTAGAGCCGCCTTGAATGCTCTAAAGCATTATCATTAATGTCGATCCACCTTGCCAGAGAAGCATCCCATATGTCCCAAGACTCCGTGGTTCTTTCCTTCCTTCTTCCGCTTTTAGACCCTTCTCAGACATCGACCATCTTCGTATCACGCGATCGCCTGTCAAGTTAGATCTCCACACCACCGCTCATTGAGTCACTCCATCGATAAAGACAAACATTCGACCAGCATAGTCATAGCTGCTCCATTTCATCATACCCATATCCTTTCCATTGGTTAAGACCCTTCTTGTCGGCAGGATACTTCCAGCTTCTTTTCTTGTCGAAGTCTCCTCGACCACCCTTGTGAACAACTTTCTCGACGCGGACTTCGCTTACAGACGGTAAGACTTTCGCGACCAAAGCCTATATCCTTTGGCGAGCTTGAATCTTCTTCGTGGAGAGCTTATTCTGTTAGGGAGACATCACGCTGGCCGCCGGGACTTTTCACTAAGTTTCAGTCTTTTCATTGACATGCTCTCGCCTATCTTGGCAAGAGTCCACCTTGTCGATGAGACATATGTCAGGCCCTTCTTTCTCTCCCTCGACCTTATTCTCGTTTCTCGTGAGACTCTCCGAGTCACCTAGACTCCTTGCACCAAAACTAATGCCAGCTTCACCGGTGACACCTCCTGCTTAGACTTTTCATTGAGCGCATCTATAATTACAATCAAGGGGGAAACATGTCGGCGTAGACCCTATTGGCCTAGACCTCATAACGGCTTTCACCCTATTTTGGGGATGAACCTAAATTTTCTAGGACTCTCGCTTGGTCGCCGGACATCACGTGAACTTAAATCTTTTGTCGCTTCTTTCTTGTCAGAGACCACCACTACGGGCAGACCTTCATCAAGCTCACTTTCTGGGTTTCTAGACATCATCGTGAAGCTCGCCAAAACATCACACCAGCGCTGGGGATATAAGGTGCCATTAACCTTGTAAATACCAATATTGTATTTATTCCATTTATTATTCTTAATTTGTAATTACCCATAAGGGATGAATAAGTTTCACCGACAGTTTATTACAGAGTTACTTTTACTGCTCAAGGAATCTTGGTAAATAGTAAATGAGGTGAGGTGGAGAATCTTGGTGCCTATCTTTGGGAAATGTATTTTTGGGCTATTATGACGCATGTCATAAGTTTGTAAGAGCATCTATGACAACTTACAACTATCATAAGGTGTAAGAGATTCTATGACAACATATGACAGCTATTATTGTCTTGTAAGTTCCTATTCTTGGTTCTAGGTGCCTATATTGGGAAGATGCCTATGACAAGTGTAAGGGAATATGTAAGAAGATGATTTTGGTGTATCCCAAGATAGAAATATTGTATTTTATCCATCTCCCACGAATTCCTTTGGTGGGTACTCATTTTGTATAAATATGAGACTTGAGAGTGAAGTTTGAGAGAGAGAGTAACAAGAGTAACAGGGTGCTGCAGGATTGAAGACTCAAGAGGAGATTGGAAGTGGATGTATTGTAATCTTGTTTTGAAGATAATACAACTTGGGCCTCTCTTCTTGGTGGATTTTTTTCCCGCAAGGGTTTCTCCACGTAAACACTGTGTTATAAGTTTATTCTTCTATTCCATTGCTACCTTGTGTTGTGAAATCTTGCATTCTTATGTTGCTGACTTGTGCCTCTTTATTGCTGCTATCTTATGGTGATGTTATTGATGTTATAAGTTCATCTAAGGTGGTTTTATCAAGCATGTTAGAGTGGCTGATTTTAGCATCATAAAGAAGTTGAATCTCTTCATGGTATTTCAAGGATTAAGAAAAGTTATTTACAGATTTGCATACAATTTTCAGATTTCCATATTGTAGTAGTCAAAGCCTTGTATCTCACCAATTGGTATCATATCTTAGTGATTTGGTGATTAACAATTGGATTAGAGATTGTTCGTTTATTCCAACAATTGGTATTGAGCTTGTTTGTTATTCCAACAAGGTAAAGATTACCGATGACTAATTCTCTTCGTGGGACTTCCTCCAAATGACAAGACATTATGCCGACATTTCTGTTGGCGAGACTTTCTTCTTTCGCTGAGACATCATACCAAAGTCTCCTCTTTCACCGAGAGCCCATTTGAACAACTGTCGGGGAGAATTTGCTTGGTCGGCAAGACCTTTCGCTGAGCCTGCATCTTTCAACGAGACTTCGCCTAGTCGGGAAGACTTCTCTTCTTCGGTCAGACCTCATGCCGAACCTAAATCCTTTGGCGAGACATCCCACGCCGGTAGGACATTTCCCCGAGAGCACAAACCTATATCGAAGGCATTGTCCCTTTCGACGAGACATCACTCAGTCGCCGAGACTTCATAGCGACCCCAAATCCTTTACTGATGTTACCCCCTATCGCTAAGACCTCGCCTCTTTGGCCAGACATCATGCTGAAGGTATAACCTTTCACCGAGACATTATGAGTCAGCAAGACCCTATACTAAGTGCAAATCTTTCAGCGACACTAACCCTGTGTGTAATCAGTCGGTGAGACATCTGAAAACCTAAGACGATTAAACTGTTTGGCCGACTGGGACACTTCTAAATGAATAGAACTTCTGCTTGTCAGCAAGATATCTGGAAGGTCTTGCCGACTCTCTTCATTGAGGAATTTCATGCCAAACGTGATTGAGGTATGCCTTCCAACTGAACTCCCTGAGAAATATCATGTGCACGTTTTAATCCTACACTCAACAAAGGAAACCACAATAAAGATCAGACGAACAAAAGTTAATTAATCAAAATCACCATTAAAATGAATCCTAGATAAGCAAGGTGTCATTAAATCTCCAAATAAAATGACATATCAGAGTTCGGGTTTCAGGTCCACCCGCAAATCCAAGCCAGGGAGGAATTTCGGGAAATCCGAGCCAGGTGGATTCCAGTAGAATAAACATGAAAACCACCTACTAGCAACTTAATCTGATCATTATCAATTAAGAAATAACATGTGAGATCTCAAAATAGCATAAATTAATCATAAAATGCATCATCATTTGTTAACCAGTTCTACTACTCCACATTTCTTCACACTCCACTGGGTTTCAGGAAAATTTGCGCAGGACGAATTTTCGCGGAGGAGACATTCTGCAAGTTTTAGAAAAAACAGGGAACACAGGATTTCGGGAAAATCCAGAATCGAAGGAAATCCGCGAAGGAGGCGAATCTTCGGAAGCCCGAGAATTTCAGGAAAAAGAAGAGGAGCAGGAACATCGGGGAAATCTGGTCCATGCGGAATTCTGCGAAGACCAAGAATCCCCGAACCACAGTGTCGATGGAGTTTGAGCGAGATCCAGGAAAATCTGGATGAGAAGGAAAATCTCGAATTGGGGAGAAAACCCGAACCATAGCGTTCGACCGGAGTCTAAGCGAGATCCAGGAAAATCTGGATGAGAAGGAAAATCCTGAACTGGGGAGAAAACCCGAACCATAGCGTTCAGCTGGAGTTTGAGCGAGATCCGGGAAAATCCAGATGAGAAGGAAAATCCTGAACTGGGGAGAAAACCTGAACCTGCCCAGAACCTAAGGTTTTCATTGTGCAATTTGGGGAATCACTCAGGTAAACAAGATAAACATTTAGGCTCATGCCAAAGCAAGATCAATCCTCGAAATTGAAGAACCAAAACACCAAGAGCGAAGAAAACAAAAGAAGAAGAAAGGGGACCCATTTTGTTCCAGAATAAAATGGGGTGGTTATGCAAGGCATAACATGAATATCCTGCGTCATATCAATCTTTTAGCTTAGTATCCATCATCGGTCTCAACAAGATGCATCCTTCCTTTAACAGACCTCATCAATCCCATCAATCTCGTCTATCCCCTTGATCCTATGGCGTAGGACATTTGAAATTGATTGTGATATTTTGATACTTTTGGCTTTTGCTTATCATTTGAGCTCCCTATCATCACCTGTCAAGGCCGCTATGATCCATCATATTATGATGTGTTTTGATTGGTCAACACAGGGGCATATCTTGACCTTTTTATGTCTATTTTTGTCTTCTTGGTTGTCCCACGTAGTACCCACCAAGATCCCCAAGGTTTTGTGTTACGTTGGGGCATCCTTGTGTGCTTGTGGTTATCTCAATACCTAGTCCAACCAAGGTCTTCATGACTTTGGGGTGTTGGGATAGCCTTCTTGTCTGTTGTGTGTGTTTTATGCATTCGACATGAATTGGCCTTGGTTCTTCATACCTTGGCATCTTGTGTCTTATGCTATAGCAAAAATCAGCGCTCCAAAAATGGCAAATTGCATTAGGATTGCATCTCATTTTTCATTCCATTGTCTTGCATATATCCCCCATCCTCTTATCTATCACAATTCCCCCCATCCCTTCATCGTTCCTTACTCTCCGACTCTATCCATCATTTCTTCAATCTTCTTAGAATAATATAGATTGGTTATTCTAAGCATCTTGTCCATCATCATTTTTATTCCTTTCATCTATCTCACATCCCAATCCAATCCTCCCCCATTCAATCTATCACAAATCATCTAATAATATCCTTGGTCTTGTTCCCAGTCTTATTATAAGCCTTGATTCAATCATCCTCATCCTCATCATCATCATCATCATCATAATCCAGATGTATTCTTCCATATCCCTTCAGTGTTGTTTTGGGATGTATCCTTCCCTCGTCAACAACACTTTCACCGTCATCATCAGGAAGTATTCTTCCCTATCCTTTAGTGGTGTTTTGGGATGTATCCTTCCCTCATCAATACCACTCATTAGGATGTATCCTTCCCTACCCTCATGTTGTTTTAGGATCTCTCATTCCCTCATTGACAACACTCCATCCATCATCAACCCCTTTGGCTTGTACCTTGATTGGGGCAACATCATATTTATCGTCAAATCTATTTGTGCTTCATCCATCTCCTATCGCTGATCCTCCCATCTTGTCCATCACTTTGCGTCATCTTCTTCATCTCCCCGTGCATCATCTCCTCCATTTCGAGAGCACACCTATGTTCTCTTGAACCCACATGTCCTCTCGAGGGGGCATCCTTCATCCCTAATTTTCATCATTTTTTTCCCTTCCTAGTCACTCCTTTGAATGACTGGGGCATCTTTCCCAATCTAACCATCTTCTTCTAAGTTCTATGTTTTAATATTATTTGAAATGATGGTACTTAGTAACACCATCTCAAAGAGGGGCAAAATGTAGACATCTAAATTTGACCACTTCCATATGGTCAAAGACGTTGATCCTTAATCATCCCTTTGCTCATTTACTTCATCCTCTTTGCTGGTATTAATTAAATAATTCATTTAATTATCATTTAATTAATATTTCGTGTCCTACATAAGGTTTCCAAAGTATTTAATTTAATAAATACTTTTCCCCTCTTTCCTCTCTAAATTAAATAAATATATCACTTTATTTAATTTAGTCATATTACCTCTTAGAATTTTAAATTTATTTTTAATTCCTCACTTTCTCTTTCATTGTCACATCCTCCAAATTTTGCAAATTGGTCTCTAATCCCTCTTAAATTAATTTATGGTTAAGATGTGCACACCCCTAATCATCATTAGGGTCCTATCCTCCATAATTTCCCACTTGCCTCTAATATGTCATTAATTTGTCTAATCAAGTACTTGCACAACCTTAATCACTTAATTAGGTCAACCTAATCTCCATGTCATTTATGAAATGTGTTATAAGTCAACTTTATTAAAGACTCTCTTTTTGGAGAAGGCACTCATTTCCCCATGTGAATTTTTAATTCACATTTAATCCCCCAATGCATTTCAAATAATTTTAAATTCTTTCTCTCATTCCCATGACCCACATGGGGACAAAAACCTCATTTATGAGATCTTGTCCAAATACCGAGGTACTATGTAGTACCTCTATGTCATGTACTCTCCTTCCAACTCATTTACACATCATTATTTTCAAGTCATTTCACATGCCACATGTCAAGATGTGAGGGCTTGTGAGTTCTCAACTCACCATAGCCCTACATCTTGACAATGTTGGTTTAATCCCAACCATCCATTTCCCTAGGGAGTTCAAAATTCTCTATAAATACCCCCTCTTTTCTCTCATTTTGGAAGAGATCATTTATGCTAGCCAAACTCTTGCAAAAATTTTCTTTTGAGCCATACTTAGCCAAATTCGTGCATTTGCATCCATTATCAACTATTTTCCATTCATCTTGCATCTCTTGCCATTAAATAGCATACACTACATCAAAGATCAAAGGGCCAACCAAAGGATTGATTCGAGACAAGGTGAATCAACTTCATTTGTTATCTTTGCTTTGTTTTTGAATCCAACTAGACCAATTTTGAGGTGTGTAGGGTGTTTATAGTTGTTGTTTGCACTCTTTTGTTTGCTGCTCATTTTCTAACAAGTATTTTCGTCTGATCACAAGAAGAATGCATGCTTAATGTTTTGATACATGATATTAGCTCTCTCTTATGCTCTCATGGTTGAATATTACTGAAATCGATTATGGTGGGCCTCCAAAGTTCTAGTCATCTTTCTTCCTCTTCCGCCAAATGTTGGCCTGATCCACAAGTCTGTCATCCTAATTGGCTTTGTTTTTGAAAGCTGAAGTTTCTCTTGACTCACTAGTATTAGCTGTAACTTTTTTGAAATTTTATTATGGTATGTGCACTTTGATATGATGTAATATGATTATGATTTTGTCTCATATGTTGTAATATTAGATATATAACAAAAAAAAATTATTGCATGAGATAAATAATAACTTTTCATTTTAAATGATATTTTTTTGCAGAATACGGGTCTTCCAGAAGATCAAGATGATCCTCAACATGATATAGATCCACAAAATATTGGTTCTACCGGTACAAATCACATGGCAGAGAATGATGATGACGCATATATGGAAGACACCGAGGCTGATGACAATGATGATGATGACGACGACAATGATGACGATGGTGATGGTGATGATGAGATAGTTGGTGATAGTAACCAATGAAATTCATGATCATATAAACTACATCATGGATCATTGCTGATATATCGTTATGATGACTCTTTTCATGGTTACTATCATATATATCATTTTCATGGCCTACAGTACTATATTGTTGAGTTGTATCATATTGACATGTATCATTTTCACTATATCATTTGGACATGTATCATTTTGACTTGTATCAATTTGAGTTACATATTTTATCATTTTTATTTATATCATTTGCACATGTATGATTTTCACTTATGTCGACTGTTGAACATGTATCATTTTGACATGTTTTTGATGTACTGACATATTTGACTTTCACTTGTTTTAGTTATATATGATGATGATATTATCAATATTGACTTGTCAATTTATATATATTAAAAGTGGTCGATGATTTTTGGATGGATATTTATTTAGTATGATGATTTTAATTTACTGCTCATGATGGATGTTGTCAAATTCAATTAAATTATAGATATTTGACTCACTTGTTTTAATTACAGATGATGATCATGTTATAATAATTATATTGTTATTTAATCATATGAGTTAAATAATTAAATTACTTACTCTATATTCATATGAATTATTTAAGAGGCACGATATATTTAACTAATTAAATTGAAATAAAACATATTAAATTAATAAATGAAAGCAAAACAAGAAGCATTTTTAGAAGCAAAAAAGGAAGCAACAATGGAATCCAAACTAGAAGCAAACCAGAAGCAATCTTGGAAGCAATCTTGGAAGCAAAATTGGAAGCAAAACCTGAAAGAAAAACTATAAGTAAAACCGGAAGCAAAACTGAAAGCAAAACCAAAAGCAAACTTGGAAGCAAAATTAGAAGCAAAACTGGAAGCAAACTTGGAAGCAAAACTAGAAGCAAAACTAGAAACAAAACCAAAAACAAAACTGGAAGCAAAACCTGAAGCAAACTTGGAAGCAAAAATGAAAGCAAAACTGGAAGCAAAAACTAGAAGGAAAACTGTAAGCAAAATTGGAAGCAAACCTGGAGGAAAAACTAGACATCAAATTGGAAGCAAAACTAGAAGCAAAAATGGGAGTAGACATGGAAGCAAAATTGGAAGCCAAATTGGGCACTAATTTCAACGCAATTTCTAACATTACTTCTCGACACTATTTTAGGCGCTATGATTTTTCGGTGCTAAATCCAGTGCTAAATACGACGAAATAATCGGTGCAAAAACTGATGCCGAGTTGACCATGCTTGTTTGTGCCAAGTTTAGCGCCAACCAAATTGTTCAATTCATGGCTCAAAATACACTAAAATTCAGCGCAAAAGTCGGTGCTAATTGCTTGTTGTGATGTTGTGTATCTCTCCACCAATTCATGCAAAAATTATGCATGATTGATCATCCCCACTTAATTGAAAGTATCCACTTGTTATTTGTCATGCAATTGAAGTCATTAGTCAAGCAACTCAAGTCAACTAGGATTCAACTCAAAATAATTATATGCAACTGAAGATAACTGAACCATAACTAAACTGAAATGAATTGAACTGATCTTGAACTGATACTAAATTGATAGTGCCACTCCACTCATATAAATATCAATCCCTAATTTGTAGGATCAAAACATGCATTACTGAAGTGTTATCAATCCTCCAAACAGTTAACTAAGGCAAGGTGGGTTCCACCTTCCATGTGGGCGCCCCATGTGCTCCTATCTTGTAGGAGCTCTTCTTGGATGTCCCCACATGTTCATATCATTCAAGAATAATCACAAATGTCAATTTACATGTTATTTCATTCGAATTTAATCTATTTCTAATCCTAGTGTTGGGGAACACTTTCCAAGGACTTAGGAGATACATGAAATATGTTTAGGATTGCAATTAAATGACATCTATTCCCAACACTTTGATCTACTGTCTCAGGTTTCTGTTTTATGTGTTATTCTTATATATGATCCTTATTTCAACTTGCATCTGAAAGTACAATAAGTCTTAAGGTGTATGTTGAGAGTGAGTTTATGTGAGTTTTATGTCAAAGAATCATTCCTTGTTTACTCTTAACGCTCAAGCTTTGAATTTACTTGGGTTGTTAAAAGCATCATTAGAGTAGGCTTAGTTGTAGTTGAAACTCAAAAGAGAAAATCTCAGCTATGATGCTAGAGTTTTATAACCTTGTGCTCTTAGTTGAACAAAAAGATTGGAAAATTAGTTTAGTTTACTTTCTTTAAGCAACATCAACAAAGGGGGAGCTTCCCCTCCTAATTTGAAGAGCAGTTAATCTATGCATAGCTGTCCATTTCTAATTTGCATACCAGAGGTGCGAATTGAAACACCAACAGGGTCTAATTTTATTCTCTTTGTTTGTGTTGAAAAAATAGACTTTTTTTATGAAGGATTTTACATCATCCAACAATATTGTTTTGCTAGTTGATATAAGAGCACAAACCTTGAGTTAGAATCTCTTCAGTTGAGAGCAAAGGGTTGAGGGTTCTCCATTTTGCCAAGTCACTCAAAACATGATCCTAGCCCCATCCCTAATGGTGTTGAGGTCTTGCACTCAACACGACTTGATTCTTGTTGGGCTCATTCAAAACCATTCAACTCCATTAGTAGACCAAGGACCATTGACACCTTAGACTTATTTAAGTTGTGTTATTACAATCTTTTGCATTTTCCAACTCAACTAGTATTAAACCTTATATTGGATATATAAATGATCTTTCAAAGGAACAAAATTATTTCATAGGAACATTTATAATGTATATTCTTTTCCTAGTTTACAAATTACAATACAACGAAAATGTAAACATAGTTATAATTTAATTAGATGATGTCACAATTTGACTTCAAAATCCTCAAATTTATCATTTAAAAACACATATTAACTTTGATGAATAAGTTATTACTAATTCCTTTCACATATCATAACTTAACTCCAAAATTAGTCTAAAAGAACAAAACACTCAAAAATCTTTTATTATGAGGAAGGACACGTGGAATTCATCCTCTAAGTTCCCACCATTAAGCCTCTTTTCCCATTAAAATCATTATCATTAACAAACTAATATTTTAAAATCTAAAAGAACGAATGCAATTGTTTTAATTTTTACGACACTACTTCAAATCACTCTTTTCACATGTCAAATCACACTATAATTTTTCTCCCCGTCTTATAATAAATCACAAAATATAATCCAAAACATTAATACAAATAAACCCACACTTATTAGTAAAATAGTAAAACAAGCTCATTCATCCTTACCGATTACACCCATCATCTCAACCCATTGGACAACCCCACTCATGCGCCCTACCACTCTTTTAAACCAGGCAACCCCTAAAAGGGCGCCGAAAATCAAAACCCAACAATGAAAAGCCTAGAAAAGTTTCACTGCAAAAAATAATAATAATTGCAGGCACATGTGACATGCAAGACGCGTGTCGGTGGGTTGCCGGTGTACCCGGTTGTTCTCCCACCCTTTTATCTTCGCAGTTTCATCCTGGTCTTCCATTTGTCTCATCGATCGATCGATCAAGCTTTTTTCTGCTCTGATCATTTTAATGTCTATTGTTTTCTCCTAACATTTGTCTTTGCTGCAGCGCGTGATTTTTGTAAAGATTAGAATCTTTATTTCTTTTCTTCATAAAATTTATTATAAGGCTTTCTACGTCGCGGGAGATTCAACATGTTTGCAAATTCAAGGGACCAGAGGAGTGGCATCGGAGTAAAATGGGTAAGCTCATTGTTTTTCAAAACCCTAGATCGTGTTCAAAGAAATAATACAAATCGTTTCGGTATTTGTTTCTTTCCATGGATGCGTTAGCTTCGATACCAATACTGTAAAAAACAGAGTTTTTAATGGCCCATTAATGTTTGTAGCTTGCATTTAGCTTTGTCCAGTCAAAGATGAAAACAGGGCAGCTTGACCCCTTTTATTTGTGTTAAGGTTTATGTTTAGCAGTAATAGGAAAGTCTAGTCTAAACCTGGTGGAAAATTTCTGTCGGCAAGGTTAGGAAATTGCTTATTGTCTTTTTAAACATGCCATTTTACTGGTCTTTATATGGTTGCTGTATATTCCCGGTGTCCAGGAAGCCTGGTTGTGTCAAACAAAGAAACAACCAATGTAGTCTTGTTGTTAGGGTTTTGTTTGGCATTGGCAGGAAAGTCTAGATCATAATTTTCTACGGCCCGGTGGAAATTTAAAATTTTCTTAACTTAAATGAACAAGACTGAGCTGCGCGAAGGTTAAACCAAATAAAAGTAAATGTGAAAAGATACTTTAAAAAATAATATTTGAGAACAAATAAAGCTCGTGGTTTCGCAGAGCTAAAATCATCGAACACAAAGAGAAAAATAGTTGCCTGAAAGAACTTAATGTTACTTGTGTTTTTTCTTTTGTTAGGGTTAGTGTGTTACAGTGGATTTTCTTGGTCGTGGTTTTTCTATGTCTGGCGGAAATTTGAAATTTGCATCCTGTGAATAAGAAAGGATTAGGACTGAGCTGTGCAAAACTTAAATAAAATAAAACTAAATGTGATAAAAAAATTCTTTGTAGAAAAACACTTTACAATGAACAATTATCATACAAGCGTGTCTTTGCATAGACGATTACTGCAAAAGCAAAAAAAGATTCTTTTAGGGAATGTGGGTTGCTTTTTTTCATTTTTTCCCCTCTTACGTAATGTATACTTATGGAGGGATATCTGGGGTGCTTCCATTGTGGTGGAAATTTGGATCGCGATCTTATGCTTGGATATATTATATTAACTGTGGGCCATGCTGATATATGCTTGATGTTCTTCTGCACTAAAATGGCAACCTCATTACACTTATGCTGTTAGAACGTATCCCATTACCATTACAAAGTTCAAAGAAGTCCTTTTTCTCATGGTTATTTGTTTTTATTTATATTTACTTTTTTTTTTCTTTCTGACTTATCTATATTAGGTTTTGTTAACTGTGTACCATTTCTGGGATGGGGTTTTATGCA
Organism: Sequoia sempervirens; assembly: GCA_007258455.2. Lineage (NCBI taxonomy): Eukaryota > Viridiplantae > Streptophyta > Pinopsida > Cupressales > Cupressaceae > Sequoia > Sequoia sempervirens. The sequence continues at coordinate 925,295,654 of VDFB02271358.1, forward strand.
TGCTTAAATGGTGGTTTATATGGTTTACATACTCGGCGATTGCTCTCTGAGTAGCCAAGTAATCTCCAAAAAGTTTGCATGCTGAGTAATTTCTGCTTTTACTCGTGGGCAGTATGCAGACGATTTTCTCCCATCAAATAATCCATTTATCACCAGTTTCTCACAGAAAACCCACAAACTTGGCATGTCTGTGTATATAAATATGTCTGTGTGTATAACTATATATGCATGCAAACTTGGCATCCTGTGTATATAGATATGTATACACATATATGCATGCAAACTATATATGTGTGCACAGTGCAGTCCTGAGTATACACATACATAAATATCCACACACATTTTCCGAGTTTTTCCTCAGTCAAAATTTTGGGCTTCCCAAGTACTCTCTGAATCCGAGTATGTAAACTATGGATACCAGGAACCCATACAATATATTATCATGGATTTGTGTGACTATAGTTATTCTCAATTTTTGTTGACCTTTGCTTACGCCAACAAATTTCTTTTCTTGTGGAGTAATCCATCTTGATTGTATTTGCAATGTATTATGTGAGATGGTAGAGGTATTAGAAGGAGAATCCGAAGTTTACAAAGACATCATTTGAGGGGTCAAGCCATGGATAAATTTCATGGCTGTATTTATTCCTTTGGTTTGTAAAATATAATCTATTTTTTTATAAACTTGAGAAATTTTAAGGAAAATTTCCAAAATTTAAAAGATAACAGTTGTATATATTTAGTATACGTATTATTGTTTAAGATTAAGTTAACTCCTGAAGGGCAATGTTCGGTGGATGACTGGTCATGAATTTTTTTATCAGACAGTCAGAGTTGACCATCGAATTCACCTTGGGCTTTCATCTTCCATAGCATGTTATGGCATACACAATGACAGGGAGGGAAAGAAAGGAAGGATGGCAATAAATTTTAATGTTGTATTAGCATATTTATGGCTTTTGATTGTACAGTTCCACCAGTTTTTGTTGAAGACCCTCTGGAATGAAAGGTGAAATTTTGGGCAGATCGAGAAGAGGACTATGCTTAATATTATATTTAGCCTTTGATATTTCCTTATTTAATCATGAATCATCATTCCAGCATATCAATGTTTGAACATATCTATCATAAAAAAATTACTTAATAGTTAGGGGCAACCATGAAATTTTACATAGCATGTCATGGCATATACAATGAGAGGGAAGGAAGAAAACGGAAGCATGGTAATAAATTTTAATGTTGTATTAGTATATTAATGGCTTTTGATTATACAGTACAACCAATTTTTTGTTGAAGATCCTCTGGAATGAAAGGTGAAATTTTGGGTAGATGGAGAAGAGGACTACACATAATATATAATAACTTTTTGATATTTCCTTCTTTAATCACGAGTCATCATTTTGATAATTGTCATAAAAAAGAAATTAATAGTTAGGGTCAACCATCAAATTTTACGTACAAATACACAATTGCTTTTATATTGTTTGCAGTGCAAAGGATTTAATATTGACGGTAGTCTACAAGCTTTTCCTGTTTGCGAGTGTTAAATATTTTCAAATGTTTAACTACCTTGTGTGCCTATATAATTTTGAAGTATAACTTGTTACTATTCAATTTCAAACTGTTTTGTTAAGAACCATAAATTTGTACCCAATCTTCTTAAAATGAGAGTTCATTTTTTTTTTCAATTGAGACAAAAACAGTTATTCAATTTAAATACAACCTTAATGAATAATTCATTGCCATTTAACAATTCAATTTTGTTAATTTATGCCTTACAAGGCAAAGAGACCCACTATAAAGCAAGGGGACCTGCATCACAGTAATGACATTTTCTCATTTATGTTGGTAACATCCTAATGATTTCAAGGTAAGGGGACTGATTAATAACTTAATACACAATGATCAATAAATATTTCACAATTTTTGAAGTAACTGCTCTTTAGCTTTTTTACATATAAAATTTAATATCTAATTAAAAAATTGGTCTAGAGGTCTTCATAATTAATTCAATAATATCTTAAAAACTCATCAACTACTTAATTCAGTAATATCTTAAAAACTCCTCAACTACTTAATTCAGTAATATCTTAAAAACTCACCATATACAAATCTTTTGAAACATACAATACCTTATAGTTATAATATGTAAAAACTTGTTAAAAATAAGCTTAAAAGTCTTCCATTACTTACTTCAATAATGTTAGAAAGAGCCTCAATACGTAATTTCAAACATGAAGTTTCATTAAATAAGAAAATTCCAATCATATTATATGCATCACCTTTAAGAAAATTCTGATCATATTGTATGCATTGGAACTACAATTTCTGAAAATTTGATTTTCCAACCATATTTTTACGTGGAAACTTTGTTTTAAGAAAGTGTATCATTCATCAGCTATGCAATTAGCACATCTAATTTCTTTGTTCTTTGCTTTATGTTGGAGCTGTTTTTACAATATTGAATATTCTATTTATAGATTGGTTGCTCTGTTACATGCATAAGTGGTAATTGCATTATGTTATGGAAGATATTGTACAGGTTTTAGTTTCAGTTTATTGAGGTATGTTTATCTCTTTATGACAAGGGGTGCACAATGGTAAATACATTCAGGGTTGAGCAAAATCTTTGTTGCATGCACAAGAGGTTCTTATAGCGCATGATGTTTATTGAAGTGTTTTATTATAGGGCAAGAGTTACATAAGTACAATTTTTTTTTCATAGTTCTGGATAGGCTTCTAGCTGAGGTCCAGTGGAAAATCATTTTCTTTAAGAGCATTTAACAAAATTTTGTACAGCCTGAGTTGTAGGCATAAAGGTAAACTGTGAGATAACATTCGACAATTTTGCAGGGAACATCTTTTGCAAAGGACAGAGTACAAGGCCCTCGATTTGATGAAAAGGCTCATCTTTTTGGAGTTCAGAAAATGGAACATGATGCACTTCAGACCTCTCGAAATCTTTGGGTTGGCAATGTATCTCAACATGTTACTGAAACTGTGTTGGCAGAACAATTCTCTAGATTTGGGGAAGTAGAAAGTATAACTGTCTATTCATCCCGCAACTATGCCTTCATAAACTTCAGGAAAGAAGAGGATGCAGTTATTGCAAAGAGAAGCCTACAAGGGTTGGTCCTCGGTGGTCTGGCTCTGAGGATAGAGTTTGCAAAGGGGGTCAGTGTTGAACTTTTTGCCTTTACTTGAATGTACTTTTGTTTTTTCCCTCATGGGTTGAATATATTCCCATTGTCGACTAGTCTTTCTCATAGCATATTATCGTTTGGATAAAATATTATTGTCCTACTGGGTTGATAATGTAAACATATGCATTTGAAAGTGCAAACAGATTAAATCTATACACAACCTACAAACATCAATGCCTTTTTGACGATGAAATATTTCTTCACATGCAACATATAATACCCACTGCATTTTCAGAACTGACTAGAACCTTTTAATAAGATCCGAGAAAAAATCCAAATATTAAAATAAAAGATATGATCATTGAAGACGGTCCTCCTTAATCACAACCAAAGTCAATTTAAACTACAACCTGCCCCTTCGCATTATTGATATACAGTGGACGGTCAATTGTACAATACAAAAATTCACATTCACGCAATATTGGAAAAAAATCTAATTATTGAACTCATAGTTTGATTTTACTTTTTCTTATATCCATGGATTGCTGAACTTGGCAAATAGGTTCAGAAAAACTGTTATAGCTAGGTTGTCTTGGGAATAGCTTTTTCTGTTTCTAGTACCAAGGGATTGTTAGATCACCCAACTCCAGTCCTCATTGTTATTGGTGACTAAGATCATTATTATTAATGAATTGCCATAAGTCATTATAGATACGTTATGACAGAGAACATATGATGCAAAGTTAAAACCATTTTCACTATTAAACTTGGATTTGAAGATCAGGATCCCGTACCTGTATCCAAATATCCTAATAGCTATATTGAAATGTAATATGGCCATGCCCTCGTGCTCTATTAGGAAATGATTTCTCCTTCTCCTTTCCTGTAATAGTGTCCTGCATCATCTGGTAATTGTTTCGAACTGTGACATTTTTCATCAGACGAACCAAATTATACAATATTAAAAGATAAGACACAACCAAGTAATGAAATTTCCAATAATAATTATTAATAATACATTGGATGCCGTTGGGTGCACAGTTTGCCAACAACTAGCCACTTTAAGGTTTCAGGTAATTATTATAATTAGCATAGACCTATTCGCTACCATCAAGAACTCAGGCTATCCACACGCAGCGGCATTATTGTCTAAGACAATCTCTCAGTATCTTTATTAAAAGTTATCAACATATTTAATTGTTGAAACTTGAATGCAAAAAGTCATGTTAGAATCCACGGACATTAAATGCATATTTGACGGTTGTGAACTTATGCAATGCAGATAGATGACGGATATTGTTATATATGCTATATAGAAATGTTTCAGAAAGCTAATGTTGTTTGAATGCTGTGGGTAAATATAATTAACCCCCAATGGAATCTTACTCAAAATTGCAATAAAAGATCAAAAATGACAAATTTTATAATTAAGCCACAATGGATTCGATCTTATTCAAAATTGCAATAAAAAATCTAAAATGACAAAATTTTTAAAGGGTTTGCAGGGGTAACGAAATGAATTGAAATATGCATTTTTCATATATATGTACTGCAAAGTGTTCCCCTTGAAGTTTCTTATTTTTTTAAACATATTAATGTATAATAACAGCCTTTTCCCATGCATATTAAACTTTGGTATATTATGTTGACTCTGGTGTACCGACAAACGGATTCCAGACAGATTAACACATTATTTAAGGAGTAATCTTAATCTCTTGAATAAACTGAGAAGCGCATGGCATTACAGGACTGCACTGTATAAGGTATTCAAGGAATGCTGCAAAGTAATGGAAGAAAGTCAAACTACACATAGTGAAATTTTGATAAATATATGCTTTATGTTTGCATCGTGCAGAGATGATCATATTATGAAAATAAAATGGCTTCAAAAAAGTTCGTTTAATAGAGAACTTAAACTTAACTGAACTTAACTCTCATATCATCAATTTACCACTTTATTTTATTGACAACTGGTTATCGCATTGGTCATGCATTTGCTCAGAAGATCAAGATAACTTTTCACAAGACAAAAAGCTCAAGGCTGTGATTCTCTAGCAATTCTTATGAAGGTGTTTCCATATAGACTAAGATAACTGTTGAGAAAAAAACAAATAGGTTGTCTTCAATTTAAATTAAAACAAAAACTTATCAGCATTTGGGATTTTATCTCTCATTACTGTAAAACATCCATTCAAGAATTTCAAACAGATTGAACATAGAATTAGCAGACACAATGGTTTTGATATAACGCTTGCATTGGCACAGATGATCAAAACAATACTTTTGACATAAGCAGCTTATAAGAGGAAGAGAAGAGAATGTTATGCTTTATATTTTCTTCTCATGTGAATTTTACATTTGCGACTCTGAAATTGCAAACATTGTGACACAAGACCTAAGAATGTTTGATTTTAAGTTCTGATTTTTGCCATCATTTCTCCAGATCCAGTTTCTACACTTGAGGAAAGTTACAGTCTGCTTTTTGTTTCTGAAATTGAGGAAAATTTAAAGGTTTCATGACTATACACAAACGATATTAAACTATATTGGCAAATTATAAAGATGTTGTGGAACTGAGTTGGGATGCCTAAATTGGCATTGATGTTCGTTCCCTTATAACAGTATTAGTTCCAGTGGCTAAGAGCAAAAAAGCATGTTGAAGCTATTGAAAAAATTCCATAATTTATAATCTTTTTCAAGGTACCATTTTATTTCCTAATTCAAAAATTAATTGCAGTGAGTGTATGTTGTGAACTGACACAAGAAATCTAAATGTATTTCCAAATTTGTCTCTCTACCCAGGGGCCAGGTAGTTACCTTAATTTCACAGCTCTTATATCTGAGGTACCTTGTTTAGGATATGTAATTGAGAGTCACTTTTTGTTGAAGCCCAGGAGTAAAACCTAGGAAGAAGGAAAAATGAAAGGGTAGAAGAGATTTAAATTTGATTGGCTTTAAAAACATGAGAGCATTGGGCTGTATCTTGGCTTGTATCTGGATATGCATGGTGCATCCCTTACAAAATGTAGAAATGCCTGATTAAAATATATTACTTGTCAAGAAGCTTTAACATTTTCAAAGAAATATATGACAATAAAAATTCACTATTTATGGCAAGGTTTATTAGAAATTGTCACTTAGCTTACATTAATCAAGTTTGCATCGACATCTGACCTGGTGGTCGTGTCAACTCGTATCTCCCAGTATGTTACGATTGTGTTCTTTCCATCGTTTCCTTTTTAACCTTATGTTATTAGCTTACTGTATCTGAATCATTTGTTCTACATTTTCACTTTTGCCTTCTTACTTCATATTCTTATTGGTGTTATTTTTTTGTAGACATCTCTGTGATTTCCTTTTTCTATTTGTTACTTCCCATTTGTGACGAATGTAATCCTCGTCTCTTCTATGCACGAAGTTCTGCTATCCCATCCTCAAAACTGATGGCGAGTGTTCCCCCTTGTCCTTATAAGATCTACAGAGTGCCTATATAGAAGATATGACTAGTTTGATAATATAAAAGCACACTTGGTATAATTTGACAGCTAAAACATTATTCCATGCTTGAAGATAAAATTTCGGTCCAAAGTTATCAATCAATTTTTTAAGTAATTGATGCTTGTTGACAGTCATGACAAGCCCTAGTTATCTTGTGGGTGTAATTTTTTCTGGTTGGCTTTTCCATCCAATATTTACTCTTTTGATCCTTGCTTTTCTTTATATATGCCGGTCCTTGTTTCACGTGTTACACTTATTGGTGGTATTATTGTATTCCAATGATATTGTTTCCCCGTTCTCACTCCTTACATGCTTTTCTCCTTGTATGTTGATGTCGTTTGATACCCTTGACGCACCCACTCCCTTGATTATTATTTGTTTAGTTTCTGTCGTCTGTATTTTTTTCTGCGTTGTTTGTATTCTGCAGGTTGAAGCTCACGCTATGCTACAATAATAATGCAGTTTATTAAATTGTTTTTCTTTGTCGGATTTGAGAAAATGCTTTCTGTTATAATTTGATTTAAGGGAGGCTGCAAAGGAACCATTAGGCGACAATGTCTTATTCCATTCAGTTTCAAAATCAAGCAAGTTTATTTTCATAACAGTAAAGACACATCTTAAGAAATATTTGAATGTTGTAAATGTAAAAGGCTCTTTCCATGCATGGATCAGCAACTTTAAAGGAGACCGTAAAGGGATCAGTAGGCTACATGGGGCTATTTACCTTTGTTGCCACAACATCTTCCTTGTGCATTCTAAATCGATCATCAAAGCAAATGTAATTCTATAGCTATGAAGATACTTGTTAAAGACAATGCTTTATTCAAGCACCAGTCACCAAAACGAAAATGAAATGGGCAAGCAAAGTTTGGGCTGTTCCAAGTTCATTGGGCAATCAAGCTAGGGGTCAAAGGTAGTTGTGGTCGCCATTCAGTGCTAATGGCAGTTGCAATCTCAATGGCCAGACATCGAATTTTTGTTAGGTTAGTACATTGTGCATCTGTCCTTAAGTTTTCAGGACTGTGGCCCTGCACGGTTGAAGAGGTTCAACAATCTGAAGAACTTACCGTCATGCAGAGGATAGTTAGGTGTGCCATCTCAACATCGTATCTTTTGAGATTTGCAATAGTTGAGTGATCACAGAACCTGGAAAATAACTTCTTGGTCCTTCCATTGACAGATGGTTTGCAGCTTGTAGGAATATAGAGTTGCATGTGAATTTTATGACTCTTGTATGACTGCTGAACAACCAGCTCCCATGCTGTCCAGTTTTTAAGCAATGGATTTGTCTTAAGAAAGGTCTACATTTGTTTGAAGCGTGTTGAATCTTTTTATGGAGTTAGCTACCCTTAGTTATTTGAAATTTCTCTAATACGCACATTAGGAAATGCATGCAATGCTCATGCCCCACCATTCAGTCATTTACAGTCACACTGATGATCTTGGCATCTTTATAGCACATACTAGGGGAGGCTTTCAGTTGATGTGATTATGGAAGAGAAGCCATGCATGAGTTCTTTCCTCTGTGAAAGATGTATTACTTGTTTATTTGGACTGAAAATGCCTGTTGCCTAAATCATTTTTTATTTTTTTGTGCTAGATAAGTGCTGTCATGGGGACAGCTCCCTTTTCATTAAGTTTGAACAGAAAATTACATAAAGAACGAGCCAGTTCATCTATTGACCCTTCATTTCCAATACAAACATAAAGCCTTCTGAGAAGGCAGTTATCCTCTCAATCTGAGAAGGAGAGAACAGATCCCCATTCTCACTCACATAGTAGCTGAATGATTCCATATTCTTCCTCAAAAGGCCTTCCCTGAATAGAGATAAGGCCTGATAGGAAACCATCTTCTTCCTCACAGCAGCACCATCAAAGATCCCAGCAATCAGCTCTGTGTCCGGTTTCTTGTCGATTGAATCCAGCCAGGTGTGAACCACCTCCTTGTTAGCATCCACAATCAGATTGTGGGCGACAACCTCCCCCCATGTCTTAGCACCCATCACCTGGATGACGTTTGTGAGCAGCACCTGGTAGACACGCTTGTCATGGATGTGCCTCGCATTCCAGTTCTCCTCCCCAGTTGTTTTAATCAGCGCTTGGACGGCCACGTCATCTCTTGCTTTGAACAGCCACCTGATTTGGGCTTCCTTTGGCTCGGCCAAGCATTGGCAGGATACACCCCAGACCCTATTCGCAGCCATTCGATCTTCAGTGCATAACATGCCTGAACATGCCACCATTTGCACATCATTGCTTGAAAGTGGTGACCTCATCATGTGACGTACGTTTTGCAGTCTTGCAAACCAGAGGGGGATCTGCAATCCACACCCAGACAGTTGTGCACGATGGGAACCCGGGAAGGATGAAGGCCAGCCTATGTGGCACCCTTGGAAGTAACAGAAATCCATTTTTGAAGTAGGATTGAAACAGAGACCGCTGTTGGATCGTAGGAGAGGTCATTTCAACCAATCTTCGACACGTCCTGGGAATCCTTGGCCAAGATCACATCCAACCCAGGCCAAAGCAATAGGTCAGGCCTCTTCAAATCCCTTGCCTTGACCTTCATGCCTGCATTAGCCAGCATGTCAGCCGTTGCATTGCATTCCCTGTAGACATGTTTTATTGTGGAACCTTCGAGTCTTTGTAGATCCGACATACACCTATTGACCCAGGTTTGTAGTTTCCAATTCGGTGTGTGCTCTCTGATAATGGCATTGACACATATCATAGAATCCTCTTCTATGTCTACCTGTTTATAACCCCTGGAGATACATTTCCTGATCCCCCTTGCCAAAGCCATAAATTCCGCTTTGTTGTTCGTGGCAACCCCGATGCTCTCAGAAAACCCCCCATACTATGTGTCCACTGTCATTTCTTATAATGCAGCCAATACCAGCTCTGCCGGGGTTGCCCTTCGCGACCCCATCGAAATCAAGCTTCAGGCAACCACTCGGAGGGGCCAACCATTGTCTAAATCATAAATGAATAAGGTTTTCTGAGATATTTTTAGAGGCTTTACTATTTGGGTTGGAGTTTATAGAATGGTATTTTATTTTCTAAAAGTGCAAACACTTTACTGGATGTGGATGTAAGTTTTTTCCTTGCATGCAGTGCTTCTTTTTTCAGTAGTACCCTTATTGATTCCTCATTTAGGCTTTTACGAAGCTGTATGATACCTGTTAATCAAGCGACTGTTAAGATCTCTTATTGTTGTTTCCCATTTCAAGATATAAAATGAGCAACAAGGATGAGAGGATTTTTAGGGCATATAAATTGGTCGTTACCCGCAATAAAAAGGGTTTTGCGAATGCTGTAGACAAATGATTAAGAGGTGAATGTATGCAACAATAAAATTAACATAAGAAAAGTTGATAAATTCATCAAAACCAGAAATAATTATTTACACCATAATAAAACTAGCAACTTATAGAAGGCAAATTGTGAAACTTTGAAAATGACAAATACAGACTGAATACAAAAAAATTGCAACCTTGAAAGATACAAATTTTTACTCGAGATTTTATTCTAATGGAAGTCACCTACAGTGCATATTCTTAGTGTGTCGCCAGCTCTATTATGGATATTCAGCCTCCAAGGTTGGTCTTTAGACTTGAAGTCCTCTCATAAATCCCTCGCCAATGTTTTACAAGTATAGTGATTTTTTGTCATTTCATTTATTTCTGGTGAGCTATTTTATTTTGGTTATACCTAACCCTCTATGTTTTTGCCTTTTTTAATAAAGGAGTTTCTTTTCCTTTTCTAGTATTGGGACTCGAAACCCCTGAAAATGGTCTAGACATTGCCATTTTTAAGAAAAGCTGTTGAGCAATAAGTATAACTATTTTATGAAAAGCAACGATTTCCTGTTTTGTAACTAGGAGAAATACTTATCCAGCAATAGGAAACCTTCCAAAATAAGGGCAAGAGAACTCTGGCTAAATGGACGACTCATTTATGCTCAATAGGAACTGGATGATTCTGGTCACTTTTTTGTGTCTTGCTGCTGCTTTTGATATTTTCTTAGTATCGTTATTCCCTATGCCATTTCTGGTAATTTAGATTTTGAGCTCATGAAAATATGAAGATTTAGAGATATGACTATATAGTGTAATTTGAATTTATAGATCAAGCGACTTTCAAAGAGATCATATTTTCTGTTTTTTTCCCCTATAATAACCAAATAAACATTCAATGCAATATATGTTCTCACTAGTGATGGAGCTGTAGGTTCGACTTGTGATGCCTGATTGCATGTTCATTTTAACGATGCTATTTTAAATGAAGGGATAAAGGTGCATAGAGGACCAAATCTCTGAAAAGCACAGTTTTTAAACAAAATATCATCAATATGGGAAATCAAATAGTTGAATTCGAAGTAGACTTTATATGATTCTCTTGTTCAAGAAATGATTACTACAGCTACATTATCATGGGAAACTTGCCTCCAGACGCTTGAGATTGTGTCTTATCATTATGGGAGTATCTCTTCCCTGCCATTATATCATGGTCATCTAGATTCACCTTTTTGGATAAAATAAACTTTATGTTGTGTAAATATTCACCAAATTTTTGTTTCAAGATACGAAAATAAGGAAGAACTATACTTAAGAAGGTTTTGCCAAAATTATGTATTCACTAATTTTGGTAAAAAAATCAGTTACATATCAACACCTTTCAATTAACTGGAGTTCTTGAATTTATAACAGGTTTTGTGTCACACGTTTGTGCAGTATCCTATTAACTTTGCCGAGGGGGATGCAAAAGGGGTACGGGGACAGGGACATGGACAAGGGATGCACCCCTTAAGACATTGTCAAACATAGGTTTTTGGTAGGTGGGTGGTCCTTCTATATGGGAAATATCATAGGTGCTATACAAACTGAGAGCGCTCTAGGAAATTCATCAAATTATTTAAACGGTTTTAATCTGAAGGGATGGCGATATGAAAAATTCAAGGGCTGCAAATTGTTTTAATAACTGAAAATTAAAAAATGGGCAAATGAATATCAAAGTAATTGGTGAATAAAATGTTGACATTCCTAAACCAATGCTGGAAAATATTAAAAAATAAAATTAATTGCTTAAAATCCACAATTAAAACATTGTTTTCAAAATATTGTGGTCAGAATTCGCGAATGGCCTGTTTCTGGTTTAAGCTGTTCTCACATCTTGAGAGTTGAAAATTTAAAGAGTTCAGAATCATACCAATTAGATTTACAAATTTATTATCAATGCCTTCCGTAGCTTCTACAGGTTTCAGGAGTGGAAGTTTCTGCTCTCTGACACCGTGTGCCTTCTCATTTTGTTACATTTCTCGAGATGCTGGGGTTATTGATACTGTAGATAATGCCTATGTGCCTCTGGCTATACCTGATTCTGCGGAGTCTGCTGACTTGATCGTTTTGTGATTGATGCTGGCATTAGTATCTTTACGTGCCTCAGGCTACTCCTGACTGAGCGGTATGGTAGCAGAAATCAGGAAAAAATAGCAAGTAATAGTGGCTGGCCATTTTCTCGGTGTTGGTTCAGATTCCCTTGTTCTGCAAGCTGAACCCAAAAAAGAACTAGGAAGAGTTATTTGATTACTTGGGGATTAACTTTAGAGTTATTCCTCAAATTTTGAAAAAAATACTGATTTTTTTGAGTAATAGGCAATAGCTGTCAAGGATTTTTTTGCTTTTGCTATTTTAATGGATATTTTATCTTGTTTTAGTTCAACGAGTTTTTCCTGTTTTAAATCTGTGTAATTGACCACACCTCTGCCATGCCATATCAATGCTGTGTAAATGGAATGCTTCTAGGTAGTGGATTATGCTGACCTAACTGTGCTTTTAGCCTTTTTCTGTATCGGTGAAAAGCTGATTGCATGAATAGAACATGGAATGGAAACCCTTGTTTTTCCATAAAGGCCTAATTTTATGATTAAGCTTATTGAGAAATTTTCTTTAAAGTTTGAGTAGATATTGTCGATCACTTGAGCTTGAAAGTTGAATTGCTTGTATCCATAAAATCAAGGTGCAAGTGTTCAGAAGTGGTGAAAAATCGAACTTTATGGTACTCTTGTGGCCATTAGTACCTTTTCAGATTTCTGCATTATTGAAGTCAGGTGATTTTTCCCCTTGAAAAGTGCCAGAATCTATGTTAGAACTGGGTGAATTGAGCTGTATACAATCAATTTTAACAAAGGTTCTTCTTCAGAAAGCCTTTGATGTATTTTAAGATGACAATTAGTGCTATTTTCTAGCTGCATTAATTCTTTTAAAGTATTAATTGAAAATCTTCTAAAGTGCACAAGATATGTCTGAGCAAAATCTATTTGTGAACGCAATCTGCACTAATTTCTAAGAACGGCTGGAAACTTAAGATGTAAGACTATAATATTCATGGAAGCTTTACCCTCTGAGGTGCTTGGAGGTCACCAGGAAAGAAGCTTTGCCCTTGAAGTTTGCTTTGAGGTGAGCATATGCATATTACAATCAATTTTAACAAAGATTCTTTTTCAGAAAGCCTTTGATGTATTTTAAGATGACAATTAGTGCTATTTTCTAGCTGCATTAATTCTTTTAAAGTATTAATTGAAAATCTTCTAAAGTGCACAAGATATGTCTGAGCAAAATCTATTTGTGAACGCAATCTGCACTAATTTCCAAGAACGGCTGGAAACTTAAGATGTAAGACTATAATATTCACGGAAGCTTTACCCTCTGAGGTGCTTGGAGGTCACCAGGAAAGAAGCTTTGCCCTTGAAGTTTGCTTTGAGGTGAGCATATGCATATTACAATAATAGCCTTGAGTTTGTTTCAACCAGTTAAATTGGATAGAGCAATAACATCTCTACTGTTTTGTTGCTGTAATTTTGTTAAGAAAAATCCTAAGGAACTATGTGATCTGGACACTGTTTGAAAATAAGGGTTGACAAGGAGGCAAAGTGGATTGATTTACAGCAAGCAAACCATCAGATGACTGGGACTTTCATTTCAATTAAAAGTGGATATGGTATCTGGTTAGCATGTGGAAAACTTGAATGTAGGCAAGGCTCAAGTTAGGTGTTACTGGATTTTGTAGAAAGTTCATGCTCATGTTTAGTAAATGACATGCCAAGAAAAGCCCATCAAAGAGATGTTTTATTTGAAAGAAATTAGAATGTGGTTATGATACAGTCTTGTGGATTGATAGCGTAAGTCATAGATAGGAACATTATTGTTAAGAGTTAAAATAGTTGTCTCATATTCCAATGGCAGGCAGATGGATATGGTAGAAATGACTAGTGTTCCCATGGGACATGTTCCCAGTGTAAAACCTGACGAACCTGGAGTGGAGATGTTCCAGGGATGTTAAGATGGGGATGAAACATCCCCCTGTCATCCTTTCAGTTGCGGTGCCTCCTACAAAGGGAGGCAGCACCCTTGGAATGGTTCTCCCTGCAGGGATATTGCACACTAAACCAAAAATAACTCCTTTAAAAAAATTATGGTTAAGCTTTGTAAACGTTCTTTTCTTGAATGTTAGTGAGATCATGAATCCTCATTACTATTTCCTGGTAAGTAGACAAACAAAAACAAAGAAGAAAATAAATAAGAACAATGATGATATTGAATCAGTTCTTCAACTGAACAGCCCTCACCTTTGGCCTCCATGTTAAGTATTACACAGTCACTCCTCTGTAACCTTTGTTGGAAAGAAGGCACACCCAGACCAATGATGAATTGACTACAAAGGGGCCAGTGGCTCGGAGGTAGAGCTCTAGAGTAGCAAATGGAAGGTTTTAAGTTTGAGCACCAGATGGTCCATGAGCAGCAGGTCAACGTGTTATCAGAGCTTGGGTAGGCTAGGAGCCCCAAGCACCTGTGGTGTGGCTAAGGGGGGTTGGTTGGAAATAAGCAACACTTAGACAAATGATGGACTGGCATTCCCAGACCAATGATGAATTGACCACAAAGGGGCCAGTGGCTCTAGAGGTAGAGCTCTAGAGCAGCAAATGGAAGGTTTTAAGTTTGAGTACCAGATGGTCCATGAGCAGTAGCTCAACGTGTTATCAGAGCTTGGGTAGGCTAGGAGCCCCAAGCACTTGTGGTGTAGCTAAGGGGGGTTGGTTGGAACTAAGCAACACTTGGACAAATGATGGACTAGCCACAAAGTGGTCAGTAGCTCAGTGGTAGAGCACTCCAGCAGCCAATGGAAGGCCCTAAGTTCGAGTCTTAGTTGGTCCATGAGCAGCAGCTCAACAACTGTCACACTATACTCTTCATTCAGTCTCAATTTAATTTTTTTTTTTTTTAAACTTATTGTCAATTGATTTATTTTTATTTTTTGAACATTGAATTTCAACTAGATATAAGAATCAGTCAGTTAAAGTTTTGATTTTTCTACCAATGCATTCCTTTTGTGTTGTCTGCAAATCAGA
This sequence comes from Sequoia sempervirens, assembly GCA_007258455.2. Classification (NCBI taxonomy): domain Eukaryota; kingdom Viridiplantae; phylum Streptophyta; class Pinopsida; order Cupressales; family Cupressaceae; genus Sequoia; species Sequoia sempervirens. The sequence goes on from VDFB02271358.1 coordinate 925,310,702, forward strand.
CAAAATCAATTAATTTCTAATAGTATAATTTATATAAATAATTAATACATCTTTAAAAATTTATCATAATTTATATTTATATGTTACATTTAATATACATTAATTGATTCAATAAATAAATATATGTATATATATTAATTAATTTATTACCTATATGTTTAGATTTTATAGATAATTAAGGGTTCTATTAGGGTTCTCACCCAGAGATAAAATGCACTATTACAATAAAAAGTTGCTTGAACCAGAATAGGCCAAAAGGGTAGATACTATCTCTAATAAACAAAAATCCCAGCCATCAAGCTTACCCCAAGGAAACAATAGAAGACAACAAAAAATAGAACTAAACCCCTACAAGTTGACTCAATCAGCAAGAGTGATCTTTAGCAGAATCCTTCTTAGCCGCCAACTGAACACTAGGCTCAATGAAGGATCTGAGGAAGCCTTGTACACCCTATTTTTTAAGATGGCTGGCAAGGCATGCAAAGTTGAAATTTCCAAATAATATCATGAAATATGATACCAAGATTATCTGTATAGAAAGCTAGGTCTTGACAAGCAAGAGCCAGATCTGCATGGGTTTTAGACAGGGAATGAGCATTATGTTGTAACTCAGCCACTTCCTCAGTCTGTTGAAGGTGAACCACAACATCCTCCTGCTAAAGCAAGCCTTACTCTTAATTATCTCGTAACAGGATAATGCCATTGTTGGAAGCATTTGGTTGAGAATCTATTCTTTCATTGTAGTGCCTGAAACCTTGGCACCAAGCTTGACGAAGAAGTCCTTTTTTAATGGAGGCCCCAGTGGAATTTGCACAATCCATGCTCCCTCAGAAAATCTTTAACAAAATGTATGGTCATTACATCTTGAATACAAAATATCTTAACGAGGCAGCTGTCTGAATTCACACCACTGTATGGAAAAATCCTTAACTAAATATTTGCTTTTATTTTCCACAAAGGTGCCAGCAGACACCACCTTGCACAAGCTTGCAACACAAAACACACAGCAGAGACCGACAAACCTTACCGTTGTCTGCAAGAAAGATCACACACATCATGATTATCTACAAAACCCCTTTGACGTGCTTATCCTCATTCAACCACCACTATCAACAGTGGTATTGATTAACATTAACTATCTACAGGGGATTAACTATACAAAATCACCCCATTACATATTTTGTTTGTAGCCTTTACTTATCTTCATATGCTTTATGGTTCTTGTTTGTCCCTCACCTTGTTGTCTATAGTGTTGTTCCCCTTTGCTAAGGACTAATCAATCCCAAGAGAAGGTGTTGCTTTAGTTGCATGTTTTGAGGAACTAAATTCCCTATTTAGCTTGGTGTTTGCGGACAGCCCCATTTTGACCTCTAGCAAGTATTATGAATGGTATCCGAGCACTTCAAGCTACATTGTGTACAAGCCATACCCCTACACCTAGAGAGAACCCAAAACCTATTACTACGTCATACAATGTTGCTCGAAGATTTCTTTGCCATTGTGATCTGATTGATGATTTGATGACCACTTGGATAGAATACTTAGGCTCCTTGCTTCCAAAAAAATTACCACAAACATTGGTGAAACATTCATGCGAACCCTATATTTGTGAGTTGTTGATAGGAATTGTTCCCCAAGAGGTACTCTAGTAGTGTGAAGCATTATAACAACATTCGTCTTGAAGACTTTGTTCAATATTAAATTTGTGATATTTTCCTAGAAGGTGACTTGCCTATTTTTCATCACCACTGTAATCGTGCATCCATTTTGTTAATCCTTTGAAATTGCCTAAAATGGAATGATGAGGCATTTATGGACCTTAGGTGGTTGCTAGATACATATTGTTTCATAATGATTTGCATTCTTGAAGTACTGTACAGGGAGAACGCCTTCACGACATTCTCTTGTGTGAAAGGTAGCTGTTGCCACCTTGTCATGAATGAACCTTGCAAGTTGCGGAGGGTGTGGTAATGGATAGATCTAAATTGTGCCACTTTTTGCTTGAAGTTGTTGATTAGACATTCTCACTTTACATCAATCGCGAAGTTTGCTAGGTAGCTGTACACATGTTTTTTATCTCTATATAAACATGCCTTATATTAAATGTTGTGAGAGATTCAAGTAGGGGTCATTGTTGCCTTAAGATATTATTAATCTTCCAATTTGGGAATCATTTCTTCCTTATAAAGTTAACAATGACCATTGGATCTCTTTCTATTTGGATTTGTTTGACATCAAATTGTTCACAAATCTGCAATCGAAGGAAATGCTTGAGCTTTTGCTTCATTGATGGTTCTTGTGGTTAAATTCTTTAAACTAGTGCCAATCAACTTTCTATAGTTATCCCTTATTATATAACCTGCTCTTGAGGTCCTTGGATTTCCCTTAGATGCTTTGTCAAAATTGAGTTTGAATCATCCCTCATAAGGAGTAGACCAACTAATTCCCTTTCTAGAGTTTGTTGGGGGATAAGTCTCTCCATCCCCATGAGTGGGGGAACACATATGTTAAATTGAAACATTACCACGTAAGCATATGTTCATATATTTCAATTTAGCGCACATGCACACACACACACACACACACACACACACATATATTTTTAAATAAGAAATATCTAATTTTACCACTTAAGCTTAGTACATTTGTTGTCTCTTACCAAAGACTAGCTTAACACATATTATAAAATAATATAATATAATTTATTTAGTTTTGGTCATTGAATTTTTGTCTTGGGATTGCTCTTTGTTAATTAAATAGCCAAAATATACAAAATGCTGCTTTGAAGAATTCTTACAAACTTCATTTCAAGGGATTATAGTATGCAAGTAGTTCCTATTCTAGTAGGCCACCATATATAAATGGCCCAAACTATACTAAAGAGAGGTAAATGATAGCCAAAAACAAAATTCAAGTTGTAAAACCCATTAACAATTAATCTTTCTTTGAAGAGGAATCCTCCTCCACAACAAATGTCCAACTAGATTCACCTACATCCATAATTCCCATCAGCTATTTTAGAAAGGTCATCAACATGCTTGCCATCCATCTTTGGTGTTGCTCATTCTTTTTGTTGGCAATGGTGATGAGTGGCCACCATGGCCTTGTTATCCACCCTTTGTTCACCAATATAATGCCATTGATTGGTGGGAAGCTAGCTACAGGCATCGCCTCTTGTAGCACGACATCCAAGCCTCCCAACAATTGCTTCTTAATTAGACGTGATGTCATGAGTTGATAATTTCCTTTTTGTCATTTAAGTAAAAGTAACAATTGAATAAACATTGATACAACATTTGAATTGACTCTTTGTATATGATCCACCATTAAAAATACAAGACCTAGCACTCATAGTATCACATAATTCACCATAACCTATTATCTTAAAGTTTTTTTGAGGCAGACCTTAAAAATTCCTCCCAAAATAACTTTTGCACTCATTTAGAAATTAAGTGAATGCTTGTATCCATTATTAGACAATGTGAGAGACGTTTGGGATGAAAGTGGGAGTCAAATGAATCATTTAATTCTTCACCATCCTTAAGCAACATCGATCCTCAATCCTTGACATCTCTTTGCCATTACTTCCCAACACCTTTCTTTGCATGAAGGCTGCAAAATCCAAATATGACTGACTACCTTTGCTTGCTCTAGTATGACACAAATGGTTTGTGTCTATAATGATTCTCATATTAGCCTACCTTTGATATCCTCCATATTGTTTTTATTAGAGTTCAAACTTATTCCCTAATGTATCCCAAGCTTTGGCCTTAGTATTAGTAATGCAAATCAAATTATTGTCAATAACAAGATTAGCTAGGAAGTCCACTTCTCTGGTAGCTTCTTTGTAAACATGATGAATGGAGAATTCTTCTAATGAGTTGAGAATGGGCCTAACATTTTTTTGAATGCTAGTGACTTTCTAATTTGGCGATCCTCTCCTCCTCAATGTATTTATTATTACCAATGAATCTTCTATTTGACTTTATCCTTTATTGTTTACAAACTTGAAGGCCAAATTGGAGAGCTTGCGCTTCAGTTTCATTGTTTGATCTTGTTGGGTCCCAAAACCACAACTCCACTTCCTAGAAAATATTTTCAAGTTCAAGGCTAGGGTGTCACAGGAAAGTAAGAACTTGTTCATCCAGAAAATGGAGGGTTGAAGGTCAACTCGACGAGAGTGGGTTTTCTCTCGTATGCTTCTAGCTTAGCTGAGTCTCAGGAGGGTGTTCCTAGAGGTATACCTAAATAGGTATTAAATCAAACAAAATGGACAGCCAAAAGTAACTACAACCAAACCTAATTGCATTCTTGATCCCAAATATTGTCATTAGGTTAAGAAAAATTGGCTGTAATAACCTCTATAATAGCTGATTTGAATGTGCAAACATTAACCCATATGAGATGAGTTCATTCAAGGCTTCCTTAAGATTGATTCCCTGGTTACAATACAAGATCATGAATGCACAACACTAAGTTTATTCCTAAACTATTGATTAATAATTTCAATTTGTTTTGAAGGTGTGAGATTCGTCAAGTGGGTCCAAGATTGATGCCCATCCAATTAGGCTATAGAGTCCCAAACAATAGAAAGAAAAACAATGAATGGAAAAATTGAAGAAATGATCTAGACATATAGTCCACCACATTATAGATTTTATACACAAAGCATACTTAGTAATCTAGAAATGAATTGCATAAATACATATGAAAAGAATAAATGATTATCACAAAGCTTGTAATAATTTAAAAATGTTGTCACATTATCAAATGTTCATTACATTCGTGTCAACAAATGTGACAAGAGAGAACTTTAACAAGAAGTAAAAATTCCCCTAAAGAAAAACAGTTTTAGAAACATTCTTTGCATAAAACCCAATACAATTTATCCTCCAGATGTTTCACAACTTCACCCCATTTCTACAATAAGACAATGCATGATTGAAGCTCTAGAAAGTCATTGCACTTGCAAAGTCTTAGACCATCACCAAAAGAACCAACCTCCTCACAAAATGAACAAAATCCTCTTTTAACAGCTGCAAGGCATCCAACCCTAATCGTTGCGTTGTAGCACTTTGAAAATCAACGATGTAGATGTATTAGATTTATTCTTGCCTAAAATGGGCATCCCAAATTGGAAGGCAACCGTTTGAAGTATTGTAGGTAGCTGGGAGAGCTCCCTTGCATTAATTGCAAGTAGCTGAGCTAGTAAAACCAATGCCATTACATTTGGTGCTCAATACCATGTTTAGAAATGCCCTTTGCATTGTACTTGAGCTTTTGTTGATAACTTATACCTTCGAAATTGTTTGAAAATTACACCCTTAACCTATTGGCCTATTGGGAATTGCATGCAATTAGAGAAGCATGGAAATCACCGATAAGCACTAGGCTTAGTGTTTGTTGGCACTTTGATGAAGTTAGAAACATTAATTGGGCTTTGACGAACACTATGCTTCTCCCTTCATTCATTGGGTCATGTTGACATTTGAGGGAATTGCATGCAATTAGAGAACCATGGAAATCATCGACATAGTGTTTGTTGGCACTTTGATGAAGTTAGAAACGTTAATTGGGCTTTGACGAACACTATGCTTTATCCCTTCGTTCATTGGGGGGCTCCATCCTATGCATGTTCACATTTGGGGGAGGTTTGCGAACCAACCCAAAGAGTTGAGGGTCACTATGTTCTTTATATGTTGGAGCTTTGGAGGAAAATGAAACCATGTCGGCACTTGGGGATGGTTACAAAACCACCCGAATGGTTTGGGGACGAGGGGACGCATCGGGGATGTCCTCGAGCTGTCCCGAAAATTTTCAAAAATGCCGGAAACGTCCTGGAAACTCGGGGACAACAATGAGCTGCAAAGGGGGCGGTTAGCCTTCCCTAGGAACAATGGGGATGTGTATGACGTCCCCAAACCGTCTCGGGGACGACCAACCGCCCCCCTTTTTCCAATGCAATTTAAAAAAAGTGTTTATGAAGGTAAATGATTTGATTTATTTTTAATATAAACACTTCAAAGAGTACTAAAATAATTTTCTGTAGCAAATAAACTTACAATAACAACCTGTGGTTTACAGCTAGAGCAATATAGGCTGAAAATGTACTAAGAACCTATATGCAGCAATCTATACTGTTTTAACAGCTATAATATTTTGATCCTAAACTGAACTGAAGGTTCCTATGGCAGTAAACTTCTGGTACAACAATATTACTCCCTTTATATGCAACGAATCCACTCTTAAGCAGTTGTATGGATCTATTGGTTAACGGTTAACCAATAGGAATTGAATCTGAAACTTGAACTTGTACTGCTCTTAAAGCTGCTGGGAGTCTGGGACTGCTGATATGAAGCTACAGGTCTGCAAATAATTTCCATCTTTCTCTACACAGTAAGCTATAGTTGGGTGCCTTGGAAAGCTTGGATAAACATTTAAACCAAGTATATAAATCTGAATGTGAATGGGATTTGATCTGATTATAATTTTCTACCCACTGGAATATCCCAGGTTTTGTTTGCATTTCACCCAATGATAATTACACAAAGCATGCTACAACAATTGTTTGACAAAATAATAAAATATCTGTCAACTTCAAGCATCATTTTACCAGGTATGACGAATATAAAGTAACCAAATTACTAATTTGTTTGACTTTGACTCTTATTTGAACACTCAATTTAACACAAATGTTATGTATTAAGGTTCTTTAATGTATATATGAATGCTTTATCAATGTTATCATATGAATATTTTAAATTTCTGTATATATTTTCAATTTTCCCTATTTTTATATAGCCATTCCCCTTGCTGTCCCAAAAAATGACCCAAAAAATCAGGAACCTCGAAATGTGCCCCCCCGTCCCTTGCCATCCCCGTCCTGAAAACTCGGGGTAACATAGCTTTGTACCCTTGCTGCCCTTGGAACTTTCCCCTGCATTCCCTTGTTCTAAGATTTCATTTAACATTGCAAATAACCAAGTTAAGAAAGGTTCTTGCAAAAGAAACAGCCAATGAATCAAGGGTCCATGTGGACATGTTTTTGGCCCTAGACCTTGCATCCTGGATTGCAAGGACAGCAGATCATGGATGAAATGTTTCCGAGCCATCCTAGTGCCCATGCAACAATAGGGGAATGACCCCATAGAGTGAGAAAATGTCTCACAATGTGTTTCATTCAAGGGATGGCCCAGGGAACCTCTAATCCCCAACCATTTTGTGGAGTTCAAGGTATCCCCACAGGTTGAATTGCAAAGGACCCAAGACAACAGGTTGAATTGCTGGTTAGAAGGAAGGAGTAAAACACACAATCATTAATGAAAATTGGGGGCCTATTGAATGCAAAACAATTTCATGTTCTCGTCTTATTGGTGGTGGTCAAATATTTATTTGAATGCCAGCTAGGAGCCTTGTTCTAGATGGAGGCCAAATCAATGTTAAATTACTAAAGCTTGTGAAGCTGCTCATAAGAGACTGTCATCCTATGCTTTCTTGTGGGAGATAACCTCAACCTGTCCACAAGACTAGACAATCTTACACTAAGCGAGCTAAAGTCACCACACCATAATTGAGTCTGTTGCAGACTGATGTTGACTCAGACACCTGCTTTGTTGCTCGCTTTTAATTGTAGAGAATTTTCTTAGCCTTATATACTTTCTAAGGAATCGTGTTTATATTTTTCATGGATATATTTGAAGTCACACTTTTAAAATTTCAGCTTCTTTTAATTTGTCTTATAATTTTTATGTATTTTTCATTTATCTGTACCCTAAATTTAGGAATTTTTTGCTGTCTCCGAATCCATATAAAGAGTTCTTGTTTGTTTTTAAAGACCATATGAAGCATGAGTGATTTAATCTGATAAAATAGAGCTATGACTCCTAGAAGCTATGGAGTATGGTGTCTTGGGTTGATGTGGTCTTTGTTGTTGTCAGAAAGTGTATGAGAGGAAACTTTGGTGCTCTAAGCACCAGTAAATTGGGTGAATGAACGGGATTTTAGTGACAAAGCTCTGTCAGGGAAGTATACAAGTTATGTGTTCTATTCTAATTTTGAAATCTTTTTGGCTAATTTTCACAATACTAACTTGTTTTTGAGAGTGGCTCAGATATGATAACTTTTGAGAGATGTAGATTGTAATTCCTGACTCCTTTTTGCTCAAACCAACAATCAAATCACCATCTGCCTCCTTTAGGGGTCTAAATCAAAGCAATTTTCACTTGTCGTTTTTGAGTGATCTGGAAAATTATTTTGTCTTTTATTTTTTTGTCAGAAATAATTGGAATAAAACTTTGTTGTCTAGTGTTGTATTGGTCATTCTAACCTCACCTTTTTATGTTCCTTCTGATCATATATGCACTACATGAATGTAATCGTGAGCTCAAATTTCAACTGATACTCGGAAATGCTAATCTAAACAACATAACATCACGCTTCTTAACAACACTGATAAAAACTTGATAACTCAAGATAAGGATTTTCCATCATTCACATGCACATCCCCTTATACTGAATTAGTTGAGCATTTCTTTTATTCCTGACTCAATAACATTGACTACATTTTAAAGACTCGTGTTATATTCTTTCTGATACCATTGGAGTGTTTTGACAGAAAGCCTGAATATATCAGAATATGTCAAACTTTTCTAATTTTTACATGAGATGCTCTAACTATTCAACTGTTTATTCAACTGTTTAACCCTATTGACTCCCTGTTGACTCTAAATAAATTTAATCAAGATTTTCTGAATTTGAAAATGCACTTACTGTAATGTGTAAATTTCCGTTTTAGTTGTTAGTTGTTACCTATACTTCATTTAGTTTTGGATATACAATATCAAGATAGTGTAATATTATGAAGGAAATCATTTCATTGTGTTTACTCTTGCAACTTGCCCTCCTATTGAAATATGAGCAGAAGCTAGTGTGCAAAAACCTGACTGAGAAGTAAGGTGATGTTAATCTATCTGTAACTGTAATCATTTACAAAAAATCATAAGTTTTCCTGTACAGTGTCGTAAAAATTGTAATAAACATCAAAAATAGAAAGGGAACAACAATGATGACAATGGCCAATGGATTTGAGATGTAGCAAAAACATATAACAAGGATGAAATAAGCAAGGACAACAACACATAAGTTTGAGAATCTGAAACCTAAATTTTTCACCTGCAAAATTAACGTCTTGTTTAATAGACCAATAGAACTCACTTTCACTATAATCTATTAATAATAAATATCTGTCAAATCATATTTCTGTTTCCTAAGCCACATAGAATTTCTGCTGAATGCTGCAATGACATGGCGATGTGCTGCAAATATGAAAATTCTATGTCAAAGAAATAAGTTGAGAACCTCTTTAACAAGGTGATTATAAAACACAAATCGATTTCTCCATGACCCATTTTGTTAAAATTAATATTTCTCATAGCATCAAATTTGAAGATAAAGATTTGTGGACAGGTGTTTTGACGTTTTACAATTGTATAGTTGCAAAAGTTTTTTTAGTAAAATTTGCGTAACTTGGAACTTCAATTTTTGCTAAATTCAGTAGGAACTGTAATCAGTGTGGCATTCTACACAAGTTTATGCTTTTAGAATCCTATATCTGGAAGTTTAATGTGCCTCCATTGATATTGGTATCGTTATTCCAAAAAGTGTTGAACCAATTTAAGGATGAGTTTAGGTTCTCTATCATGGGACTAATTTTATTGCAGGTATGTTTGTGCTATATCCTGCCAATAAATTCATATCAACACTCAGATTTTGACAAAGAATATTATAAGCAGATCAAGTTATTGTATTTGGTTGCAAATTTAGATCACAATTTTTAATGTGCTCTGGAAAATGTTAATTATCATAGTATTTGTATCTGAGAATCTTTTGTTTACCTGGGAGCTTTTGTTTACTCTTGGCTCCTTGATTTTAGGAAAAGCCTGTGCAACTTTTGAAATAACCTTGTATGGCACACGCAATGAATATGTATGATCCTTTGTGAATTGGACAATCTATACTGCCCATTTTTAACTAAAACTAGACACACTATTAAGAGGAAATCAGTCTATATCATCAAATATACTGTTAATGTCATGAATGCAGTTGATATCATCAACTATAGATTGTTACTATCATCCAGTTGATGATATTTATTATTAACTGAGTATATGTCAGATTTTCTATTTCATGGAAGATCCTTCTTGGTAATCAAGATTGTATTGAAAGGTCTTTCTACACCACAGCTGTATAAAGGTGATCCTTCCATGCCATCATTCCTTGTTTATTATCAAGCCTTACAGAGCTGTGACAGTATGCATTTTCAGTTTCTTTAGAATTGACTTCTGAGAACTTATGCATATTTTTTGTCTTTTGGTCCATGATTTTTGGTCTGCCATGAAGTATATTGTGGACTTCCTTGGATAGTTGACTAGTAACTTGCCTACGTAGGAATTTAATTGCTCATTGTGGTTGAGCCGACAATGTCATTGTGTAAATGGGAAGACAAAGACTAAAATACGAGTCATCTAGGTACCTCTAATTTTTGTGTTGACAGCTGTTCTCTATATAATATGGGTTCCTGAAACTTAATCTCTCATTGATGTGACTTTGATTGAATCTAATTTCTTTGACTACTACATCTTATAATTGGCATGTTGATAAATTTAGAGGTCCAGTGAGGCTTGATTGAGACATGGTGATACTTGAGGCCTTTAATGCTAATGGAAGTAACCAGCTATATCAGATCTTGGCGTCTAAAACAGGGGTTAAATTCAGATTTTAGTCCTCAATCAGCTGCAAAATAAAACAGGGCTGGCCTGTTCTTTTAGCAGGAATAGGGCTGACCTGTCTGTCTTAAAATAAAGCTTGTTCATTTATTTAAACGACTGGTATCTGTCACTATTCCTCACAATCACCTGCCAAGCAGCATTCAAGAGTAGATATCAGCATCTTTAGTGACAATGGTAGCAGCAGTAGGCATCAATGTAGTTGTAAATACGACTTTCATACATAGATCCTAATAATTGCCATGCACTCTATTTTGGGATTATTAAAAGCTGAAACAATGTTGTGCTTAAAAATATTTTCTTCCACAAATAATGACATCCCTTCTTTCAGGCATTGTTCTTGGTCAGAGTGTTGCTAGAATGGAGCTAATTTAGAGGGCATATAATCGAAAAATTCATTGCCAAAAAATGTGGAAGAAGCAAGGAGTGCAAACCGACATCTTTAGCTATAGTTTTCATTGTTACCACTTATTGTGAGAAGAAAAGAAAACCATTTGCCATTTATATCAAGCACTAACTGTCAGATTTAGATAATCTAATTAATGCACCCTAATATGTGATAACTACATTAGCACACATGAATGTGCAAAGAATATAGTAACTGCAACTCTAATCAATTTGGAAGGTCCCAGAAGGTCATACAATAAGATTAGTAAGAAAATGCAGAACAGTTATTTACCAAAATGATAATAGATCATGATATGGATGGTTATGTATCCGTTTTCTCTTAACTTGCTAAGGAAATCTTATGAAATTGATGTATGGTTACATATCTGTTTTCTCTTAAATTGCTAAGGAAGTCTTATGAAATTGAGTATTAAACATGCTAGCTTTTTTCATCCAATAAAGTAATTGAAAAAACATGAACACTCAACAAACATGCAGGACTTGTGACACTCAATAAACACTATATTACATGCCAAACTTTTTGTTGTAACAAATTTATCTATGTTTGTTAAGAGTCTGACCCATTAGACATTAGCTTGCTATGATCTCTTCTACAGCTAGTTCATGAATCTCATAAAGTTTGTGGAAAAGAATTGTTAATTTGAAAGATGTGAAAATCTGTTAGCTGTATTTTAGCTAATCACTGTCACTTGCCAGTCGTAATCAATTCTCTGTTCCTTCATTGGTATTTGGCTTATATGGCAGGACTCCACTAAGGCTCTAACTCAATTTCGTTTAATACTGACTGTAAAGAATTTGACAATTTGACACATAGGAAAAGTATTTGTTCTTTTCAAATTACCTTTCTTTTTGCAAAAACTTTCTGCTATAAAGAATTTTGGCTGCAAAAGATTTGTTAAGCTTAGTGGTTTATCTTGGTATTGTATGCTTAGGCAATAACTAAAAAACAATTAACAACAGAAGAAACTGGACAGATCAAGTTATTGGTCAACATGCCAACCAATAATTGAAAGGTGACAATTATTTTGCATTGGCTAATTATAATTGCAATAGGTTGTAGCTGAGGCTAAGTTTTAAAATGCATGATCATTTTGTGATGCATTTAATAAATGGAATACCGAATAAAGCAAAAGCATATGTTACTGACAATTTTTACACGAGAACCAAAAAACCAAATTTTAGAAAAATGCATATTTTTGATCAAGGTTCCAGTTTCTTTTCCTTATGAAGTGACTTCCATATTGGCAGAATTTAGGACAGGAAAAGTTTGTGGAAAAAACTGTTTATATCGAATTATACACAGGTTTTTCTAGAAGTATTTTACTGTCAATCTGAAGGAGTGAAGATCTAATGTACACAGTTTGGTAGAACATTTTAAACTTGGCTATAATAGTGAGTAAAGATTTAATAGGAAGGATAGACATAGCTATGATGATGGGGAAAGATTTGAATGTTACGACAGCATGATGAACTCAGTGACAGAAATTGGTTTTTATTTGTGCAAGTAAATGGCTAAATTAGCTTACATTTATGGGAACTTTGTTGTGACATTTGATTGTTTGGCATAAGAAATAAATTGGGTGGAGAAAGATGGACATTGACCCCTTTACAAAAATAACACAGTTATCAGTGCATTTTTGAGAGCTAGTTTTAGAATCACATACTCATAATTAGTCCAAAGGATTCCTACAACTAGTTCTAAATTCTAAGATTAAGAATATTCTAATTTGGATGTTCGCTCTTCAGTAAAGAAAATCAATTAGGAAGAGTTTTTGCACACATAATTTTTTGATTGGTTGATGGAACGAGAAATGAAATATCGGGATACAAGATGCTTTGTTTTACTCAAGGCGAATAATAGAAGTCAAGTCCATTTCATCCTGTTGTTACTCTCGGCATATAATAAAATTCAAGCCCAATTTATGATCACCCAAGGAAAGGTGTTCGTTTGGTAGGAACAGAGATTGATTCTCATTTGTAAAGGTACATACAGTGGTATTATTTTACTTCTGTCTGCTTATGTAAATTTTGTTATGATATTTGTTTGTTTGGTATCAGCATTGTTTGTCTGAGTTTCCAGCTCAGAGGGACAAGGTTTCAGGGACAGCAAATTTTTTTCCCAAACTTGGGAGACAACTATTAAAATACCTTACAAACAATTTGTCAAATTCAAAACAGCCGAAATTCTTAGAAGGAAATACAGTGTGCTGAATTTGCAATGATAATCTAACCTCTTTAGCTTTTTGGTGATTTTGGCATTATTTTCCCTCAAAAATATTTTAAATTAAAAAAAATTAATGCACCAAATGGAGCGGCCTGTGCGGTTTTGGAAAAGGGGACATCCCCTCAAAGTCACCAAGACCCTGGGACTTTGAGAACATCACAGAAACCTGTGGGGATGCATCCCTGTGAAACTCTGGGTACCAGAAATAACAAGACTGGAGTGACATGATCATTGATTGCTTTGAAAAGAGCATAGATGGGTATCACTCATCTTGTAGTTGAGAGAATATTTTAGGATTGGATCGTATTGTCACAATGAAAAGCAAAGAATCGCTTGTGGTAAGTCTATAATAATTAGATTTCAGCTTAGGCATTAAGTAAATAATGTCAAATAAGAAGAGATTTTGTCCCAAAATTATTATTTTTTGACTGGTCAATGTCATTTATGTGCTCTTCAAGTTCATATAAGGATCTAGGATGCTTTGTTAACAGAATTTTCTGTTATTAATTTAGGCATATTATAGAAATCAGAGAGATTTCTGAATACCTGAGAGGAGATGTTAGTTTTAATTGAGACAGATAGCCATGCTTGTTATTTTATGTAAAGGATTTTCTAGAAGTTCATATTCCTAAGAATTTAAGTTTGAAGTGGCAGTAAAATATCTTTTGCAAGAATCATCATTGTTGCAATATTTAACTGTCAACTTCTAAATAATTTTTAAGTACAGAATTTTTTTTTTTGTTACTGTTCATGCATTGTGTAAATTGGGATTTGAGATGTGGATCTTTTAGTTATAGTCTGTAAAAAGTGTCGAATGTTACCATGCTAGAAGTTGTTCCTGATATTACATATTGCTTCAGGTTTGGGAACGAGTAACAGAAATTGGCAAAGCTGACTACCATGTTTTGAAGTTGAAATTTCATGGTGATCTTATGTGTCTGCTATATTCTAACATGCTTTAATTGCTACTCTTTTCTCCCAAGATGAACTTGAGAATGTGAAGGAAAGTTGACATTCAACTTCTTCATTTCTGTTTCTACTAATTATACCACAACCTGCAATTCCATTAGAGGGTAAGAGAATCTGATCATTACAAGAATTAAATGAAAATTCATTCCACAAGCTACTACAGTCTACTGTAAATTGCTGATCAGTTTTTGATGTAAGTGTCCAATGTGGAATTGCACTGTAGTCTAGGTTGTGCAGCTCTTATATATTTTGGGAATGAGAAGGGATTGGTAATGCTCATCACCTTGTATTAAAGTTGAAATTTCCTGGCGATCTTTTATGTCCTTTTGATTCTAACATGCTTTAATTGCCAGAGATTTCTCCCAAGATGAACTTGAGAATGTGAGGGAGGTGGACATTCAACTTATTCATTTCTGTTTCAACTTTCCACTAATTTACACCATCACTTGCAATTCCATAAGTGGGCAAGAGAATCTGATGATCTACAAGAATTAAATGAGAGTTCATTGCACAAGTCACTGCAGTCTACTGTAAATTGCCAATCAGTTTTTGATGGAAGTGTCCAATGAAGAATTGCACCATAGTCTAGACTCTAGGTTGTGCAGCTCTTAGATAGTTACAAAGTTCTTTGTATACAGGAGCAGCTATTAAACAGTAAATACTTAAATACATCTGGCTTTCATCACCACCTAAACATTTTCTTACAATTCTTTCCATGCTAAAATAAAATAAATAAAGCATGGATGTCCATCTGTATACCATCTCCTATTAGACCTGCATTTGTATTGGGAAAAAGCTGTACAACTCTCATAATGTTCGATTTTTATTTTATATTTTGGATGGCTAGCTCATTGTTAAATTTGTGTCTTGGGACATGTGTTGGCTGGTATAATCTAGTGTTTTTGATATATCCAGATTGTTACTAGTGAAGGTGCAGTTAAGGTAATTGTGGCATCTAGATTTGCTTGAGTTTGTAAGTGAGATTTAAATTTTGTTATATTGGATTTTTTGAAGGTAGGTTATGCTATTAAATAGGAATGGAAAGGCTAAAACAAAATTCAGCCGGAACATAGGAACTGAGGTTCGGTTATATCTTGATTCCTATGTATTAGATGGTGCTAATGATCTTTTTCAGTATAGGAAGCTGGTTGAGAAAAAATAAATTTCAAATTTTAGAATGATTCTATCTGGACTAGTACATATACATGTAAGAGCAGGATATTAAGCTTAAGTTGTATTTATTACAGGTCCATTCTAGGTTACAATTTTAAAACCATATAAAGGAGTTTACATAAATGACCTTGAAAATGACATTGTCTGATGGGATCTTGGAGAGGTCACTTGAAAGTATTTTATACCGTTAAATTTTCCTGAAATGACTTTGTACTATAAAAAACAAGAGTAGGTTCCTGGGCCTTAACCTTGGGTACATCATGGGTTTTTCATAGAACTGTGTTTAATTTTGTATTATTTCTCCTAGAAAGGTACAAATATTTTATTGTAACTCTTAACCATGCACATTAAAAGATACTTTCATCTTGGGTTGATGATTACAGTTGTTAAAGTTTTGACGATAACATTTAGCAGATTGTTGCTATGGTTTTTTCTTAGAGTAATTCAACACAGTGTTGCCATTTCAAATAGCTTCATTGATACCTTTTTCAAGCTGACTTTTATGAGTGCGGCATTTTTGATGGCCTTGAGATAACATAGGAAACCCAATTAGTTCTGACCATCCTTGAGTTTATCATGGTAACTAGGATTTTATCACGTTTTTTATGGATTGGTTGTTAATTTTCTCAAAAGATGTCATTTCCCAACCCAGCTAATCCACAAACAATTTCATTTGTGCTGTAGTTTAAGGATAGAGGGGTGATTTTATTGTCTGACAAAGTCTTTCCCAATTGCAGGATAGTCATCCGTCATCAATTCAGCATGCAGATGATCTTACAAGATTTCGAGATGAGAGGCGCTTTTCTGATATGGCAGGCCTCTCAGGTACCAGAGATTCAAGAGTTTTGGGGCCTAATTCTGAAGCTTCTTTCTCTGAGAAACATAAAGGAGATAAAGATGCAGAACCAAGCGAAGTATTGTGGATAGGCTTTCCAGCATACATGAAGGTGGATGAAATGAGCTTAAGAAGAGTTTTTTCTCCTTTTGGTGAGATTGAACATATTACTACATTTCCTGGTCGTACTTATGCCTTTGTACAGTTTAGAAGTGTGGTTGCTGCTTGTAGAGCAAAAGAAGCTCTTCAAGGGAAATTATTCAACAATCCACGAGTAAACATCTGTTTTTCAAAAAGTGAAGTAGGTCCTGTAGAACATGGTAGGAACTCAACAAATGGCAGCTTGCCTTTCTCTCATAAAGCAGTTTCCAATTCTGGAGTTGGTTCAAAAGTTGTGGAGAATGGCAGAGAGGAAAGGCATCAGGGTATGACTTCAGGGGGACTATGCCTTCCAAGTGCAAGTTTTGGTCCTAATACTGATAGAATGCTCTCCAGTTCTAATGTCAATCTTATGAGTCGTGCTAATTCAGTAAGGGCAATGTCTGCAGTGTCCAAGATTGGTAGTGGGTATGATGACATAAGAGCAACAAGGATAGGTTCTGAAATGGGAGTTGCAAAGGAAGTAGCAGATCTTCCCATGAATAGTCCTCGTGTGGAAAGGAGTTCGTTTTGGCGGAGCAATGCCATGGATAAATCTCGTGGTGGTGGTGGTTCTTATTATGAGGATACGTGGGACTCATCTAGTGATGATGTGTCAAGCCGGGATGTTAAACGGGCAAGGTTCGCACCAGTACCTAGAAGTGATTCATCTGATCTGCCATTTTCTGAGCAAGGGCGAGATATGCAGCATTTTTGCTCCCCAAGAACTGGTGCAATGAATCCAGGGCCTGAATCGTACAAGTTTTCTAGATTTTCCATAGGCTCTGACAATGAAGTTGGGGCTAGCCATTGCAGTAACAATCTTATTTCTGAAAATACAAGGCATCCAAACAGATCATCTCAGCAGCTGGATGGGCCTTGGAATGTGCCAAATAATTTTGAATCAGGGATTGTATCTACTATTCCTCCTCCTCTAGACTCTGGTAAGTGGGATGGATCTGTTTCAGAGACACATCATGGACCATTGAATGAGGAGTGGAAGTGGCAGGGGACAATTGCTAAAGGAGGAACCCCAGTTTGTCGAGCTCGTTGCTTTCCAGTGGGAAAAGTTCTTGATGTCACTTTGTAAGTTTCTTCTCTCAAATTTCATGTATTCATTTTGTCATATTTGTTAGAAGCTATAGAACGTAAGATGTAAATTATGTGGCAATGAAATGGATAAATGAATGAAGAGGCACAAGTCCATATGTCTAATATTTATGCCTCTTCAAAGAGCCAGAGAAGCTAAAAGCAAAGCAGCTGTTAAATGAAGGACTTCTTGATGTCTCATTATTTTTTTGCTGCAATTGCCGCTTTTGAATTTTTTGGCCTTTGTTTCAAAATTCCTTATTCAAGGTGTATGTTTCTTTGACCCATATTTTTAACCAATAGGTGGTTGTATGCTATTGATAATTCCACTGATGGCACGTGTAACTATACATATTAAAAGGGATAGTCTTATTAATTAAATTCAATGTGTAATCTCCCTAAATTTGTTTATCAGTATTGGATATTTAAGGTGGTAGTAAAGGCTTGTCAAAGTAGCAAAATTTGATTGTTTTCACCATGTTGGCAAGGATTTCATTCTAAATTGTATTCAGAATATTTACATAAGAGGACAACGAAGCCAAAATCTGTTTTTGACGAAAGTGAAATATTTATTTTTGATTATCTTCTATTTCTTATGGCTGAGCAAGGGAGTCCATATTGGCGGCTGTTACATATTTACTGTGCCATTTATGGCTCTAAATATCAAGTTTTAATTATTTCCTATATGCATTAGGATGGCAATAAAATATTAAAATGTAATAATTGGTACTTGCAAAATATCCTGGTTATCAAATTCTTTGTGATAGATTAAGTGAACTTTTAAAAAAGTTGCTAGCGAACTGTTTATTTAATATATGGTGGAATGCAGGGATGTGTTTTGGGGATGGGGACTACGTTTCAAAATTTGGGTACAGCAGAGAGATGGTTGTGCATGCGTATATACATATGCATATACATATACATATACATGTACATGTACATATACATACGTACATACATATATATACTATATAAATATTAAATATAGTATATATTAACTATATTAAAAAGTATATATATACACATAATTTTAAAATTATTAATAAATATTATGTTAATATTTTAATATAGTTAATGTGTACTATAATCATTTTTTATATAATAATATTTATTTATTAAACTAATAAAAACTATTACTAAATATAAATTACTATTATCATATATTTTATTTGTTAACCAAGAATTGGGGCTTTGTACTTGGATCAACTACTTTGGTGATCAAGTACAAGGCGATCCCTTATACTTTGTGTGACACACAACAAGGCCCAAGCCAAGTGTTGTGGATTAAGTGGGATTTGATCTTGAGACCTAGTGGGGGCACATGCTTTATCACAACCTTGCCCACCGCTTGAGCCAAACCTTGTGGTCAATAAACATGTATTATTATATTTTATATAAATAATAAAGTATTATTTATAAATTATACCAATTTTTTTTTATTGCAATGTTTTCTTTGTTTTTGATATATTTTGGTTAGTTAATGTGGGTGGATAGGGTCCCATAACTTTTTAAATTAATTGAGTTTTTTTTTTTCTTTTTTTTTTAATTTCAGTTATGGAATAAAAGCTTAACTATGTTAGCTACTTGTTGATTTTACCATGCGAGCAAAGAGTCATCTTGCTTTGACTAATAATGTTTTTGGCTACAAGGGACATCTTATTTTTCCTAAACACAATAACCCAAGAATTAGGATTTTTTGAAATAGAGCTTTCCAAAAGGTGCTGTTCCAAAGTGCTAGTAGAGAGAGGCCCTTGGTTGCTTGTGGGAGAGGAAGACCCATTGAGCCTTGAAGGGGTTAAGAAAGTTGTCTCACTAAACAAAATACAAGAGGACAATTTGCCATGGGAAGATAAAGTCGCTGAAGAATCAGAAGAAGAAGAAACCCTATTCAAGAAGGAATAGAAAAAGCTTCCTCAAGACAATTAGATTCAAATTTTAGTTTAAAACAACTAGGGGTCATAGTTCAGCCATTAGTTTCCAAGTTGCTTGCTTGGGGGGGGCTAGGAAGTTGAGCATTTTAGGAAGATTTTAGGCAATTCATAGTTGTATGATTTGTACATAGCATGACTCGCATTGGAAAGGAATTCCTTAATAATTTAACTGTTGCATGCAAAGCTTGTTTCCCACTGTCAAATAAATTTCTTTGGGCAACTTCTTGGAAGGATACATCCCAACAGGTATTTTTGTAGACGTGAAGTGATTGAACAATTCCTCCATATATGGAATAGAAAGAAGTCAAGTTACCAATGGAAGAAAGGCAATCCTTATAGCAAAATTGAAGAAGGAATTTTGGAAGTTGCACCCATACTGAAGAAAAGGAAAAGGATTCCATGAGGGGATTAAACTATGGATACTCGAGTTTGATCCCCACGAAAGCTTTGGCCTAGAACCATGGACCACTGTTAAATAGGGCATCTCGATTAGGAGATTTTCAAATAACCATAAACCAGCCCTTCGCACGAGGGCAAATTCTCGTGCCCTATTTAATTAGTGTTCGCAAAGGAAGGATAGCCAATCACAAAGTTTTTTCAAATTCGGCCATAAGTTTTGGAATTTACAAATTAGATGATTCCTTTATCCCTTAGTTATTCCATTAACGGGGTTATATAATGACTATAAGTATATTATATATTTTTTTGATCTGTAAGAGTGGAGAAGGCCCCTATGCTAATATTTTTAAAGTGATTTCTTTTACAAAAATCAATTGGTTGCCAAGGGCGATTACTCCATGGCCAACCAATGGAGATATTTTTTGAGTATATGGATATTATATTTCACCAAAATATCTGAAATATATTGAAAATAGCATGATATAAGTGCCCAAAAGAACCTAGATGGCCATTAGTCCGAGGAGGAGATGTGTTCCATTTAGTGCTTGCTCATATCGGGCCAAATTTGTGAACAGGTTGTGGGGGATAAAGGGAGTGCTCATCTCCATGAGTACGCCATCACCTATCTCAATCATGATCGCTTGATCTCTAGTCTCCAAAACCTCCCATACCGATTGCAGATTTTGAGCAATTCGCATTAATCTTCTTTCTAGCTTTGCAATAGAAAGCATAGATGCCACCCCTTGAACTTTGCTCCAACTGCTAGCAACATATAATGTGGGAATTGCCAATCTTTGGATGCCACCTTGCAAAGCCCAAGTTTACATTGCTCCCTTACAAATCTTTCTCCAATTCACACCATAGCCACTATGGAGTAGGTGAGTTTAAGGAGGTTTGATGGAAAATAAGAAGCCACCTCTATGTTGACTCGACTTCTTATATTGAGCTCCATGTAGTTTTTGCTAATGATCTTCTTGATGGTTTTCATGATTTGTGAGATATCTATGTTGAAGATAATGTGATGTCTACTACTATGGATTGACTTGCAAAAGGCCATTTCCTTGTATTAAGAATGAAGGGAAAATAATGGCTCCATTGTGAGTGAGAAGAAACTAGGGATTATTGTTTTGAGTTTGAGGTTCATTTCATTATCGTTGAAGTATGTGAAGTCTCTTTTCACTTATGATCTAGTGATTGTGATGTCTTAACTACATAGTTCCACAAAGTTTCCTGACGGGGAAATGGGGGGACGGGGGTGTTGGCAGTTGGTCAATGCTCCCCTCGGGATTTATGACGTGGACTAATCGCCTCTCGTGGATCCGTTTGGCGGTTGTATCGAGCATTATCAGGTCAACCTTTTGGTGTAGCGACAACCGTGGGACCAACAATTGGTATCAAAGCCAAAGGTGTTGGGTTCAAATCCCCTCGGGTAATGCTGAGGGGGAGATTGTTGGCAGTTGGTTAGTGCTCACCTAGGGATTTGTGACATGGAGCTCCCCTCTTCTCATGGATTTGTTAACTCTGGTGGTTGTATCGAGCACTATAAGGTTGACCTTTTGGTGCAACGACAACCGTGGGACCAACAGGGGGGACCAAGGGCCTAAGTTTGGGGTCGGCGGGGGGACGATGGCATAGGGGTAGCGAGGCGGGGTTTGGGGGGGGGGTGTGCAAATACATATGGTACTTGAAAAATTATTTATGAAAAGATGTGTATGGAATAAGTATAAGAATTGCAAATGAAACTTTGGCATACCAAGTAAAGTTTAAACTTATGAACATTAAAAACATGGCAATGATTGCAATGAACATTAACAATAGTGGGTGTAGGGGAAATACCCTTTGCAGGGGTTTGGGGGCAGCACTCCTTGCGGGGTGTAGGGGCAGAGCCCCCATGCCCGATTAAGGGGAAAATTGTGGCCTTCAAAACCTCACAAACCTTCATGGCGAATGCCATTTTCACGATTTTATTGCTTATCTTTTGCAATAACTAGAAGTCTTTGGTATGGTTCGGAGACTCCTTGAAGTCTCTTGAATGACCTGTGGATGCCTTGGAGTCCCCAAACCAGGGGTGCAAAAACATATAGTACTTGAAAAATTATTTATGAATAGTTGCGTAAGGAATACGTATAAGAATTGCAAATGAAACTTTGGCATACCAAGTAAAGTTTAAACTAATGAACATTAAAAATATGGCAGTGATTGCATTGAACATTAACAATGGTGGGTAGAGGTTTGGGGGCAAATCAGAAATAAGTATAAGAATTGCAAATGAAACTTTGACATGGTAAGTAAAGTTTAAAGTTTAAACTAATAAACATTAAAAACATGGCAATGATTGCAATGAACATTGACAATAGAGGGTGGAGATTTCGGGTCAAGGGGCAATCAATGCCCTTTGCAAGGGTCTGGGGGCAACACTCCTTGCGCGGGTTTGGGGGCAACGTCCCCATGCTTGATTGAGGGGCAAATTAAGGCCTTCAAAACCTCACAAACCTTCATGGCGAATGTCATTTTCACGATTTTATTGCTTATCTTTTGCAACACCTAGAAGTCTCTAGGATGGTTCAGAGACTCCTCAAAGTCTCTTGAACATCCCGAGGACGTCTTGGAGTCCCCAAACTAGGTGGCGTCTTGGAGACATTCCCAAGACTTGGTGGTGGTGGTGGGATAATGGGGGAACGTTTCTCCCAAGTCCCTACATCTCAGAGATGTCCCCATCTCGGAAATGTAGGTTTGGTGGGGGCACAAATTGTTAGGGAGCTAGATTTTCATACTTGTTCTTGTGCGTTACGTAGTCCTTCCTACTAATTTAAATCATTTTCAATCCTTTGCTCTTTGGTGCTATTTTTTCCGACATTAGCGAGGTGATTTGGATGACTACATCGTTGCATTGATTCAAGTTCACCAAGGCTTGTAGTAATATGTTGCCAATCTTCCATTTCTAGCACCTTCTCTATTTTAGTGTGTTGATAATTATGAATGAGTCTCCTTCCAATATGTTTTCTTTGTGCCTTTGAGGGTTCACATTTGGATGGCGAGAGTTGTGGTGAAGGCTAAGGTCTCATTGTTTAAGCTCTCAATTAGTTTCCAGATCTTCCTAGATTTACTGTGAAAAGCTTCATACAAATTGAACTTTAGATACCCTAGGGGTGTGGGTGGGGGATTAGATGGCACCTTTACTTTTGATCTTAACAAGTTCAACCTTTGAAGATCCTTGAATGGAGGATATATTATATATAATAAAAAAAATATAATTACTTTTGTTGCTACTGAAATTTAGGGAGTAGGGTACCTTGCTTGTTTATAGTAACCATTCAAAAAAAGAAGACAACTCACCTAAATTTATAAATGTTGACAACCCTTAATAACAAATAGGGAAAATGTTAAAGACTTTGAACAAATTTTAATCACCCCCTTGTCAAGCTTCAATTCTTTGACATATACGGGAAACCTATCACGTAGTCTATTTTTTAAGATAATATAGTTGGCCCCATTATTGAAGAAAACATCATACATCTATTAATACCAAGGACTATCATAATAGCTCAAGGCTACAACTAACAAGTAGCTTACAAAAATATAACATGACAAAGAGAATCAAAACCAACAACAATCAAAAGGTTTTCGAGCCAAAAAGAGCTGCTACAAGGAAAAAATCAATAGGGTAAGTACCACTTTGAAACTATACCCATTTATTACAACCCACAACAACATCCTCATGATCAATGATGTAGTCCTCAACCCACATTGTTGGACCAATAAGCTACCTTGCAAGAGAAATGTTATGTAAAACACTAGAGGCAGGAAACATAGTCCTCATATCCTTACAACGCCTAGCCTTGTGTAGAGAATAGCCACAAAATATTGGCATAGTATATTCATTGCTCACTTGTCCACTTTTGCAACCCCATTGTGATGAATAATTCGTAAAGAAGCCAACACCTTACCCATGTCAAAACAAAATGCTTGGAGCACACCTACTTTCCTCCTTAGAGCATCCAATTCTTCTTGCCCATATCAATTTGCAGTCCCCAAATTAATATACTCCTCTAGCCTTGGCCCTAAACACATCCCCAAATTGCATTGGGAAGAACCTTCTTTAAAAGACACAACTGAAGCTCCACATTTGGAACATACATCGCTAAATTAGCAATGAATTCCTTGTGTAGGATTGCATTTGGTCTATAACCATGCTTATGAAAGACACCGGACACTTGAAGAACAAATAACCGTTTGATTTTTAGAATATTCAACCCAACACAAAAATATATGTAACTTCAATCCACAGAGGCTTCTGTTGAAGTAACCAGATGGAAGTAGATCTTACAGCAAATAAGATGCACACAAAAAACTAATTCAGGCTCATTTAGATGCATCGGAATGCAACAACCTGTCATAAATCATTACACACAGATTAATGAATGAGTCTAAAGAAATGCGCAATGTCCACAGTTATAATGATCCAATATTGACTTTCGGATCTCTTACAGTAAATCGATTGATAGCACAAGTCAATATGTCTGGGAGATAAGTAATGCGCTGTACAAATAATGGAAATCTCGAAGTAATTTGATTCTTCGACACTAGGCACCAGATGAATCGCCGCTCAGATTGGTGTGACATTATTCGTTGGTAGAGCCCCGAACCTAGCGGCCTGAGAGCCAGGTGGAAGTTGGTGCGACCAAGGCAATGAAGTTCCGACTAGCAATTCTCCTTGATCAGACAACTTATGATCTAACAAATATGTGCGTTGGAAAGAAGCTCCCTCACTCCCGGGATTTCATCTACTCCCGTGATCGCATGGCAGGTGCGGTGTGTTCTATAGTGCAGATCACAACTATCCCAACCGTGATCGAGCTGATCTCCAAAGCCTTTGGTGATGATGCCGCTATGTGGACTTGGGCGAGTCAAAGTGTAGAGTTAAAATTGAATGAATTAAGAGCGAATGATAAACCACGATCCGCCAGGCTGAGGGTGTCGTCTCACCTGGGCAATGGTATTTAGAGGTTTTTGTCCTTGAATCACCAACAAAGATTCACTCCCAAAATTGTGATGATCTTTCTCAGCCAATAGGACTGAAATAAATACATAAGGAATGGTGCCTTCCAAAAGAGGTCGGCCAGCATGAAATTTGAATATTAGGCGCCAACCAAACATGTCGGCCAAAAAGGCTTCTAAATTTAAATATTATTTTATTAATAATTTAAATTTATTTATTTATTAAATATATAGGATAGTGCTTAAAAAAACTGTTTCGAATTTATCTTGCCTCCAAAAATCAATTCGTGAAGTCTGGGACATGATAGTTCCCTCCTCCACATTGTTGCTTGTCCTCAAGCAACCTTAGATTAGGGTGCTCGAAGATCTCCACACCTTCCCAAGTAGCATCCTCGAGTGGTAGACTTTTCCACTTCACCAAATATTCTGGGATGACCTTGTTTCGCAGCCTTTTCTCCCTTACATCCAACACGGTTTCGGGTTCCAAAATCAATTTTCCTTCATCATCAAGAGGGGGTAGCTCAATTGAGGGTGTAATATGCTGTCCCAACACTCTTTTAAGGCATGACACATGGAAAACGTTGTGGATTCTGCTACCTTGAGGCAATTCGAGCTCATATGCAACCCCCCCTATCTTTTTCACAATCTGAAAAGGCCTGTAGAATCTTGGTTTTAGCTTTTCTGCACCATTTCCCTTGAGGGACGATTGTCTATAAGGCTGCAATCTGAGGTAAACCATGTCATTCACCTCAAAAACCCTCTCACTCCAATGGCGATCCGTATACATTTTCTGTTGGTTTTGAGCGCACTGCAAGTTCTCCTTAAGAGCTTTCATAATATCCACATTTTGCTTCAACATGTCTCTAGCACCCGACACTCTACTATTCGTGAGAATCAAATCCATGAAAGAAGTGGTATCATATCCATAAAGTGCCTCAAAGGGAGACATATTGATGGACATATGATGTGTGGTGTTGTAGCAAAACTCCCCTAGATGCAACCATTTCACCCATGCTGATTGCTGCCCTGTCACATAATTCCTTAGGTATCCTTCAATCCATTTGTTAACTATCTCCGTTTGTCCATCTGTCTGGGGGTGGTAGCTAGTGCTTGGAGTTTACTTTGTGTGTGCCAAACGAAAGAGCTCTTGCCAAAATAAACTAATGAACCTGTTGTCCCTATCACTCACAATGTTTTTTGGCAATCCATGGAGTCTAAATATCTCTCTAAAAAACAGATCAACAACTTGAGGGGCCTTAAATTCTGATGTAATAGCATGAAAATGAGCATACTTCGTGAGTCAATCCACCAGCACATAAATACAATCTTTACCTTGTACCTTCAGTAGCTCAATAATGAAATCCATGGAGATGCTTTCCCATTTCTGATTTGGGATGGGTAAGGGATGCAACCAACCAGCTGGTAAAATATGCTCATTCTTTAGACCCTTCCATGAGAAACGCTCACTTACTTGCTTGTATGTCTTGTGGAAGCTTAGATGACCAGCAAGGGGGGTATCATGATAGGTTCTTATGATCCTCTCCTTGATCTTGGAGTTTGGTACAAGATACACACGTTCTTTGTAGAGGATGAGGTCCTCAACCACTTTGTACCTATCATCAAGCAATCTCCCCTCCAAAATGTCATTAGCAAAGGGATCTTTGGCATACTCAACTATTATGGCAACCTTCCAATTAGCAGATATATGAGACATAGAGAAGAAATATGGCTTTCTAGAGAGTGCATCAGCCACCACATTATTCTTCCCTTTCACATATTCAATATCAAAATCATAAGCTTGAAGCTTGCTTACCCATTTTTGTTGCCTGTCGTTCAAATCACACTGATTGAGGAAGAACTTAAGGTTGTTATGATCCGTCTTCACCACAAATTTCCCACAAACCAAGTACTGTCGGAATTTGGCAAGGGCATGCATGATAGCCAACATCTCTTTGTCATAAATGGAGAAAGTCTTTTCTGTAGCCGTAAGCTTCCTACTCTCATATGCTATAGGGTGCCTGTTCTGCATCAAAACTGCTCCAATCCCTTCTCCTGAAGCATCACACTCTAGCACAAAAGGGAGTGAGAAATCTGGAATAGCCAAGATGGGACATGAGCTCATTATCTCCTTAAGCCTATCAAAAGCTTGTTGTGCTGTAGGACTCCATGAAAAGGCTCCTTTCTTTGTCAAGTTGGTTAGTGGGGCCGCAAGTTGTGAGAAGCCTTTCACAAACCTCATGTAATAGTTGCATAAGCCCACAAATCCTCTCAATTGTGACAAGTTCTTGGGTTTAGACCACTCTTGAATTGCCTTGATCTTATCCTCATCCACACTAACCCCTTGAGCACTAATCTTGTGCCCCAAGTAAAGAATCTCGGTCATCCCAAACTCACATTTTGACATTTTGGCATAATATGAATGACGCTCCAATATGTCTAGCACCTCCTCAATATGCTTCAGGTGGTCCTCCCAAGTCTTACTATATATCAAGATGTCATCAAAGAAAACCAAAACGAATTTCCTCAACTGTACAATGAATACCTGATTCATACATGATTGGAAGGTGGCGGGAGCATTGGTCAACCCAAATGGCATGACTAGGAACTCATAGTGCCCATAGTGACATTTGAAAGCTGTCTTATGCACATCCTTCTCCCTCACTCTGATTTGGTGATATCTCAAACACAGATCAATCTTGGAGAAATACACTTCACTATGGAGTTCATCTATCAACTCATCGATCCTGGGAATGGGGTAGTGGTTCTTGATTGTCTTCTTGTTGAGAGCCTTATAATCAATGCACATCCTTAATGTCCCATCCTTCTTCTTGACCAACACAACAGACGAAGCAAAGGGGCTAGAGCTTGGAAAAATGTGCCCCATGTCCAACAACTCCTTGATTGTCTTCTCAATTTCCTCTTTGTACATCCTAGGGTGTCGATAGGGAGTGGTGATGACGGGCTTGGCTCCCTCAAGCTCAATCACATGCTGGAATCCTCTATCAGGCGGCAGTCTAGATGGAATCTCTTGGAATACTTTGCACTTCTTATCTAGAATGTTTTGGATGTCAATAGGGTAGGTTCTTTCTTCCTTTAGAGGCCTAGTATCTGTGATCAAACATTCTACTGCCCTAGCTACTACCTCATCTCTTCGAAAAGATCGCTCCATTCTTTTAGTTGAGATCACCATGGGACCATTCTTGGAAAGGCCTCGAAGGACAATCTCTTTCCCTTCTTGTTTGAACTTCAACTCCATGGTTTGGTAGTTGGTGGTGTATTCCCCAAGTGAATGTAGCCATTGAACTCGCAACACCACATCCGTATCACCAATGTCAACAACATAGAATTCATCTCTCACCCTGTGTCCTCCTAGGATCAATTCCATTTGTTGAATCTGGCTAATGCAAGAAAGGATGTTACCACCTGCAGTTGCAACATCAAATCCTTCAAAGTCTTCTGTCTTCAAGCATAACTTGGCCACGGTCCTCTTGTCAATGAAGTTATGAGTGACCCTGCTGTTTATCAATATTGTCACTCTCTGTCCTTGAAGAACCCCTCTGACACAAAGTGAATGATACCGTGGTGCTCCTAAAAGTGTTGCAAGTGTGCCTTCCATAGGTTCTCTTTCCATGGTTATTTCTTGTTTAACCTTATTAGTAGCTTCCTCGTTTTCTCCTTCTTCAACCTCTGCTCCATCAGCAAAAACTACTTCGATGTAGTGGATTTGGCCCTTTCCCAAACATCTATGGAAGTCATTCCAAGGTTCTTTGCAATGGAATCATAAGCCTTTTTGACGGAGCTCGTTCTTGGACATTTCAGTTTTGCTAGGCCCTGGAGTAAAGTTATTAGGAGGATGAGTTCCCTTTTGGAATGGTTTCTTTTGCTGCCCCATGGAAGTACTCTTGACCATCGGTTTATCCTTCGTGGTGGATCCTTCAACATTTAGAGCTCTATGGATGGCCTCTTCCAATGATGCTGGCTCTAGCGCTCTCACCAATCCACATAACGATTCCGATAAACCCTCAATAAATAAGAACATGAGCCTTTTTATCCGACACATCAGGAACCATCACCGCAAGTCTGAAATTCTGCCACATAATCATCCACGGTTCCTTGTTGCCTTAAGCTTGTTAATTCCTTGAAGTATGTTTCCGGATCTTTTCTATCAAACCTTTCTATAAGCTTTTGTGTGAAATCAGAATATGAGGTAACAAGATTAAATCCCTGCTTCACGACTCCATGATGCCACCACTCATGTGCTATCTCGTCCAAGGGCAGAATGGCAAATTTGACCGCTTCATCTTTAGGCATGGGGCTAAGTGAGAAATATGTGTCTAGCTTAAGTACCCAAGCTCTTGTTGTCATCTTTCCCGAACCATCAAAAGTTGGGAGAGTCAACTTGCTCACCCTACGTTGCAGATCTCTATTGAAATAGAATGTTGATTGTCCTCCTTTTGATCCATTCCTTGCGTTGTGATACTGAATAAATGGAATTTGATTCCTCACATCTGGATCAATCCGTGCATAGGCATCAATGCTCGCATTGACATCACTTTCCACAAGTTTTTGCTCTTCCCCTCCATTAGTAGATTCATTCTTGGGTGGGAATGTTGGTTGTGTGGGACAAGTAGCCTTCTTGCTCTGATTTGCAGACCCCTGGTGAGTGGAATGGTTGCCTTCTGAACCATTGTTTGATGTTGATTTGAAGGTGTTGGTCATGGCATTCATGGATTGCATCATCATATTCATCATCTGATTTGTTTGTTCTTGTTGCTTTGCCATTTGCTCATGCATCTGGGTCATTTGTTTCAGAAAATTCTCCCACTGCTCATCCTTATTTGCCATTTTCTTACCTCTGCCTCCTATTTCGGAAGACTCAGCTGCTGCCTTCCTTCTCTCCCTCTCAATAGCTTGCTGCTCCCTTTGGCTTGCTTGCATAAAACTCCCTTAGGCTGGCAGGATCTAAGGCTCTGATACCACTGAAAGACACCGAACACTTGAAGAACAAATAACCATTTGATTTTTAGAATATTCAACCTAGCACAAAAATATATGTAACTTCATTCCACAGAGGGTTCTATTAAAGTAACCAGATGGAAGTAGATCTCACAACAAATAAGATGCACATAGAAAACTAATTCAGGCTCATTTAGATGCATCGAAATGCAACAACCCATCATAAATCATTACACAAAATAATGAGTGAGTCTAAAGAATTGCGCAATGTCCACAGTTATAATGATCCAATACTAACTTTCAGATCTCTTACAGTAAATCGATTGACAACACAAGTCAATATGTCTGGGAGATAAGTAATGCACTGTATAAATAATGGAAATCCCAAAGTAATTTGATTCTTCAACACTAGGCACCAGATGAATCGCCCGCTCAGATTGGTGTGACACTATTCATTGGTAGAGCTTAGATGAAGTTCCCGACTAGCAATTCTCCCTGATTGGACAACTTATGATCTAACAAATGTACATTGGAAAGTCTCCTTCTTGGGGATTACATCTACTCCCATGATCGCATGGCAGGTGAGGTGTGTTCTGTAGTGCAGATTGCAGCTATCCTAGCCATGATTGAGCCGATCTCCAAAGCCTCTAGTGATGATGCCGCTATGTGGACCTGGGTGAGTCAAAGTGTAGGTTAGAATTGAATGAATAAGAGCAAATTATAAACCATGATCCGCTAGGCTGACGGTGGCGTCTCACCTGGGCAATGGTATTCAAAGGTTTTCGTCCCTGAATCACCAGTAGAGATTAAGTCCCAAAATTGTGATGATCTTTCTCAACCAGCAGGACCGAAATAAATACATAACGAATGGTGCCTTCTAGAAGAGGTTGGCCAGCATGAAATTTGAATATTAGGTGCCAACCAAACATGTCGGCCAGAAAGGCTTCTAAATTTGAATATTATTTTATTAATAATTTAAATTTATTTATTTATTAAATATATAAGATAGTGTTTAAAAACACAGTTTCGAATTTATCTTGCCTCCAAAAATCAATTTGTGAAGTCTGGGACATGACAGCTTACCACCGACATCTCTGAGTGCTTGACACACAAACTCTAAAGCTGCATTATTTTCATAGCATAAAAATATGACGGAGCCGATGTAATGCCACATTATGAAAGTTATTAGAGTCTTTCATCTTCTCATCACTTCTTTTACTAGCCATCCTTGCAAAGAAAAGGCTTGACACACTTTGCAACAATGTTACCCGAAAGCACCAAATGCCAGAGCCACATTGTAACAAAAAAATGTATTTAGTCCTATAAGAAGAAGAAATCGGACTACAGAACCCTCATTCATTGCCACCTATTTTGTTGTCAGTCTTGTGCATCCAATAGCTGAGCTATGCCATAATCAAATATGGAAAACCCCAAGCCATTTAAAACAAGTACTCTCCATGCGAAGGATTATCAAGGATCCTTGAAATAAATTATGACAATTACCACTCTCCATTGAGAAAATAACTCAAATGTATGGGGTAAAGCCAGTGAAAGGCTATCCCAATAAACATAGGAGGATATAAAATCAAGCAGGGTGGCTACTTATATAATTGCCTTAATCAGGCTATGTAGAAGTGATATGACTAAATCTTGCCGTTAGA
Source organism: Sequoia sempervirens (assembly GCA_007258455.2). Lineage (NCBI taxonomy): Eukaryota > Viridiplantae > Streptophyta > Pinopsida > Cupressales > Cupressaceae > Sequoia > Sequoia sempervirens. The sequence goes on from VDFB02271358.1 coordinate 925,342,267, forward strand.
GGATCTTGAGCCACACCCCAATTTGTGAGAAAATCTGTAGCTGCATTCACCCTTATCTTGCAGTGCTTAAAACAAAGATCCATGAAATGTCTTATTAGGCCTTGCACCTCTTCCACGAAACAGATAAATCTCCAATTAAGGTGATGAATTTTAATCAAATCATTAACTACTATCAAGGAGTCTCCTTCCAATATCACTTGTTTATAATTAACTATTAAGAGATAACCCTGGTCCCAGCCCAGCCAACAATGCTTCCTTCTCAGTTTCATTGTTCATCTTAGTACCAAAGTATAAAGATCCCCCATGTAACAATTTATTATTGCTATCACACAGTATAATACCTCCGTCTTCTTTACTTGGATTTCCTTTGGAATGCCCATCAAAATTAATTTTTACAGGACCTTCTGGAGCAGTGGTCCATAATTCTTGTGCATCAAGTGTACAATTCCTTGTTGTAAAACTTATAATGTACAATAACATAATAATAAATATCATATTTCATCGCACATACATGAAAATTGAAAAATGAAAATCAGAAATTTGGAGGACTTTGTAGTGCAAGCAATCTGGATACTTATCTCCTCCAAGAATGGGGGTAGATCGTGTCTCACAAACCAGAGAGATCACTCTGAAAAATGTCTCATTCTCAGATTGTAGCCAGTCCAGGAAATGGGTGATGGGTAGAAAAGACACCTTAGACAAATAGACAAAGGGGCATGGGAAACAAATCCTAAAGGAATAGGCCATCACCCATCAGTTTTTGGACGGCAGGTAGTTTTAATTTTTTTTTTCTTGTTTTCATATTGCCTCTTCCCAGGAAATAGTAATGGATTGAAGGTTCAGAAACCCACAAGTGTTTACAAAAATAGAACTTGCAGAACTTTAATGGTGCTTTAAAATGCAAATTTAGGGTTTTTAACAATTTAAAAGATATGTTTTGTTATTATTTCTCCTGATTTTAAAAATGGGGTTTTGTTTAAGCCCAGTCCCCTGGTTGCTCCTGTAGGGGACACATCCCCCTCTCCACAAGAATATCTCAGGGATGATTCTTTCTACAGGCAGTGGTGGAGGGTTGAAAGGGGGACATATTGGCCCCATCCTTGTGTCCTGTGGTTGTCCCTGTCTTGGAAACTCTAGTTTTTTAAAAAAAAATTGGTGACGTGGGGGACAGGGGGAATATGTTACCATGGAACACTGGTTATATATCAGGTAAGACCAGGCAAAGAAAAGTTATCATCTGGTGGGTTTTTGACTGCTTTCTAAACCTGTAATGGCTGAAATTCAAACCTTAGAACCCTAAATTGAGAGGCCAAAACTGATAAATCAAACGAAAATGGTGAGAAGGAATGTGATATGTGTACTTACAGATGACAGCCTGTTTGTGATGCAGTTCTGTTAGAGCTTTCAAGGAGCTTCCTTTATGCAACCTGTCAAATGCTCATAAAGTAATATATTGCATGTTGTTAACATCAACTGTATGTAAATGGCACTGCAAGTTTGCTCTGTAGGAGCAAAATGGCATCACTTTTAATTCAGGACAGCAGCAGAAAAGCCTTCCATACCAAGCTACTTGTATAGGAGCTGAGGGGTTCAGAAGAGGCCTTGGAGTCTGAGAGGCCTGTACATATCTTTTTTGTGAGCATCCATTGTTCTGGGTTGGATTTTGGACCAGAAATTCTAATCCCAATTTTAGAATCAGTGACCCTAAGGCTGTTCTACCATTATACTGACCACTTGATATAGAACTGGAGGACAAGGAAAGTGGAGTTGGTGTTAATCGCATAACAAAAGTTGACAGAATGCAGGGCCATCTAGTTATAGCACACAGTTTGAGCTGTAAGGAGATACAAAGGAATTTTTCGTTTGTAAGTTGGTGGGCATATGACCATTTCTGGGCCTATAATTTAAGAACTTTTAACAATAAGAACATTGAACATGCAGCCTAAACAAGCTATTTGAAAGATGAAAATTTGATTTTAGTTACACTGTTTGACATAGGAAGCTCACTCTCTGTAGTTGGACAAATTTTATATGCGGATAATGAGCCATTGCAAAAAACTTTCAGAAACTCCTGTGGTTAGGGAGATGCAAAATTAGAGAAGACATGAATACATGATATCATCTCTCTCAAATAAACTTAACTTTGGAAACCTAGAAATCCCATTTCCCATCTTTGTAGGACTGGTTGGGGCTTTTTCAAACTGGTTTACCTAGCTTTTTCTTTTTAAGGAAATCTCAAGATCAACCCTTGGAGTTGGTTCTTCTCCTGAAAAATTTGAAGTTGCACAGTTGCAAGTTTTAGGTCTAAATGAAATTCTTTGGGGTTCATATTGGGTATCTTGCCATATCTACTTAATAGGCTTTTTTATCACTTGTCTTTATTTTGGGCTTTAGATTAATTTGTATTTACATGTTTTGCCTTTCCTTTTGTAGTACAATGCATTTAATCTTGTTCTTCGGAAATATTTATCATTGCAGGCCTGAATTTCTAAATTGCACTGCTAGAACTGGTTTGGACATGCTTGCTACCCATTTTAATAAGGCAGGGAGTGTGGGAGTTGTTTTCTTTGTTCCAGAGAGTGACCCAGATATTGTTCCTTACAATGAGTTTATGCATTATCTAGGGGAGAAGCAACGTGCTGCTGTTACAAAACTGGGTGAAGGGACTACATTGTTCTTGGTTCCACCATCCCAGTTTTCTGAGCAAGTTCTGAAAGTGCCAGGGAAAGTGAGCATCTCTGGAGTCATTTTGAAATTTGATCAGCCAAACTCAGGTCATGGTCTTCCTCCTCATCCATCTTCTGAATTGGTGAGTGCCCAGCCACATCCTTTCCTACATAGACCTTCAGTTACAAATGGGATCCCAATGCATGAAGATAGCACTCATTCAAAGCCATCTTCTCCATTACCTCCACAACGATATGCAGGCCATGGCAACGCAAATTTCTATCCAGAACATTATCAGGTCCCCAATACATCATTTTCCTCATTGCAGTCACTTCCACCTTCAGCAGCTGTTCCAGTTGTTTACCAGGCTCATGTGTCTGGGACTTCTCCATCCTCTAGCTCTTTTGAAGGGAACATGAGTGCAACTGTTGTAAATGATAACATGCATCATAATATTTCACCCCAAAGTCAAGTCCCTGCCTCACCTTGGTCTACTCTAAATCAAGACCGATCACATGTTCCAAATTCAAGAGCTGGAACTTTTGCATCTGACTCTTCCAGTTTCATTATGCCATCACAACCTGAGTTTTCGTCTACTCAACAAGGTCTTACAGTGCAGCAGCAACAACAAAACTTCACTCTAGCAGCAAATTCTGAGCAACAGTCTGCGGGAGTTGCAAATAATCCCTCTATAGCTGGTCCAAGTGATCAAAATCAGCATGTGCGCCGCCCTATGCTTCCTGCACCAGCTGCACCAGGTAGCATTCCATTACAATCTGGACATTTAGCTCAGCTTGCTAACCTTTTAGGTCAACAATCGCAGTCTGCACAGCTCTCTGTCACACAAGCTCTTCAGGAAAACCAACAAAAACCGCCACCTCCAACACCTCAAGCAGCTCCAAATTTCGGTTCTGTTCTACAGGCGAACTTTCATATACAGCCAAATGTGCCTTTGCCCTTGCCATCATCTCAATTCAGTTATGGTCAGCAAGCACAGCAACAAACATCTCAACAAGGTATGCTACCTCGCACAGGGAATTTGAGTGATGTTCGAACAGCAGAATCCCTAGTACCTGACAATCAAAAACAGAATGACAGTAGAGAGGAGACAGAAGCAGATCCACAAAAGCGCTTGCAAGCAACATTGCAATTGGCAGCTGCTCTTCTTCAACAGATCCAACAGCAATCTAGGGCAGGGGATCAACAATAATCACTAGTTGTTGTTTGATCAAACGTAATGCAAAATATGAGGTACAAATTGTTTTGAAACTTTATTCTCTCTTATCCTACGTTCTCTCTTATACTTGAAACCATTGTTGCATGGTTGTTGTGGCATAGCTTTTTTTTTTTATATAGTTTCTAATCAATTAGGGAGAGTCCAATATATTCTGTTTCTTTTTGAATTCTCATTTTGGGGTGGGTTTAATAAATGATAAGCAAGTGGGCATATTAGAGAAGAATCTTCAGTACAGAGACATGATATGTTTAGTGTTGAGAAGTTATTTCCTTGAAAAATCCTGTAGGATTGCTTGGAAATGTCTTTCCCTAAAGTTGTGAATGATTTGGCTCTTGTGTATTCCATAATGCGATGTACTGAGGTAAGAACTGAGTCTGGGCTATGCATAGGTAAACATCTTGTCTGATGCTTTTCAAACTTTATGGGTGTTGGAATAGTAATTTGTTTTCCTGATAGATGTTTTAGAAATGGTTTGTTTTATAGGTATTATGGGTACATCAGTTATGCTCTTTGTGAGTATGTACTTGGTCCTGGTCTCTTTGCAGTGCCTTTTTTTTGGTTAGCTAGGTATTACAGATTATGTGAAGAGGATCTGTACACGTCTAGACATCTTTTTGTCTAGAGTTTAGTGTGTTCTTTTGTTGTTGATACCACAATTCAGGACCATAGTATATTTGGGTTTCTTGCATGGGCTTTGCAGGTTTTTAATAAATGTTTAAGTCTTATAGGAACCTTGTTAGACAAGGAACTAGTTAGGCCATATAGAATCCTAGACCTTATTTAGAATTCTGGTGGCCTTCTAAGCTCAATTCATATATTCGGTTCTAAGTCCTTGCTTTAATTACCACCTTGGAATGTATAGAATACCATACCTGATTCAGACATCTGGTTATATTTTCAGCTCAGCTTCCTTATTTGCTGCTAGGTCCTTGATTTAATTGCCACTTCCACATTTTTAACCTAAGCGAATGTGTTGGAGTTTAGAAACTACCCAGTTTACTAATTTGAATCCTTTGACCATATCTATGGCCCGAGCAAAGTTAATTATTGTCAGAACTCACATATATAGCATAGATCAAAAGTTGTTGGCCCATGGAATTCCAAGAAACTTCACCACTACCAGCTGGTCCTAGATTGCCCCTAGCTGCACTGTCAAAATTTAATTTGATAAACAGCTTGGAATTATGTAACTAGAATTTTCTAGGGCCTTAATGGAAATGGAAGTTATTTCTTTATGTTATTTTCAGCATTCCAAAGAGAGCATTCCTGAGGGTCTGGGTCATGTCCCCAATGCCCTGGATGGACTGGGACTTGGGGACTTGGAGAGGATGTCCCCATTTTTCAGGGCTGGATGACATGCTTGATTTGGTGCATAAATATTAAAAAAGGTGAATTTTTAAGGGAAAAATGCTGAAAACCCCTAAAAAGCTAGAAGAAGGATTATCATTACAAATTGATCACATTCAATTTACCTTTTCAAATTTCAGCTGCTTTTATTTTATTTAAACTATTTTAATGGCTGTCCTGTCACCGTCCCTAAAAATTTAGATTTTTTTTGCTGTCCCCAAAACTGCGTTCAAAGGTCCCTCAGAGTTCCAGAAACTCAGAGAAACACTGGTCACTTATTTTATTCTTTATATTGTTATTTTGTGTATCTTTAAGTACTCAATGTGAGTATCAGTCATAGATTGCTATTAATTGTATCTATTATGAATTCGCTTTGAAATACATTTCAACCATGAGATGCTAGTACCACATTGGGAAGTTGGTGAGCTGTGTTACATAATATTCTATATTGTTTGGTTCATTTAATCATCACTATCTTTTACCCTAATGCTTGTTATGATAGTTTTTAGGGTGCTAGATGTAGCTTAGTCGGACTAGCATATTTTATAGTTTTTGTCAGATATATGTATATGTAACACATAATAAGGCATTAAGGGTAGAGGTGTTTTTATATATAATGTATATAAAAGAATACTTCTGAACTGTGCACACACAAATAAATAACTCCACGCATATTGCAATCATGTATGGTAGGCACATCAATACAAACAAATGGTTATGAATGTATGTTAGTTGATCTCTCCTCCACCATCCTTCTTCTCTTTGTATGCATGGATTTGAGCTGTTGACATACAAGAAAATATATTACTTATTGACGCAGTTAATGGAGGTGTGGTCATTTAGATATCCGCAGATGTGCTCTGGCCCACAGCTACAGCTAGTAAACTCTAAAATACTGTTGTTAACAGGGACCATTGCTGGGGTAAAGGTGCTTGCAAGATCTTTTTTTCATTGTTTTGCAAGGGATCCTTGTAGTCAAGAGTGCATTATTCATCTTAGTTTTGAATGCAGCTTTGAAAAGAATAAATGCCATTTATTTGCTTACAGAGACATATTCCATTTATAAAAAGCCACGTAGAGATTTTTCCCTTGTACATTGCTGTGTCCAGGATCATCAATTATCTTTGTACTGAAGCATGAAGACATGTTCCAGTTGCAGATTAATGAAGAAATAACGTTTTTCTTTGCCAGAAAATTATGAACTTGCTTGAGCACCCATGTATATTGAGATTCCCAAATTTTCCCGTTCAAACAGTAGACAGCTTTGAAATCATACTTGGAATGTTTATGACATAATTCTAGATTGCACACTCTACCACAAGCGCTTGCTTTTAGTAACTAAAGCTGGCATCTATTCAGTAGACCTTGTCTCCCAGCTTAAAATATTTAAATTATATTCAGATTCCAAAAGATTTCAAAAAATCAACCCTGGAACTGTCATCAACTATCAGGACTAACTCCAGCAGATAAATAAGTTGTGTCTAATAGAATAGTCATAGTCTCCAGGCGGAGACTGCAATTTTTTTTTCACCATAGGTATCTTAGGTCTCATTCATAAGAACTCAATCCAAAGCCAAAAGCAGACATCACCACAACAGTCAGTTGTCATCATCATTGGAGGATTGTATCAAATCTTGATGCTGGTCCAAACCATTATGAGCCAAATAGCAGCTTTAGAATCTATTCCATGGCTTCTAGAAGAGTTCCAGTGGCATTTAATATCAGCACCATTAAGATTGAATTTTTGTCATATATGATCATTGGTTTATATCTCGTTATGCACTTTAAAAAACATGATTAATTGGACTGATTTTGGACTCTGCTCTTTGAACATGTCCAAAATTGGAAAGTAGGACAAGTTAAATTCTTCAAGCTCCTACATGATCTCTTATTTGTATCACGCACTTCTAGAAATTCTGCATTTTAGGAATGTAATGAAAATAATTCTTGTTTGTTCAAGTAAAAACAGAGAGAGATGTTGGTTGTTGCTTTAATAAGGTAAAATTTATGCACAGATAAGAGTTGTTGCAGAAGTAACAATCATTTTCTTAGATGATGAACCATCCAACTACTCTAGCTAGAGTGTAATTATCAATTTGTTTAGCTATCAAGCATCAAAACAAATCTCACAAGAATAAATTAACAACCGTCTTTATATCTACACAAGACATTTACTTCAATATGAATTATTATTGCCGTCACCCCTATCTATTTTTAAATATGAATTGTCCTTGAGATCATCATTATAAGTCTGTTTATTGATGCCTGGAATATTCTTAAAATGCAATAATTTAATGAAAGAGCACATGGATTTCTATTACTACAAGGCACAAATTGTAATGCAATCACATATATTTTCCATCGAACTTTCAAAATCACTTGACGAAACTAAGACAAGCTCCTCTAAAGAACAAGGGCTGTTCAGCTGGTTGAATCCTACTGTAACTTCTAAAACATTGGATATATAGACTATTGTTGTCCCGTGCATGCTCATTTTAAATTCTTTATAAATACTTGACGGAACTGCTCTTTTTTCCAACTTTCGGTTTTCACACTTTGAGATCCAAATCTGACATATGAACAAGAAGGAATATGGCGAAATGATTTGGTTTCCTGAGAGTAGTATACATTCAGTTGTAACAAAAATCTGTTTTTTCCCCTAAGCAGACTATTGTTATTAATTTCCTCTATACTTTGCATGTAATTCAAGCAGAATGTAACTACAAAATATATTGGAACCTGCGCAGCTATTGCCAATGTACACATTCCTACAATCATGAAGAATCGTGCTCAGTGGGATTTGGATGCAAATTGAACAGTTGCTTACATAAGAGGATACAAGATGCACTTAATCATTTCACAAGCATAATGTATTTGCCTTCAAACTAATCACAGCAAGACAGGCTCGAGTGATTTACATATTTCAAAATTTTGTGCTTCTTGCAATCTTTGACAATTGCTTTGTTACCCATGGAAGGTTATGTTCCGAGCCTTGCCAGTAACTGTCTCGAATATTCCATGTAATATTTTGTTGTGCAACTCAACTGAAACCTATTTTACATGGTTATTGTTTTTAAACATTTCTGACAACTGAAGATAAGCGGGCAAGTCAGTATGTACATATTATTGAGCTTTTAGGTGTACTGTGTTAAATCAGCGAAGGTCACTTAGGGCTTAAGCTTATGGTTGGTTTAAGAGGTTGGATTCTCAGTGTTAGATAAGTCTAGATTGTATTAATGGTTAAATTTCTCTTTTGCGTTGTTTTGGATCAAGCGTCTTTTAATTTCTTGTAGTTACCATTTCTGCGGTAAAACCTGTTGCTGTATACAACAAATAAATAGCAGAACTATTATTAATGTGGTATGGCATTGCTAATCTTGAGATCACATCAAAAATTGGACATCTTAAATATAATTCTTAAACCAATCTTGAAATTTCTTGGGACACTCAATTCGCTGAATTATGCACTTAAGAATTAGCTAACAATTACCACTTCATGCGAAGGCCTGCTCAACCTTCACCACTGTATGGTATCAGACGTCTTATTAGTCGTGAATCAATGTTACATGAAACAAGCATAACCTTCAAATCATTCTTAAATAGTCTTGGATTAAATATCATAATCAAGTGGGATAAAACCAAAGAGGGTATAGCTAATGTTACTGGATTGATGCACTATCCATTGAAACATGTAATAAATTGAAGCATAATTGAAGCACAAAGATCTAAATATTATATAACTGGAAATGGTGCATACAGGCCTTGGTGAAGGAAACCTGAAGATTAAAATGACATATCATTGCCAGATTACTACTAAAGCATGACATGAAAACAAAATTAGATGCATAACACTTGTTCAAACTCAAAGGCTTCCCCATAACAGTTAACATGGCAACCATTACACATACTATGTTATTGGATTTTATGGATATTGGGCTGTGGTTCTACTAGCAATTTGACGGGCTTGTGCAAGTGGCTCATATACAAATATATGTGTGGGAGCTTAAGCTTTGTACGGAAACCCACTGAACCTTCTTGTTTGGAAGTACAAAATCAAACCTTGTTGTTTAGAAGCACAAAATCGAACCTTGTTTAGAAGCACAAAATTGAACCTTCTTGTTTACAAGAAACCCATTGAACCTTGTTGTTTAGAAGCACAAAATTGAACCTTTGTTGTTTACAAGCACAAAATTTAACCTTGTTTAGAAGCACAAAATTGAATCTTGTTGTTTAGAGTACAAAATTCAAAACAGCTTGGGGAAGCATGTTTCTAAATAATGGTGTTTCAATATGAAGGTTGGGTTGTGCAATTTAAGCTAAACATAGACCTCATTATGGAAACATGAAAAATTGCAGTTTAAGCTTATCACAAGGTTCCATTCCGGCAAAACGAAAAAGTTTGGTCGAGCAATTATAATTGTTAACCTTCATTATTATTATAACTTTCTATGAAGACGAAAGTCAAATATATAGTAAACACTGATAATGGCACAAGACCTTATTCGAATGTAAAACAAAGATGGTGGTTATGTAGAATGTATAAATAATATCATCAATTCTGAAAATTATAAGCGGAAATGCATGTCATTTCTAATAGAGGTATTGTTGTTTTTAAATATATGGATTTGAAAATTTGATGATCCAACATTTCATGAAATTGCTACATTGGCAGAATGTGATTCAATTATACCGAAATTTAATAAATTTTTCTAGAGAAAATATGCTCAAAATTTACGTAAATAATAATTGCTATTTTTGATCAATAAAAATAATAATTGTTTCTGTTATAGTTTCACAAGATTTGACCTCTTTGAACAAAGAAATTGCTTAGAATAGGAGAATGTATCTGAATGCTTAATCCGTATTTTATATTTAAAATAAAAATAAGATTAATTTGTATTTTATAAATTTTCATATTTATATGGTGTTATTTAAATTAATATTATATTAAAAATTAAAATAATTATATTGTTAATGGGCTTTTGGTATATTGGTAAAGTTGAATGTTTTTGAATGAGTTCATTAAGGATCAAGACTTGTTGAGTGCAAGATTTTAAACATCATAAGGGATGAAGTTGAGATTGTGCCTTATAGGATTTTGACAGATGGATAGTCTTTAGTCCTTTGTTCTTAATTGAAGAGTTCTCATTCCAAGACTTGCACTACTATATTAGGTAGCTAAACGATTTTATGAATAAAATCCTTGAACAAAAAATAAATAAATTATGTTTTAGACTTCGATTTTAATATTTTTAAAACATTATTAAAATTTTAGTTGTAATTAAGAGCCATTCAAGTCTTATTGTTTTAGTTGATTTTGTAACTGTTTGAATAATTTAAATGGTCTTTTTGACTAAATGTGTATAATATTAGAAACTATTTTGTATATTGAAAATGTTTATAGTATATTTAGAGGAAATCGTATATATTGAACAATTGGAAAGGGAAGATGTCCACTTTTTTCGAAGTTGCCCATTTCCATTTATTTATTAAGATTACAACATGCACTTTTGTTTTGTTTTGATGGAATGCTAGGTACTTAATAGTAATACATGTATCATAATTAAAGTTATTTCAATTTTAGAAATGTTACTCTTCTATTATGGGGAGTATTAAAAACTGAATCAAGATATGCAGTAATAATGATAGATCTAAAAAGCTAATTACATGCTTTATGGAAGACTTCAAATAATGCTTTTAGGAACCTTAATGGTTGAAAGAATTCATTGATAAAACCACATGATGAACCCTATCCTCCAAACAATGATTCGGTGAAAAAAGTAGAGTAAATCTTTGCAAAAAAAAAACAAATAAATGGCATATAATTTGGTAAAATCTTGTTTTGTCAACTAAAGGAAATAATGCTTGAGATATAATGGCTTGCACAATATTTGAAGAAATATGCATTACACACATATTAAGGGTAATGTAATAAGGTTGTAGAGATAGTCACCAATTGGGCATAGGCTTTGGAGAAGCTTTTTAGGATAATCTTAATATTTATGGAAAATCAATTTAGAAGACATTCAAAAATTCATTGTTATGGATGTAATAGTGGTTAATAATGAAAAAAAACATATTAAAGGGATAGGTTTTTTTTTTTTTTTAAGCAAACAAATTAGTTTTAGAGAGTAGAATAGTTCATGATGCAACAAGGCAACATATATTCATAAGGTACTAAAATAAGGAAATTTAGAATTCATATTATGGGTATTTGAATGTAAAGGGTGTGGGATTTCACTTCAAAGCTTGTATAAAATAGAAGGGGATGCACAATAAATCATGAAAGACATTTTACTGATGGGAAGGAGTAATGATGTAAGACAAGGTATTTAACTTTTTAGGTATTAAATTATTTTTTTCTTCTTTCAAAGAGAGTTAAGGCCCTTACCCAAATTTATATATCTCAAAAAGAGAGTTAAATGAGAGTTTCCACTTTGTTAAATAAGGGATAAAGAGAGCATAATTTGGTTGTACTATAAGGCCAAAATAATAGATAAACTAAAAAATAATTACAAGGATGCAATTACATCATATTTGAAAATATATAACTATGCACTTTCCTTTCACTAGACATGCCTTGTGTGGGAGAAGCTTTGTGGCCTAGCTATGTCGAGCCACTCTTGTTTGACATTTTTCTTGAAGGGTGAAGTGAGACTAAGTATGCCCAAGTCATGTTTATAAGAGGAAGTCTTATATTTAAGAAAATTCTATTTCACAGCTACCTCTTTGATCAAAGACATCACTCTACATTCCAGGTTCTTGACAAAGTTGATGGAGACCTATCCACATAACTTTGAACCAATGATTGGTAACGAGCAACTAAGTATCTAATTTGCATTATCTATAGCCACATCTAAGTTTCTTTGATGCTTCTTCGAAATAGTATATTCTTAGAGCCCTCATCTTCTCCCAATAGCTAGTGATCAACATAATATTGGAGAAGGTTTAGAAGAAATCTCCATGATGCAGTGATGTGTTGCTTCTTCCACATAATTCAAACCTAAGATCCTTTATAGATCTGCAAATAATTTGTAGATGAAACAAAAAATTCTAAAACTGGAGAGGAGAGGGTAACCCACTCTTCACCATCACTTCCCCAAGGTATAAATTTCTTGGTGGCATAGCCAAGATTGACAAGATTCTACTTCTAAGAGGGGTGTCTTTTGATTCACCCCCCTCTCTTTATACTCCTTCGAAACATGGGAGTTGAGCTCATCCCATAGGGTGATCAAACCCCTAGGAATTCCCCCCTAGAAGGAATAATCCAAGTGCTTTTATTCACCCAAGAACACATGGAGCTCAAGGGGAGAGCATACACATGATGGGTTCCTTGGGATAAAAATGAAAAGATCACACAAAGGCACAAGAGGAGAACATACAAACTAATCATCTAACAAAGTCCATTAGCCTTTAGAAAATAAAGTGTGCAAGTAAGGCTAGTAAAATGATAATGCCTCAGACAAATGTAGCTACAACACAAATATGTTAGTAGTTTTACCAAAAAGGTCTTGGACTATCAAAGATGGCTACACTCAAGTAATATTAGAAATACAAAATAAATCAAAATAGAGGTTACTAATGGTTTCCTTATGATTTTCTAATAGATTTCATTTTTGTTGTTGTTGAAATTGGATGTCATATGCAAAAGTTAGAAGCAATTGAAGTTTCAAAGAAACAAAAAATATGGATTTCAAGTAATTTTACCTTATTTTTGGTAAAAATATATTAAAAATTAGTAGGTCCATTGCGTAGAGCTTTGAATAATCTTTCCAACACCTACAAGAAGTCAAAAATTTGATTATTAGTTCAAAAGTTATGCTAATTTTTGTAACATATGTTGATTCATGTGCATATGCACTGATATGAAATGCAAACACCAATCTATGAAATGGAAGTGCCAATCCGTGAAATAGAAGTACCGATCTAAGAAAAAAAGCACTAATCTATGACATAAACACCAATCTATGAAAAAAATTCACTAATCTATAACATAAACACCAATCTATAAAGAAGAATTTCTATCATGTGAAACAAAAGTGCTAGTCTATGGAATGGAAACACTAATCTATAGTGGAAGTGCCAATATGTGAAATAGATACTAATCAATGAAGTGAAAATAATAATATATGACAAAAGTGATAATCTATAGTAGAAGTGCTAAGCACAGTGCATATGTGTGGTTCTAGAAATAAAAGTGTTAAAATGCAATACAAAAACACATATCTAGAAATACAAGCACCAAAACTCAGTGTATAAGTGCAAATCTAAAAATATGAACATTAAAACACAGTGCAAAAGCACAAATCTAGAAATACAAGCACTAAAACATAGTCTGGAAGTGCAAATCTAGAAACACAAGTACTAAAACACAAGTACTAAAACCTAATGCGAAAGTGTGGATCTAGAAACGCAAGCACTAAAACATAATCATAAGCAAAAATCTAGAAACACAAGCACTAAAACATAGAGTGTAAGTGTTGTTCTAGAACATGTGAGGGAAAACTTAGAAAAACTCATGAAAAGTGTTAGGTTCAAGGATGGGTGTCCCAGTAGGTGTGCCAGAATGAAGATAAGAAAATTAACAAGGGTAAATATAGAATTCAAATGAATGCAAATGGAACCTTTTACATTGTTTCTTTTCTTTCTCCTTGGATTAAGCTAGAATAATATTTACACCCAATACTCTTTTGATTTGCTCCTTTGATGTATGAAATATTGTTTCTAATAACACCAATCAAATGGATAGCATAAGGATATGATGAAGATGAATAAGCTAGAAAATGGAGTAGTGTAATGATAGCATAAGAGTGAGTGCTTAAATGGGATGAGAGGCCTTCAATTTATACAATTTTCAAGAAGGAAATCAAGAGCCAAGATACATTGATTGATGGATGACTAGGATTGATTTAGTATTTGAATTAGAGCTTAGCCTTATAACAAGTTTCACAAGAGGGATACAAGTGTAAAAGGTAAGTTTGAATTTTAGATTCTTTCATATGTGTGAGCATAAAGGGTGGAGGGATACTTGTCATATGATGAAAAGTTTAGATTATGATCCATGTGAAATGATTTAATGGCTAGGATTAACTGGACAAAGATTGAGGATTGTGTAGATTTAAATACTATGAGAAATGATAATAGAGATTAATTAACTTAAATCAATTAATTAAGTAGGTATTAGTTAATTTATTTAGTTGAAAGATTTGGAGGATAAGGTTTAGATTTAAATAAATGTAAATTTATCTAATTAAAGGTGAGGTATAAAGGTAAAGGGTGAATTAAATAATAATAATAAAATATTTAATTGGCTAGGATGTGGTAAAGTAAAGTGTGGTTGAGAAAATTTAAGTGTCTACACATACTATGATAGTGACTATGGTGATAAATAATATTTGATACATGACAAACTTGTTAGTTTGGAAATAGTGATCGAAGGAATTTGGCATGAAATCTATTTAGAAAGTGGATTTTTTTACTCTATACTTGCATGTTTGGATATTTTGAACATTAATTCCAAATACATTATGGAGGAGCTTGAGTTTAAATTGAAACTAATTTCAATTTACCATCATTTCTCTCATCGTGCATGAATTGGTGGTGAATATTGAAGAAAATTTATAAACTCCCATTGGGAAGCACAAATATTTTAATGCAAGCTATCCCACCTATAATTTCAAAAGGTTTTTTCTTTTTTTTTTCTTTTTTCGGAAGCTTATTTTTAGATTTTAAATGACCAAACTTATCATTTTGATATGTTGTGAAGAGTGGTTACAACAATGACGAATCCATGCCACATCATTAGCTTAACACAACTCATTGAGATAAATGTATTTAAATTATAAATATAATTTATTTGATATTATAATTGGTTGAGAAAAAATTGGGATGTATTGATAGTTGTAATACTACTAGAAATGTGTGATACTTCTCACTATTATCCTTGTAAAGTTTTTGTAGGAATTTAGAAGTTGTATTTGTGGTTTTATATGTGAAAGGAATTAGCAGTGACTACTAGAATATTTCATTTTTGAGGTCATTATTTATGGTTGAAGCTTTTTTCTCCCTAGTCAAAGTTGAAGGTTGGTTTCTCACTACATAGTATTTACATCTTCATAAATAAAATTATGTAAATTAATAATCTTATATCTATTGAAAAAAGTTTGTTATATAAAGGCCATACTACTAAACTTGCATCTATACTTATAATGCCACATGTTGGTTATATATATAAATTTTTTGGATTGATTTATCTAGAATGTTTTCCTATATTCAACTAAATTGAAGTTAAGTAGCATAGAAGTTTGTAAAAGGATATTTTGTAGGTTTTTTCTTTGTTGTATATATGCACAAGGAAGCTAGTCATTATGTTTGAGGTATTACGAAGTTTAAATACACATTGGGTGTCATTCAAAGCCTTATACTAAACTATGCTATATTTATGAATTGGAATTCTTGTTATTTTCTTTGTTGAGTAAAATGGATTATGGTTATCTGTATAATATCAAAGTTGTGTAGTAGGTTGATATACTTTTAAGTTATGTATAATTGCTCATATTTGAGTTGAATGGGTCATTGTCTATTAGATTTTGAAGAGATTTGATATCATAATCTTTATATTATTTCTTTGATGTGATATCCCAATCTTTTAAGTGATGTTATTATATGATTTTGTGAAGTTAAGGTTTGTGCAAGATAATATGGATTTTGTGAACTTTTATTTGGAATTATATTTTATAGTTGGTTAATATCTCCTTGTGGAAGTTATGAAACTTGTATGATTTGTAAATATTGTGTGAAGGGTTATCTAAAGTTGTCTATCTCATATTAAATACACAAATTAGTCACAAATTATTACATAGCCTTCTATTAGTGCATGGCATATTGAGATTATTGTATATGTTTTTGGGTATGAAACCATAATTAGAATATTTAAGTATCATACTTATTTTGTTATGATTTACATTTCCATAGAATTAGTGATGGAATATTGTGCTCAAAGTGTTCATCACCCCTTCCACTAGGTTTTCTCAATCCAAGTCCTACCAAACCTCCATCATAAGCATGTTTTTGATAATAAGCATGTTGAGCCTTAGATTTGACTATATTTTGATTGCTATGTCAATGTTTGATTGTTGTCATTGATTGTGTCTCCTTGATGTTAGAATTTTTATCTAATAATAAAAAAACTAAGAATTAAATATAAGATATATATAATGGTATTATTACTCTTTAGACACAATACTAGTTTAAATTGTGCCTTTTTATTAACAAAATAATATTTAGTTATTGATGAAATAGTGTAATGTGATTTTGTCTCCAATATTATCGTCATAGTAATAAGAAGTAGATAATTTTGATTTTATTTAGAAAGATTAAATTACTATTGCGAAGAAATATCATCATCTATATTAGTTGTATAAGATATTGATCAATGTATGAGTGATTTTGTCTAACAATATTTTATTCCCTCATAATGACTAAGTATGCATGTTTAATTATTTTTATGTGAGTTATTTTTAAGTTACTTTGTCAATATACATTGAGATAAAGGAATTCGAGATAATAGTTATCTTGAGACTTAAATACAATTATTTATCATACTAAGGTTAATCAAAGCATAAGTCATATCAATCTATTATAATTTGTTATACTTGAACATAGTAATTAAGACTCTATCTAGAGAAAATAGTGCATTGAGTCTTAATAAACAATATTTGATAAAATATATTTTTTTCTCAAAAATATGACGTGGAAGAATGACTGTGCGCTGGGTGAGAGGAATTTGAACTGCTCGAACAACTCTTTCAATGGCTCGAAGTTGTTGGACTTAGGCGTGGGTTCTTCTTTGGGTGCAGGGCCCCCCTGTTCCTTTGGACATTTTGTAGGTTTTGGGCCCGAACGTGCGCACGGGTGAATGCGTGGCTCCTTTGGGTGGGGTTCTTGTGGTCTGTGAGGAGCTGTGTCCTCCCTTTCCTCCTGTTACTTCCTTTGCGGGTGCTATGCGGGGTGTGGTTGGGGGCTCTCTCCTGTTGCCTCTGATGGCATTCGTAAATCCTTCTTTGATGCTACTCGTGCCCAGGTCCTGGCCAGGGTTTGTCCTTTGCCTTGTGCTCAAGCCTCCCCTGTTGTGGTTTGTGGGCTTGAGGTTCCTGAGAATGAGGACTACTATGTGCAGTAGGTGTGGTCTGCAGGTTTAATGGCCTGTGGCCCTCTCTTCCTGATCTTCATGTATGGGTTTTTGATTCCTGGAAGCCTATTGTTTCGGGACAGATTGAGCTCTATCCCAGTGCTAGAGGGTTCTTCTTTGCAACTTTTTCAATGCCAGAGGATCGTGACAGAGTGTTGGATAGGGTGTGGATGTGGGGTGTTCATTCGACCTTGGTATCACTCTTTCAATCCTCTTACGGAGCCTCTGAATATTAGACCTGTTTGGGTTTGACTGCCAAATCTCCCACTCTAGTTTTGGGAGAAATCTTACTTTGAAGCTATTGGCAACGTTGTTGGTAGCTTTTTGAAGGTGGATTCTACGTCTTGGGATCTTGGGCATACTACAGTGGCTCGTATTTTAATCGATTTGGACATCTCCAAACCTCTCCATGGTGATGTGGTTTTGATGGTGGAGGATAGGCCTTGGAAGCAACTTCTGGACTATGAGGGGTTCCCTTTTCGGTGTAGGAGATGTTTCTCTGTTGGTCACCTGGCCTTTAGCTACCCTCTTGCTTACCGCAAGGGTGCTGCTACTTGGTGGAAGAATTCTCTCTCAAACCATCTCACGGTTGGTTCTCCCTCTTCGGATAATTCCTCCGAGGAGGACGAACCTCCCCTTTCTGCTCCCTTGGAGTCAGATCCTTTCTTGGCTCCTCTTCTGACTTGCCCTTCTGCAGAACCGTTTGCTGTCGCTGTGCCTTCGGTTCCTGCCTGTATCTCATCATTTGATTTTGCTGGTCCTTTGATTGCTCTTGTCTCCTCTTCTTCATTGCCGACCCCCTTGCTACATGATGGCTCCTCGCCCGGGGTGGCTGTTGTGGATCTACTCCCCTCACCTCGCTCAGTGGATTTTGATTTTGAGCCTTCCTAGTCAGTTGTGCTGAGGAAGAAGGGACTTCCCAAATTCGTTTCCTCTTTGCGGCCTCGGGTTTTGGGAGTCAGGTTGGTCCCCTTTGGTTCTGGGGTTGTATAATCTTTTTTGTGTTGTTTTACAACTATCAATCAACTATCTCTGTTTGTTTCTCCCCTAGTTCAGTTGGTTTGAACTAGCTTCCTTTGGCCCTCTGGGCTCTCTGTGTAAAGGATACAACACCCTATAAATGTTGTTTATCTTATCAAAAACAATATTTGATAAGCTTGTAATTTGAACCAATTGATGGTTTCTCACCTAATAATTTTGTCCAAAATATGTTGGTATCACGAGTTATTATGATTATGGTCTATGTTTGTAGCATATATCACAAATGAGTTTCATCTCTAGGATACATTTATTAAGTATATTTATGTACTATTGTGGGTTGTTATATTTTTTGATGCTATAAATAAAATAACTACTGAGTCCAAGATTTCTAAATATATCTCTCCCCTACAATATTTTCAGTGATTCTTTCTATGAAGGGAGGGGCTACTTTATTTTCATAAACACAAGTTAATGGATCTATGATTGGATAAAAAACACCTCCATGATAGTCCCTTTCCCAAATTTTGTAGCTATTATATGATGGATGATTTACCTCTACATACTTTACATTGATTTAATAATTATCATGATTCAAGATATGTATATATGAATATGTAAAGAAGGTTTATAAAACATATTTGATTACCATTTTATTTTGTTAGTTGGAAAAATGATTATGTATGTTCAAAGACATGTGACAATTGAATTATGAATTAATGAACTTTGGTATAAAATTAAACTTGTAATATTGTATAGCATACCACTATAAATATAAATTTTGATGTTATTATTGTAATTATCTTTTAGAAATGGACAAGGAATTAGTGGGGGTTTTATATATTAAAAAAATTCTCCTCTTTTTAAAGATGTACCCCATGGATATATTACTATTTTAAATTACATCATCAATTAAAAAATATTGAGAATAAATATTAGAGAATCAAAATGACAATACTAATACAATTAAAAATTTGGTTGTGTTGTAGATATTTATTCATATTTAAGAAATTCCAAAATTAATGCTTTGAAATACTTGCTAAAAGTGTTTAATAAGTAAACAAAAAAATTACCCATATATTTGATTAGTAAAAATTGGCATTAACATTTATGAGGTGCTACAATGTATCCTTCATTAATTTTTAATATATATAATTTCAAAAACAAATTATTAACAAGAATCTTTGTTCAATACAATGCAATATTCTTATTCCACAAGTTCTATGCAGAGAATTCACCTAAAACATTCATTAAAATAAAAATAGATAGGCATAACTTGGTAGAACTTCTTTATTTTATTTTATTTACTTCCTAATCATCCTAACATATTCTAGTTAGGATATTTTTTTGTGTTGTAGATTCCACAATCCATTGATCTCTTTCCACTAAGAGATCTTTCATCTTTAGTTTCCACAACTCAAAATTGTGCTCATTAAAATTCTCAATCTCATCTCTTGAGGTGTAAGTCCTATCATATATTTTTTAGATCTAATATATGTAAATGGTCCTATTACAAACAAATAAAATAACACAAGAAAGCATCTCCTATTTCACAAGATCAATCTAACACAAACTTTGATACTAAATGTTGATTTACTATAAGACCTCGTCTCTTGTGGCCTTGTTGATCCTGTTAGTCATTGGTGGTTTATACCTTAAATTTTATTTTCTTTTATGTTAAACATGAGTGATGGTTGTTCCTATACAATGAAGATGTTCATACCCTTGATTATCCTATCTAACTAATGGTTGTTGTGATTTCTTGTGATAGCTAGATGAGTTCCATTTCTTGTCTACGTAAGTATGCAATGATGTTAATGTTATTAGAAGTAAATTTAGAATTGGTAATATTAGTAAATATATAATCAATGGTAATATTAAGGGCAATTTTACTTATGAGGTGGTATTAAGAAATAAAATATTAATATTGGGTATTAAAGTTAATATTATTATAAACATTATTTATCAATAAAAAAGGTGTCAATAATAGTGTTAGTAAATATAAATTAATATTAATATTAAAAGGAATAGTAATGAAAAAGGTAACCATAATACTAATATGAATGCTATTAAAATCAATGTTATTGTGGATATTTAATATCAACCTTATCACATGTTCATGTGTAGTTTATGATTATTAATATTTATACACATTTATTCAAAAAATTTGGTGGTTGTGTTTTGTTTTGTTGTGTAAAATGGCATGACATTTGGTATTAGATCCAAGTTCCAACACTAGGAACTTTGGGGATGTGTTAATTAACTCATTTTGCTTAGGGTGGATCATTATGTGCTATGTCTCAATTAGTGAGTAAAGATTGAATTATTGATATTTTGGGGTGAAGTTTGAAAATAAGATTAATTAAGTGATTTATTCTCAGTCTTGCATTAAAAAAGGGTTAAAAGTAGTATGTTAATTATAACTTGTTAAAATACTTAGAGTTATATTATCTTATCCTTAAAATTCCTAGATTTATAACAAGGTTGGTTGTGGTTATTATCTCCTTGTCCATGCTAGGAGCAAGTTTGTTGTCTTGTGGTTCTTTTGAATAATTCAAGTTTTATGAAAGATGAACGTCGTAAGAGCTATTTGAAGAAATTTTGTTGCTATCTCTAAATGTTGTTCTTCAATGTTTTTCTTCATATGGGCTCTTAGTTGAGTATAAATATGGATGGCAATATTCTTGAATTCAAGTAGAATTAGTTAGCACCATTGGAGAAAATTTATAAATTATAAGAAGGAAAAAGGGATTCATGTGAATTTGATTTTGGTTTTTCAAGAATTATTAGCCTTGTTATGGGTAGTTAATTAAAGTTACCTATGTTTTCACTCTAACTTCCTTGCTTCATAAAGTTGCCTATAAAGTTAACTAAAGTTACATAAGTTATTTCCTTGAGTAATTATTTGATGATTGTTGCAGTAAAGAGGGTCATGCAATTTAGATGTTTCTTTGGTTGTGCATTACACTTTAATACAATCTAGTAAATCCACCATAACACACAAGCTAATCATTAAGGATATTGCATTCTCCAAATATTTGATAGTATTTGTTTATTGTCATAATTTAATCATGAAAACTATCTAGTTGAGTTGTTGATTTTAGAAAAGTGTGACCTTTTGTTATGAATTGAATGCAATATTATTCACATGTTGATGTCATGCTTGAAGATTGGAAATATTAATGTTGATTGTTTGAAAATGAAAATTTCAGCTATGGATGAAACTCTTATTTTCTTTGCTTGATGATAGTAACTTGAAGTTGTCCAATTCAAAAGATTTGATGTTGTAGCATTGATAAATAAAATGCAAAATTATATCATAATTATTCAAGTAGAAAATTAAAATGCAATAGCTACGCATGAATAAATTTAGACTCAGTTATTAGTAATTGTCCTTTTTCTAATAGTGATGCTTAAATTTGGTGCAATGAAACTATAAGTTGAATCATATTTGTAAACAAGGAGTTTATCCTTAGTGGTATATTGTGTTTTGATCTATGTTTGTTTTGAGTGTTGTGTTGGGGATTAGGAATCATGTGGTCCCTTGTGTTATGTGTCATTTCTCATGTGCCTTCTAGGGGAGTTGACCCCCCTCTCATGAAGAGATTTTGAGTCCTCCATGTGTAAAGGGGTTTGAGTGGGTGCAACTCCCACAATAGGGGCATCCTTACTTTCTGGGTAAGAGTACCCATGCTTATTCAGGGATAAGAGTATCCTGTATCTTGTGCATATTGGCTTGGTTGGAGGGATAAGGGTGTTGGATGGTACATTGTGGAATATGGACATGTTGATGTGAGATTGGATTTTGGATAAATGTGACATATATATTTTACCCTACTAGGTAGAGCCCCTACTCCCCCTATGTGGAATTATTTCTTAGAAATACAATATGATAGTGATGTGCTTAGCTATTGGTAATTGTATGAAGTGTAAATAATTTGTGCACTGTGGGTGCTAAGTGGTCTTGATGTGATCCAAGGTGACCAAGTGTTTTTCAATAAAATTAAGATTTTTTATTTTTGATAAGTGTTGTTGAAGGCTAAGAAAGTGCCTTATAATATGTGTTGTGAGAAACTAGTAATGTTATGTTTGTTACTCGAGTTTGACATACTAGGTATCCCACTTGGGATAAGGGTGTGGTGGACATATGAGATGATCTACTTGTGTATACCCTTGTGTTAATTTATGTGTGATTGTGTGATTGTTGTGTTTTGGAATTCCCCTAGTGATGACCACTCCATTCGAAGAAGAGTTCCTATAGTGTATTAGGGGTTGAGGGAGTCCCCCATTCATTAGAACATTGTGATTCTTGATGCGTCCTAATGCTAGCCAGTGGAAATTTTTTAGAGATTATGTTCCCCCTTGGAATGTTGAGCTAGATCTGCTCCCCCTTTAAGGACCATATTTGTCGGTCCATAGTGCAAAACCTTTTTCCTTGAGTTGTATCCCATGGGTTGAGTATGGATCTTGTGTGCCAAACTTTGGATGAGCTTTCACTTGGGCTACAAGTGCTACAAATATTGGATATTCAAAGACATGGGTATTAGGTGTAGTGTTCTTGTGGTATCATTATTGGTCTATTCACATATAGGTAATGTTTCAACTAGTCATGGTCTGTGAGTAGTGTTGAAAATAGAGGGAGAAGAATGCAATTATTTAATTTTATGATGTAGGGGAATCTAGTTTGCGTGCAATTTTTCTTTCAAATTTTGATTTTTGTTGAACGGTTGGTGTTTGTTGTTGTCATGCTTAGTTTATTTCACTTCATTTGGCTTCATACATGTGTCAATATTCTGTAGGTAAACAAGTATCTAATGAAATTTATTCTTCAAGAAAAATCAATGAAGGAAAAACAAGAGTGGTGGAAGGCAGTTAAAAGAAAGAACAATTGAGGAGAGAAGAGGAGGATAGTACGATCTGGGAAAAATATTTATGATTGATCAAGAAGCTAGAAGAGGTGACTAACAACGAATAATTGTCTTTTGGGAAAGAAGGCAATAGATGTGTGCAAGAGAGGATGACATTTTTTGGGCAAGGGAGGCTGAGGTGAGTTTGGTAGTGTTGCAATCAAGAGGGTTTAGCTTGGAAGTCATCATCTAGGTAGTGAGAATCACTTCCTTTATGCATCAACTGCATTGTGGTCATTGACTTATTTCAATACAAATCTATACTCGTGTTGCTTCTGGTTGATCCATTTTGAGATCACTTTCTTGTATCTATTGTGTGGATTGGAAATGGGAGTATGCTAGTCATTGGTTCTCTTTCTTATCACCTTGTAATTGATATCTGATGTGTTGAATAAAGGAGGAGTTTTTAGCAGTTTATAATGCATATCCCTTGAAAGCTTAATAATTGATTTAAACCCTTATTGTTTCTATTTGGCCCGATGGAGGTTGATATGAGAAAGACCTTGAATGAATCAGTTTTCTTCATAATCAGTTGTTGACATCTCTTTGCTCAAAATTATTGCTCAGAATTGTATGCAATAAAATTTGTTTTCTTTTCCCTTTATTTGTATGCTTTGAAATTGGAGAGTTGGAAAAGGACTAATAAATGTTCTTGTAGCCATGTGATTGAGAAAGGTTGTCATCAATTTGGTACCAGAGCCTAAAAGGTCTAGGAAGTGGAAGTCAGAATGCTTGTGAGATTTTGGCCAAGTATGTGTGTGAAAGTTTGACAGGAAAATAAGAACTTGGGTACCAATAGACTGGGTAGAGGAAAAGAGGAGAGAAGCCCTAGGTGAGGTATCACAGAGTGGAGAAGAGAAAATAAAATATGCAACAACAAGAAAGACTCAAACGGAAAGACAACTTGAAGGTCAATAAGATAAGATAGGATGTAGAGTTTGATCGAGCAATGGCATAGTTGAGAAGAGATTTGGAGAGATGCAAGTCATTGGTGAAGCAACGACTTGAGGAAAGAAGTCAAGAATATGATTGGGGTTGGCCATTGAAAAAGAAGTTGAAGTAGCTTGTGCAGACGGTTGTCAAGCAAAGACAAGGGAAGAAGCTAGCTGCCTTGAAAGAAGAAGAAGCCTTGCTACATCATGAAGTTGACATGGAAGTAGAGCCTGAAAAAAAGAAAAATGAGAAGAAAATGGAAGATGGAAAGGAAAATGCTAGCCAGGAGGACGCAAGAAAATTTGAGAAGGAAAAAATAGATGGTGTACATGAAGATGGAGAAACACAAGTATTGACTGATGAAATAACAATGAAAACGATGATTGACACACTTTCGCTTAGGAATGATGTTTCTAAATATTTGAAAGCAATTGTTGAAGGGAAAAGTTTAAAAGTAGAAGATGAAAAGGATGTGAAATCAAATGATGTCAATGGTATATATGAACGAGAGATGGAGTTTTGGAGGCTTGTCGATGAAAAGGACACCAAAAGGAGGAGATACATCAAGGAAAAAGAGAACGAATGAAACCATATTGAATGCATGGTAGTTGTTCTGAAGCGATGTTGGAAGACGCAGAAAAAGAGAAAAGAGAAATACTTTCTAGTTGATACCCTCATGTGCAAGAGCACATGTTTTGTCCCTTGGAGAGCCTGATGCAAGGGCATCTAGTTTGTGTGCAATTTTGCTTTCAAATTTTGATTTTTTCTGAATGGTTGGTGTCTGTTGTTGTTGTGCTTAGTTTCTTTCACTTCGTTTGGCTTCAGACATGTGTCAATATTCTATAGGTAAACAAGTATCCAATGAAATTTATTCTTCAAGAAAAATCGATGAAGGAAAAACAAGAGTGGTGGAAGGCAATTAAAAGAAAGAATAGTTGAAGAGAGAAGAGGAGGATAGAACGATTTGGGAAAAATAGTTATGATCAATCAATAAGATAGAAGAGGCACATAACAGTGAATAATTATCTTTTAGGAAAAAAGGCGATAGATGTGTATAAGAGAGGATGACAGTTTTTGGGCAAGGGAGGCCAAGGCGATTTTGGCAGTGTTGCAGCCAAGAGGGTTTAGCCTGGAAGTCATCAACTAGGTAGTGAGAAGTGCTTCCTTTATACATCGACTGCATTGTGGTCATTGACTTGTTTCCATACAAATCTATTCCTGTGATGCTTCTGGTTCATCTAATTTGAGACCACTTTCTTGTATTTGTTGTGTGGATTGGAAATGAGAATGTGCCAGTCATTGGTTCTCTTTCTTATCACCTTGTAATCGATATCTGATGAGTTGAATAAAGGAGGAGTTGTTAGTAGTTTATAATGCTTGTCCCTTGAATGCTTAATAATTGATTTAAACTCTTTTTTGTTTCTATTTGGATCGATGGAGGTTGGTATGAGAAAGACCCTGAATGAATCAATTTTCTTCGTAATTAGCTGTTGACATCTCTTTGCTCAAAATTATTGCCCATAATTGTATGCAATAAACTTTGTTTTCTTTTCCCTTTATTTGTATGCTTTGACTCTAGCGAGTTGGAAATGAACTAATAAATGTTCTTGTAGCCATGTGATTGAGAAAGACTATCATCATTTTATTATCCAATATTTGATAAAAGAATATAAAGTACAAAATTCAAGACTTCAGATAGTGGAATATTACGACATTTCTTGGGCTACAAAATTATAGGGATGATGACAAAGATATGTGATGGGGAGGGGGTTGGAGGAATCAATCACAGATTCTTGCTCTAGGTCTTGCTTGCAAGACCTCCTTGGTGTTTTGCTTCACCACCTTGACCTATAGGCCCCTTCTCATGTTTAGGTACCCCTAGTTCTCCTGGCCAACCCCACTACCATCACCATTCAACCAACCAAGTCAATCTTGGTGCAATGTCTCCAACTCTTCCTTAGCCCTTAATCTACCCTAAAGGCTAACCTAGCCTCAACACTCAATTAGATCTTTGTAGGGGTGTAGAGGTGTCTCCAATAGCTTCAAACCATCCTTCTAGGGTTCTTGAAGGTTCACCATACTCCACCTTTTCATCGCTTTCATCAAACCCTCATTTAGGGTTGAAAAAGGCTACTAGCCCTAGAGCCCCAATTAGGCCTTTTTCTCCGAGAAAATAGGCTTAATCTCAATTCTTTCTAAAGAACACCCCAATCTTTCCTTGGGGTTCCTGGTTCATTTTTCCACCTCTCAAATATTTTTGAGGTCTTAGCCCTTCACTGTCTGTACAACGCCTCCACTTGAAAATGGACAAAAACTAGGGTTTTTAGGCCTTTTCCTGGCTGCTACCAAACTGTCAGGAATTTCTCACACCAAATGGATTGATGGAGCTTCCTCCTGACCACCAAGTCTTGGCAAGAATCACATCTTCCTTCTCCAAAAGGAAATTTATCAAAAACTTATCACCCCTGCAAGTTATGTGCTATGCACTCCTTGTCTTCCCTAGCCGGACTCTTCCTTGCTCGCCTAGGGCAAGACTTTGCTAACAGTTCCTATGCTCACACAAACCCTAAAACCTACCATATTTACACACATGGAGTCTAGTCACTATTCCCAAAGGTCTGTACAATTTGTACGGTGGGAAAGTGGTCTAGCAGTCCATTCTTTACAGACTGTCTGGTTTAGACCAACAACAGAGTTAAAGCCAACTATTTACAAAAAATGATTGAAAACGAATCCAAAAGACTAAAAGATGGCACATTAAGCTTGATAAAACAATAAAATACATTCTCCATGAAACACAGTAACAATTTCAATTCATTTAAACTCTTCTTTGAAGCAAAAAATAAAAAATAACACACAAAAACACTGTTTTTCTTGATCTCAAGAACTGCAATCATAACAAAGATGCTTCCAACCTTGCTCTCAGGTCGAGGCACACCTTAAATAGGGTTCCTCAATCAGTTATTATCTCTTGGTTGGACATGTAAGTTATCAAGTGGCCAAAATTGTGAAACGCACTATGTTTTTCAACTTTTGCCAAATTCTAGAAAATTAAGTAAGATGAGATTCTAAACACATCCATTCTTTCACAACTTCTATCCTAGAGATCAAACACATCCCTAAGCTATCTTCTACACAATGGTCAACATGACCTTCATGAAAAACATTCAAAACAAAAGAAATGCATCCTAGTCTTCCTAAATGCCTAGTGTTTCCTAGGTGCTCCTGCACCAATATGTGTTGGTGAATGATGTTCTCTTGGGTAAGATTCAATGTATAAATAAATTGTTTTATAGGATACTTTAGATATATATATATATATATATATATATATATGGCTATTTGGTTGGAATGTATCATGTTGTGTGGGACTATGCTTGGTTACTATATGGATATTTTGTGGTTTGAGACCACCATATTATTAGAAATGGTTTGAAACCACTATTTTTTGTCAGCTATGTGGTTTGAGAACTACCATTCCCCTCCACCCCTCGAGTGGCTTGAAGAAGACACATAGTGCATGTAATGTGCCAATATTTATGAAGTGTGTATTATTTTGAAGATTCTTTTGTTGTTTTCGCCAATAGTATTGTATTTTTGGTTATTTAATTTGTGTGGTCCTTTTTTCCTCAAGGATTTCATTCAATTTAAATTGTATTCATTTGGATTGAGATGTTTCCTTTGTACTTGATTTACCCTTTTACTTTACTTTCTCTATATTTTATTATAAATTTTGAAATCTTATTTTTACCTTCTTAAGTTTGAGGCTTCTTTGAACTACTGGCATATGTGTCATGATGTGAACTCTATAAACTACTATATCCATGAGGGATCCCTGGCAGGTCATATGGGGGTGCAGATGCACTGGGGAATTTATTTTTGTGAGGATGGGGATGTAAATGGGAATGGTACATGGGACAATAGTAATCCATTCTCCCCTAGGTCTTGTGTGTGATCCTTGTGTACCTTCCTTTTTGGAGGCTAACCCCCTTACACAAACAAGGGGAAGGTACTAGGAAATGTATGGAAGGGTCCTCGAGAGGGCCTCAAGACCATATTTCCTAATATTATCATGATTACTCAATGATGGTAGTTGCTTCAGATTAATGATATGGCATTTGGCTCCATTCCTCCTCATAAATTCCATTCCCTGAACTGTGTGATATGTCAGTGTTGTGTTGGTGGTGTGAACCAATTTCTGTGATGCTTATGGATTAGCTATAGGAATTGTTGTAATAAAAGGAAATGAATGATTGCTTAAGATGTGAATTCATTATGTTGTTGTGAAATGATTGACCTATTTTTCAAAGTAATAATGATTGAAGTGAACATATTTATGGTGTAATCCTTAATAATCATATTTGTGATAGTGGAAGTAATGTGAAATTGACATATGTGTAAAGTGAATAAATCATCTTTTGGGTTGTGTTGATAGTTAATATTTTAGAATACCTTGGAAGATAAAATTGGTTTTTGCATAAAGGATTATTAAGAAGTGCTTGTGCTTACCCTCACTTTTGGGGACTTTCGGGAGGAAGCCCAATCCTAGGGGGGAGAGTGTAAGACCCCGTCTCTTGTGGCCTTGTTTATCCTGTTAGTCATTGGTGGTTTATGCCTTATATTTTATGTTCTTTTATGTAACACATGAGTGATGGTTGTTCCTATACAACAAATATGTTTGTATCCTTGATTATCCTATCTAACTAATGGTTGTGATTTCTTGTGATATCCAGATGAGTCCCATTTCTTGTCTACGTAAGTATGCAATGATGCTAATGTTATTAGAAGTAAATTTAGAATTAGTAATATTAGTAAATATATAATCAACGATAATATTAAGGTAATATTACTTATGAGGTGGTATTAAGAAATAAAATATTGATATTGGGTATTAAAGTTAATATTATTATAAACATTATTTATAAAAAATAAGGTGTCAATAATAGTGTTAGTAAATATAAATTAATATTAATAATAAAAGGAATAGCAATGAAGAAGGTAACCATAATACTAATATGAATGTTATTAAAATTAATGTTATTGTGGATATTTAATATTAGCCTTATCACATGTTCACATGTAGTTTATGATTATTAATATTTATACGCATTTATTCAAAAAAAATGATGGTTGACTTTTGTTTTGTTGTGTAAAATTTTAGGACATGACATTTACAATGTTTATACTTTAGTTAGAAATATAAAATAAGATTGAACCTTATTATTCTAAATTAAAATTAAGACCTAAATAATATGAAATAATAATTAATAAGTTACAAGAACAATCAATAGAGAAATAATGACACAAGATGTATCTCAAGAAAAATATTAAAAAGAAATCTAGCCTTAGGCATAAATATCACTATATTAACTTTGAATAAGTCTTCAAATACAATGAGAAGGACCCAAAAATTATGTATTACTAGTTTGAAAACTCTAAAAAAAATTTAGTAACTAATCCCACACTTTTAACATGTAATACCAATAATACTATCTAATGCAATACAAAACCTCTACCCTAAGGCCTATATTTATAGGAGATGAAGAACCTAGAAAACCACTCATGGTTTCTAATAATTAATTGTCTTCATAAGGGGGTGTCTAATTCATGGTCAAGAGGCCCATTGAGACCCAAGCACCACATTTCATGCGTACAAGTGTAATTTTCAATGTTGACTATTCAAACTAGTCAAACTAGACACTCAATTTGGAATATGTAACTCCTCTTCAAAGATACTCTTAAACATTGCCTAAAATAGATAGTACAATATAATTTTCCTAATCCACTATGTAAACTGTTGATGCCAAAATTTGACAAGCAACAACCTTATGGGAAACTTAGCTAATGGGGGGACCAATTGTGCTAAACTGAGCGACCTTCGAGTTTTTAAAGAAACTGACTTCTTCTGTAATTGGGGTTTTGGAATGGGAAAATGAAGCAAATATATAAAATAAAGATCTAACTAAGGCAATACGCCAAGATTTAGGTGTAGGCATGATAAATTTATCTTTTGGATGGGATTTAAGGGTCAGTTAAGCAATCTGCATGTCCCAGAATAACAAAAATCAAAGATGAAAACCTAAATAATTTATCCAATAACATAAAATAACTCCCATACACATTTACTGAAAAGAAGAGTCAAAGACATGGTCTAAATCAACAAACTTATATTGAAATCATAGAAGTTTTGCAAATAAACTACTTAGTACAATAATGGCACAGTATAATGTTTTGTCAAATAGCTTAAGAAACAGAAAGTTCAAACAACAATGGCATAGTCTACGAGTATTATACAATAATAAAAAAACAATACAAAAGGCCTAGTGTCTTTTCACAATTTTTCTATATGTTCTGAACTCCTTTTCGGAAAGAAGAAGCAATATTTATAAGAAAACACCCACCACTTGAAAGCTAGTAATAGAAAAGATTCCTTCATCATGAGCAATGATGCCCATAGTAATGATTTCTAAAGGCCATTGCAACAGAAAAGATTCTAAGCCATAGAACGCAGTCGCATTCAAGCCAGATGCATCCTCTACAAATGATGGTAGTGGTCCTAGTGTAGAAGAAGAAAAACCTCGTGCAAATATGTGTCGCTCATCCATGAAGTCAGTTAGGATACGTGGTGATAGGTCGAGGCTTGGCGTTGATTCTTCTTTCCCTATGATGAAAATCCTGCAAAGAAGACACGTGGAGAAGTCTTCGTTACCAACGCTAACTGTGGGGTCCTCCAAAAGTGTAAGTGGAATGATGCTACATGGCATGCGAGAAAAGCTTGATAGAGAGGTGAAGGGAAGCTAGATTTAAAGGCCCACGTTGTTGACACATGGAAGCATGGTGGGGCTCGGTAGAGAAGCAAAGGAAGAAATCCTTACGAGGAGCGCACGATAGACACGTGGTGAAAGTGGGTGAAGCATTTCAAAAATGGGCATGAGAATATTCAAATGCATAGGGAACAGCTGGACTTAGCAAAATATAATCAACCTGAAGGGAGCTCGAAGGATTTTATATCCATAGCTTTTGGCGACTACCAAGGGCCTTTCGCCCGTGGAACGAGGAATCCAAAATTTCTGGTTCGAAGACCAGAGTCTTATTTGTTGGGCGATGGAGTCAGAGCTTTGAGAGAGCAATCTATAGAGGCAGCCAATCGGCCTTGGATGGCGTCGATATGTTGCACGCCAGATTCTCTTGTGCCTCATGTAGATCGATCATTTCTTTGAATGACAACTTCATGGATATCCTGGTCACAGACTCGAGTTGAAAAAGCAACTTGCTATCTGATGAGTGGCACCCTCAATATCCTCGATAGTAAGGGGTTGATTGAAGCTCTGAAGAGCGGATATGTCCTGCTGCTTCTCCTCAATCTTTGTTGCAATATTCTCTGATGTGGCCACTGAATCATCAAAGAGAAATGGGGAGGGCAGGCCCATCTGAGTCAGTTGGGAGAATTTTTCCCGCATGTTGTTCATAGTTTAGCCTAGTGTGGCAGAGAAACCGAGGATGGCTACATGGCAACATATGAATTCTTTTGCTGTCTTTGAAGCTAACCTCTGATCCTCGATCCCTTGTGCACTAGGTCCTCATTCAACAATGTGTACAACTTATCCAGTAACTTTTCTGCCTCGGGAACCCTTTCTGCAATGACTTGTGGGAATTGCTCAATCGTTTCGTGAACCTCTCTGCTCAAACTTGTTGCCTCCACCATGAACTGAAGCATTGGTTGAAGAGTTAGACAGAAGGCCTTAACCTTCTCCCAATATGAGACATATATTTGATGGGCTACTAGAAGGAGGTCCGACTGGGCAACAGGGGGTTGGGAAGGATTCTTCAAAAGACTAATTTTTGCATCCTTTGACCCAATATCTTGCATTAGTTCTGCAATTTTTTTGTCCGTAGTGGAGAGTTGTTCCTGTAGGGTTCTTAACTTAGAAAGTCATTTTTCCTTAGCCTAGATTCTAGTTGTAGATTCTCTATCTAGGGAGAGCCTTACCTCCTGGATTTCCTTCTCGAATTAAGCTTGTCGGCCCTATAAGTCTGTGTCTTTTTGCTACATTCTTTGCTCCAATTGAGCGCATTGATGCTGAAATTCTTCATTCTTTTTTTTCATCTCCTCCTCTTCCTGTACCAATCGGTCTTGTAATTCCTTATTTTTCCGTTGCAGATCAGCAACCAGGTTGGGATCTTGGGATTGGAACTTTGCAAGTTCCCCTTGGAGTCTGGCCTATTTTGTTTTCGCTTGTTGTGACAAGTGTGCAAATTTGGTGTCCCTTGCCTTGTCCTTCTTCAGTAGGACCTCTATCCTCTCCTTGAATTTTTTTAGCTCATCTTCTTTCTTCTTCAGTTGGCAACCAGACTTGAGAAAGTTAGTGGTCACCACATGCTGGGTCTCCTCCATGAGCTCAACTTTATCTTGTGGCCAAACCGTGTGTAGATCAAGTCCTATAGAATAGATGGTGTAATCTTTGGGTCACATCTCTCCCTGAGGCTTGATGAAATTCAGATGCATGGTTGCAAAATGCAATGATTGTTGAGCCTCATTGAAAAGGGTTTGCACTTTTGGCTCAGGAAACCTTTTATCATCCTTGTCCCTTTGCTTCTGGAGCCTGAGAGCCCATGCTTGTCTTGTTTTATCGCCCTCTGACAAAAATTCTGTTGGAGATCTAATCAACTCACCTACGAAGGGTGCACCAGGAGGAAGAGCAAAAGGGAACAAGAGAGTAGTGACTCCGACTGATTTCTTCTTTGGAAGGGAGATTGTTTGTGGGGAGAATGGGGGAACATACCAAGGCCCAATCTATGAAGTGGCAGAAGGAATCATGGGGAGTAGTGGCGGTAGCAGAGATACAACAAACTCCATTTGGTGGGAAAGCTGGGTTGGAGTTGGCGTGGTTGTAGAAAAAGGGGAAGCAATAGCAGATGTAAACTGGGCTTCGAAAAAAGGTGGAGTAAACCATGGGGGAGTAAAAGTGAATTGTCCCACTTGGGAGAATTGGGAGAAACCTCCCGCAACCATTGCAGTAGAAGTAGAGAATGAAGGATGACATTTGAAGTGATGGGTGACTTAGAGACAACGAAAGAAACTAGAGATTGTGAATCAAAAATAGGGAGAGAGAAAGATACCTGGGCTGTGGAGGATTCTGATCCCTGGCTTGTTGCAGGCTCCTGTGAGCCCTCTCTAGAAGCTACATTTGTGCGCTGGCTTTTGTCAGGTGGGGAATTTTCCACCTATATGACCTCCAATGATTGTTGTTGGGATGCTTTGGGTCTTTTCATGACCCATGAGCATGTTTGTGAGGCTCCGAACATGATATATTCACCCGCAGCTTCAAAGTAGTTGTGTTAGGTTGCTTCACTGCTTGTCCAGTTTTCTGCACTGGGGCCATCTTCACTTCCTTTTCCTTCTCCTTCCCCTTCCCTTTATATTTTCTAGCCTCCTCCAGGTCAACATCCTGATCATTTCTTGCAT
Source organism: Sequoia sempervirens (assembly GCA_007258455.2). NCBI lineage: Eukaryota > Viridiplantae > Streptophyta > Pinopsida > Cupressales > Cupressaceae > Sequoia > Sequoia sempervirens. Next base: position 925,375,992 of record VDFB02271358.1, read on the forward strand.
TGGTATCATCATGCGCTTGGTTCCACAGAGTATCAAATCTCTCATCCTTGTCTACGTCTTGGAACAGGGCATCAAGGCATTGGATCTGTTGACGATAAATCTAGAAATCTTTAATCTTTTCCTCACTCCAATTCCAATGCTTGGCCAAATCATTACGAAGGGTGGCCCCTATTTGGTACCTCTCATTAAAATTTTCCAAAGGAAAATAGAAATTGAGCCATGGTGTCCTCTTATCCTATGTAGGAATGTGAACCAGGTCTACAAATAGATCATCCTATTTTGACAAGGGATTCCACTACTTTTCCCAATAATGTTGGGGGCTGTGAGTCACCTGAATGTTTGTGCCTGTTAAGTCATTATCGGGGTTATATTTCCATTTGTCGCAAATCAATACTAGCCCCAGATGATCCAACTTCACCTCTAGTAGCTTATGTGTCTACTTTTCCATAACCACCATATTGAAGCTCAGTGAGCAAAGGAAAAATCCTTTCTTGGCCTTCCCTCTGCAAAAGATATAGTCAATAACTGACACTTTTCAAAACATCTCAAGGGCCAACACTCGATCTGTGACACATGATGGGAGCCAAAATAGTTCCTTAGTAAAGCCATGCATCTGAATGAATGTGAAATCTTCTTTGAGAAACCTGTCATATTTAGGAGTGAAACTATGCATCCACCCCATTTGGTCGATAGAAAGTTGATAAAGATTGCCATCCTCGCTTAAGTCTTGCAAAATTAGAGTCAAGAAATAATTCAAGAATGCATAATAGTTATACGTTGCAGAAAGGAGAGGAGTCCATACAAAGACCAGACTTCTATATTCCTTCTCATAAAAAATAGCTAACTTCATATGTTTTTTAAAGAAGTCTGGGTTCTGATGCAAAAACATATGATCAAGGAGAGAAGGAAACCTGAACTTATGTTGTGTTTTGTATTCCTTGATTTGGCTCATCATTTCTTAGACAATGACTTCCACGAATTCATACTAGAATAAGGAATGTTGTCTCCTCAACTAAAAACCCAGACCCAGTTGAAACTCATGCACAAAATTTTCTTCGTCCATGCCGCAAACAAAAGCCATCATAGAGAAGGCATCCTGCATATCCTGTTTAAAAGCGATGTGCGCAATTGAAATTTTTGGCGGCTTTGTGAAATCCTGCTGAGGTCTTTGGGTTTCCTAGTTATAAAAATCCATAGCATGATCTCTGCTTCTCCATATTTTGTCCCCTTTTCTGGAGTGAATGACTCCATCTTTTCTGCTCTAGAGTCCCTTTTTGGGATGCATAGCATGTCTCTGATAGCGTCCTCACTTATTATAACTCTTAGCTCCCGACCTTCAATGGAATTGGTATCTGGGTTGTAACACTAAATGCCCTCATGAACTAGCTTCGAGCAGTAATGCTCAAAAGGGACCATATATTGTGGGAGACTACAAAACCATTGCTTGTATGCTAATTGACGCTCACCAGTGGCCACTTTCATTCTTTCACAAACTGCTTCCCTAAGACTCTTAGGGTTAGTCCTGAGGATGGGATCACAAATGTTATCCCATTCCTCCATTATCTAGTTTTGGTCCTGTTGAATTTTCTACTTCTCCGTGGCCCATGTGCAAATCCACTTTGGCTTCTCTAGAATACCAGGCAAAGCGTAAGAGGTATCATAAAAAATATTGGCTATGGGTGCCGCACACATGGCATCAAACAAGCTTTGGGTCGCCTCACCTTGCACTTCCATCTAAGGATTTTGGGCCATTTTAGGGTGCTGTGGATTTTTGTGATAGTCAAACCTACTGTAATTCACTTGTGTTCTTCAACAATTTTACACTGGATAGCATACTCAAGAAGCTTTTCACACCGTTTATTCCTTTGCATGCAACACTTAGCTTTTTCTCGACTTAGAGTGGTAGACAATGGTTCCCTTTCTGCATTAAATTCAACATGTACCATCAGCTCCTTTGATCATGCGAAATGAATTTCCTGCCCTTTTGAAAAGACAAGAACTCATAGTGATAGTTGGTAATCATGTCCTATGACACAATTTTCTTGGGAAATTGAGGCAATGATTGAAGGCATATAAACCTTTCACCTGCTTGGCAATTAATATCTTAAAAAGAATGATTAAGCCAAAGAAGCAATGAGTACTTGAAAATATTTGAGCTCTTCCTTGGAATTTGGAAAAATGCTTGCAATGAGACACCTCAACACTTGGTCGTGAAAACTACCACCAATTTGAGCTAATTAATTACTTCTTAACTTTGCATGCACCAATTCATACAAGGAAGATGCAACTGGGTGGGAAATTCGAGCTGGCTCTTGGTGGGACTTTCAAGTTAATACTTGATTAGCATCATGCTTATGGTACAAAAGATATATTGACTATTTCTATAAATAGGCCCTAAGACAACAACAAAGTTGCACTTATCAATTGGGAAGAATTAGCACTTGGGTAATTGGGTAGAATTAGGCATCATGTATACTTCGATTAGGCTAACTAGTAATAAGTCTCAGAAAAATTTCTTAGGTGAGATTTCTAACAGTCATTTGAAGTGAATGACGAAGAACAAGCATTCACTGGCTATCATAGAAATGAAGTGGATACTGGGTAGGGACTGTATAGAGTACGAAGACAAGTATAGGGTCAATCCCAACATTTTCTCTCACTTTGTTGCGTCCTTGCTTGATATACAGGTCCCTAAGCCAATGATCCAGTGACTCACGTTTGAAATCTTCCCGAAGCGGCACCTTGGAGGCCTTGGAGAAATTGTGGCGAATGCGATGTATGGCCTGGGTATTCCTACAGAAAGTGACCTCTACAAACATATTGAAGATGTAGTGGTGTTGTGGGTGCCATTTCTAAGTGGATTCCACATTTTGATGCATGAAGAGAATCACCAGAGGGTTACCTGTGTCTGCCACTTCTTGCTACGCTGCTACAATGTGGTGTTGTTCTATGACGTAGAGTGGTATATTGATTTCAGGGACTTGGTGTATCCTCCACCACTGGTTGTTGTTGTCGTTGACACCCCTGCTACTGTTCATGATCCTACTGCCCCTCTTAATGATCTTGCTGACAAATTTTTTCTAGATGCTACTATTGATGATGCCCCCATTGTTGTTTAAGACTCAACACTTTTCATATGGTTTTTGTATATATGCCTAGAAAAGGCCTTTACCATATATAAAAACTGCATAGCATACAAATATACTTTAAAATTATGGCCTTAGAGCCATTTTGGAAGTGTAATATTGAAGTATATAATACCATCAAATGAATATACAACTTTTATTAAATTTCTGTCTCTTTTGCTTCTTGCAATTATGCATTATGGGTTCCTTTTTCTCTAATTCTTTGAGTACTTTTTCAATTTCGCACATGGGTTCACTTTCAATCATCCACATATGGGTTCATTTCTCTACTTCTGAAAAGACTGGCCAAACAAAAGAACACAAAGGAAAATTTACAATAATTACATATTTACATAGGTGAAACAAATAATAAAGCTTAATTGAACAATTTGAGGTGGATTATGTTTACTGGAATCCCCAATGCTTATTTCTCCATATTTTCTAATTCGAATGTGTTGTGTTGTTTGCATTGAATTATTCTAAAAGGGCCTTCCCACAGACTATGAAATTTTCCATGATGGTCAGGCTTTGCGGCCCTCTCATTGAACTTTAGCACTAGGTCTCCGCATTTAAGACCTTCGTCTGAGTTTTTCTTGCCAAAGCACCTCTTAACCACCTGTTGGCAGTTATTCATAGTCACTAGGGCCTTTTCTCTTTTTTCCTGTACTTCCAACAACTCGACCAACTGGACCTCCATGGCTCTATTTTCTTCAACCTCCAGGGATTTGAGAAATTGTAGTGTAGGAATCTCCATGGAGATGGACAATAAAACTTCCTTCCCGTACACTAATTCATACAACGAAGTCTTGAGAACTTGCTCAGGGGTTATGCGGTCTGCCCAGAGCACTACCCGAAGGTTCTTGTGCCACTCCTTTTGATGTTTTGACCTGATTCTTTTAATAAGTCAGACTAAATTTTTATTAGTCAACTTGGCTAGGCCATTCCCCTACGAGTAGTAGTTTGAATTTTTTTTTAAGAAGATGCCATGCACAAGTGTGAATTGACATACCTTAGAACCTAGGAAAGCCTTAGTGTTATCGGAGATGATGGTCTTTGGCAGGCCGAATCTCATTACCAATTCCTCGAGAAAGTTCATAATCTTTGCCTCCATTGCATTCTTTAGGGGCATGGCCTCGGTCCATCTAGTAAAGTAGTCCATAGCCGTGAGGATCCATTTGTGTTCGACGCTAGAGGCAAGATTAATCATCCTGATAAAATCAAGGCCCCATTGCGCAAAGGGTTCATCAACCACTATCGGGTTGAGAGGCATTGCTGAGTTTTTCCTTCTTCTAGTGAAGAATTGACATTCTTTGTAGGCCTTAACCAAAGACTGTGAGTCATTGAATAGTGTAGGCCAAAAATATCCAACGCACATAATTTTGATAGCGGTGGTTTTTGCAGAGACATGTTTGCCCATGAGAATGATATGGAAAGTGTCAAGAATTCTCTTCGCTTGTTTTGTGGTGACACATCACAGTAGAATGCCATTAAAGTTCCTTTTGAAGAGGATCCCTTCAATAAGTGCATATCCGTTGTTCTGCAATCTATAGAATATTCTCTTCTGAGAAGGAAGGCCCGGCGGATATTTTCCGGTATGCATGAATCTTACTTTGTCTGCTAGCTAGTAGCCTTCAGACTCAGATTCATTTGTTAGGATGAGCTCGGGTTGCTCCTCTTCGACTGCTATTTCTTCGTCGTGTTCCAAATACTCGCACAATCCTCTTCCTCAGACGATCTTTGTGGGCTTGACCTCAATATCGTATTGAAGGATCTTAGTGATCCAACTGGCCCTTTTTTCGGTGATTTCTCCTTCCATGATGTATTCACGCACACTGGAATGCACCACATATACAATCACCTTGTTGAAAGATATGATGTGTCAGAAATTATTGAGTCCTTTAATAATGGTGAATGCTTGCCTTTTGATGAAGTTATCTCATAATCTTTTGAGGTCTGGGAGTGAAATGCTATTGGATGTTCTCCCTTTCCTTCATCATCCTTTTGGGTCAAAATAGTAGTGATGCTTGATTTGCTACTGAATACATACATTATGAAGTCCCCTTTGATAGGTCTGGATTCACCAGCACAAGAGTTGAAGAGATAGCATCCTTAACCTTTTTGAAGGCTTCTCTAGCTTCCTTTGTTCATTTGAACAACTGATCCTTTTTGAGCATCAAAGTGATAGGTCTAATTATTCCTGCAAAATCAGAAATGAATTTGCTCACAAAATTTACCTTTCCTAGAAAGGACTGAACTCCCTTCTTATTGACTGGTAGGGGAAGATCTTTGATTTCCTTCACTTGCTCTAGATCAATTGCAATTCCATCTTTGGACACTACATGTACCAATAGTTTGCCTTGTGGCACTTCAAAAACACATTTTTTCGGGTTTAGGGATATCCTAAACTCCTGATATTTTTTTAAAAACCATTTCAAGGTGATCAAAATGATCATCCTTATGTTTGGAGAATACTGTAAGATCATCCAAGTAGATCAAGATGATTTTATTGATCAATTCCCTAAAAGAAATATCCATTGCATGTTGGAAGGTGGCTCCTGCATTTGAGAGGCCGAAGGGCATTTTTTCATATGCAAACATTCCCCACTTGGTAGTGAACGTTGTTTTGTGTCGGTCCTCCTCTTTTACTTGAATCTGGTTGTAACCAGAGAAGTCGTCCAGTAGAGAAAACATCTCCGACCCTGCCACTATTTGTAAGATAGACTCCATGGAAGGCAAGGGGTAGTGGTCCTTCAGGGATGCTCTATTCAGGTCCCAAAAATCAAAACATAGGAAGATGTCTTCATTCTTCTTTCAGCCTGGAACTAGGTTAGATACCCATGTACTGTGCTTGATTGAGAAGACGATCCGAGACTGAATTAGCTTTGTCAGCTCTTGCGCCATCAAGGCTTCAATCTTCAGATTTAGTGGCCTTTGCTTCTGGCGGACATGTTTTTCTCCTTCCTTCAGCTCTATAGTATGCTGGATGATTTTGGGATCATATCCTTTAAGGTCATCATATGACCAGGCCACTACTTCGTATTTCTCACATAAATGGAGCAAGGAATCCATTTCCTCTTTCATGCCTAGCTCCCATTACTTTTTGGTATCTACCTACATTGCTTCTTCATAACCTTCAAGTTCACTAGAATTAGTTAATAATATATAATGTAACAATGGAGATAATCTTTCTAGAGGTCTAGTTATCCTTGTAGAATGTCTAACACTTCAAGGAGTCTAGGGGATAACTTATTATTGCTAAGCATTAGGTACCACTAGCATTTTATTTTCTAGAATCTCATCCAGCACCACATATTCCTTTTTGGCCTGTTAATGCTTCTTTTCCTGTAGTTGATCCTTATACATGACCTTCTCATTGAATATAACATCTCTACTAATGATTTTATGATTTTCATAATCCCATATCCGATAACCAAATTCATCTACTCCATATCCAATGAAGGTACATTTTTTAGACTTAGCCTCAAGCTTGGTTCTATTTTCAATATCAACATGGACAAAAGCTTCACAACCAAAGGTTTTCAGAAATGAATAGTTTACCTTTCTACCAATCCATGCCTCCTTTGGAATTCCACCATCCAAAGGATTTGAAGGTCCCTTGTTTATTAAATAAACAACAGTATGTACAACATCTACCCAAAAGTGTAAGGGTAGTCCAACATGCAATCTCATGCTCCTTGCACACTCCATAATGGTCCTATTCATCCTCTCAGACACACCATTTTCTTGTGGGGTTCTAGGAACCATTTTCTACCTACGGATTCCATTGTATGAAAAGTAATTTTCAAATTCTTTGCTGCAATACTCGCCTCCATTATTAGATTTGAGACACTTCAAATTTTTTCCTATCTCATTCTCAACTACAACTTTCCACTTTTTAAAAGTTTCAAATACTTTTGATTTTTGTTTTAGGAAATATACCCATGTTTTCCTAGTTTCATCATTAATAAAAGTAACATAATAGCAATATCCAACAAGAGAAGATACCTGAGCTAGTCCCCATGAATCTGAATGCAAAAGCTCTAATTTCTCATTCTTCTTCTCTTTCCCAACTTTGAGAAATCGAACTCTTTTATGTTTTCCATAAATAATTTTTTTGTAGAACTCCAAGTTAATCTCCTTCAGACCTGGTAGCAACTTTCTGGAGTGAAGGATCTTCATCCCTTTCTCACTCATGTGCCAAAGTCTATGGTGCCACAATTTTATTTTTGTCCCTATAGCAAGTGTTATAACTGTCTCAGTAGCAACTATTTTTGTAGTAGCTAAGGTAGAATAAGTATTACTAGTACACAAATACAATGTGCCTACCTTTTCACCTTTAACTACTACTAGTGCACCTTTAGTGACTTTCCAGACTTTGTCTGAAAAAGGTAAATATGCAACCTTCACTACCCAGTTGTCCTGCAGAAATTAAATTCCTTCTCAAATTTGGAACATGCCTTACTGTAAGGAAGCTAAGGTAGCGGAAAAACTTCCTACACTAATCTTGAGAGGAGGATAATGCAAAAATTTACAAATCTTTAACAATTATAGAAACATAAATAGAATAAACATAAATATCATGCATACCATGACACAGTGATTTATGTGGGGAAAACCCTTTCAGGAGAAAAACCCCATGTTGGTGTAATTAATTATTAATTACACATTAGCATAAGTTTACTTAGGCATATTTAATTCCTAAGTTATAGGTTTTGTCCTTATCTTATCTTGCTATCTTGTTGCTCAAGATAAGATTAGGTTTAGGCATCCTTGCTTTTATAAAGCAAATCATTATCATGTAATTATTGAATTCTTGAATAATATTATGTTGCACATTCTTTTGCAACCTCTCTGCTTTTTCTGATTTTCTTCTCTGTGGAAGGTCTTTTCGGTTTGCAAATCTGATCTTGGTTTCTAACATGGTATTAGAGCCTTGATTTGCAGCCCCTTCTCAGATTTTTGAGAAAATCATTGTAGGGTTCGTTCGGGATTCCTCGAGGATATCATGCCTTGAGTTAATCTATGAGGCATTTTGGATCAGATCGGGCTTCACCATTGGATTCAGAGCGCTGGAAAAAGTCAGGATTGACTTTTATTTTGTAGATTTTGGCCATCGTTTGCCAGATCTGTGAGGGTTTCAGTCTGGGAGATTTTTTGCAAGATCTGGGGGTAGCCAAATTTTTGGAGCATTTTGGGCACAAACAGAGGTCGCCATCGCGTTCGCAGCGGCCAAAAACCCTAAGATCACCTTTCGTTTCGTCGATTTTGGAAAAAATTGTTTCTAAGGCAAAAAAAATTTGCCAGGGAGGCCGTACAGCCTCCCCGCCACCCGACGGCCACTGGGCTATCTCCTCCACCCACCCACTGCCAACTCCTCCAACCCTCGTGAGATCCGTCTGCTCCTCCCCGGTCCTATGGGGGACCAAGGGCCATCCGCTGAGCCCTCGTGGGCCTTTATGCACAGGCCGCGGTCCTATGGGGGACCGAGCGGTATGCGCCCAGCCCCCGACCGCCACATCTGCCAGCCCGAGGTTGTATGGGCGACCAGGGGCTGTGCCCCAGCCCATAGCCACCAGCCCCTTAGTCCTGCATATGACCAGGGGCTGCATTTTTTTTAGCCCCCTGGGCGCCCTGCAACCCTCATTGAGCATTTTGGAGTAGTGTTCACTTAATCTGGTGTATTTTTTGCATACGATGTCCATTTTTTGCAAACGAGATATCACCAGAAAGCTGATTCTGATGCCGATCCAGTGGTGCTAGTGTTTTTACCATATTTTTCTCCAAATTCATTTTGCAGGCCTTTGAACTCAGATGTTGTTTTCACTCCGGAGGGCATATCTTTTGACTCGGTGATCCATTTTTCGTCATTCTTGCGGTGTTGGAAAGCTGATTCAGTCCTCTACACAGATATGAGGTCTATTTTATTTTTCTATTTATGCATGTTTCAGATGCTCTCCTTTTACAATCGTCGGGTTATTATAATAAATGAACTATGATAAAGTTCCATTCAGGGGGGTTTCTTGCATAATAAATCTGATTAGAGTGTAGTTTTCACTTTGATCTCCATATTTCATTTTGTTTTGATGGAAACTCGCATGGGTTATCTGGTCTCCTTGTTCTTTTGGCCACATTTTTTGCTATAACTTGACACATGTCGAATTCATTGGTTCACACTTCAATTGGGAGATTATGTTTCTTGATCCTCATTGGTTCAGATTCTTCTCAGTTTGAGGGCCATGTTTTTATGATTATTGTTCCAGAGTCTATTTTTGGTACTCCTTCCCATGGAAGAGTTTCAGTCATAGTTTGGCATCGACATCAAGACACATGGCTTCCAGATTTTGTTATCATTTCATCTACTGTTGCTTCACAGATTCTAGGGTTGTTCCAGTTTGTGAGTTTTCGAGTGTTCTGTGGCATCAGGTCTGTTGTCACATTATCATGATTTAGGTTTTGGTTTCAGTTTTAGACAGAGGTATCTTTCCTTGCTTTTCATATTACGGTTCCAGTGTTACTCCACAATGTTCTTCCAGTGCTTCTTGCAACAGTCATCTCATTATAGGGGGGTTTTGTCCCACTGGGTTTTCCTTCTCTACCTCATCTTTGCATTTGTACATGAGTACCTGATCAGGCCTTGTTGTCGGGACTCATCTTTGCATAATAATCTGCTTCTCCCTAAGTTGCACTTATGGGGGGGTGTTGGTGTAATTAATTATTAATTACACATTAGCATAAGTTTACTTAGGCATATTTAATTCCTAAGTTATAGGTTTTATCCTTATCTTATCTTGCTATCTTGTTGCTCAAGAGAAGATTAGGTTTAGGCATCCTTGCTTTTATAAAGCAAATCATTATCATGTAATTATTGAATTCTCGAATAATATTATGTTGCACATTCTTTTGCAACCTCTTTGCTTTTTCTGATTTTCTCCTCTATGGAAGGTCTTTTTGGTTTGCAAATCTGATCTTGGTTTCTAACACCCCACACTCCAACAACCGCCCAATATTATTCAGAAATCACAAATATTACAATATAATTGCAGAGCAAGCTTCTCATAGGAGTATCACCACTCATAGATCAAGAGACAACACAACCACTATTAGACTCTATGAATACATCACCATCTCTCTATTGCAGCCATAATACAACACCCTCATAAAATAGGGTTACATTCTAGGGCAAGACAAACCAACAAAATATTTTCCATTAGATATAAAACCTAACAATGAATGGTCCAGATTTACAATATATCATTATTTAATGTATGTTGGCCATTTTAAGATTTTCTTGAAAAAGTTAACATGCTCACATTTTTCTCTTTGTTGCCATTGCATATATATATATATACATCCTATCAACAATAAATCGTATATAATTGCAAGGTTGAGACATATTTTCCCAACAAATCTCCCACTTGTCAAACACCTTGCAAGAGCAACATGGGGGTGTAAACATTGTCTCTTTAATTACTAGGGGTCGAAAGGCCCATAGTCTCTGAACACCATGTGAACTTCTCTGTGCTCATAGGATTAGTTAAAGAATCAAAAATATTCATCAAAGTCTCTACCTTAATTAGCTTCACCCTACCATCTTTGACCATATCTCTAACAAAATGATAATGTACATCAATGTGCTTGGTCTTGGCATGAAATGTTGGGTTCTTGGCTAGACATATTACACTATGACTATCGCAATAAATTGTCACTACACTTTGTTTTATTCCAATATTTGAACACAGTATCTTAAGCCAAATGGATTCTTTACAAGCATGAGTAGCTGCCATATACTCTACTTCAGTAGTGGAAAAAGCAATCATAGATTGTCGCTTACTCATCCAACTAATTGCACCACCAAATAAAGTAAACACATAAGCATTGGTGAATTTTCTACTATCAACATCACCTACCCAGTCTGAATACACATAACCATGAATATCAAGGGAAATATTGTCTTCAGTCATATTACTATAATAACATAAGGAATAATAAAAAGGTACCATGCAAATATTTGAAGACTCTTTTGACTACATCCCAATGAACTCTACCAGGATTAGACGTATATTTGGAAAGAACTCCCACTTCTTGGGAAATGTCTATTCTAGTACAAACCATAACATACATCAAAATTCCAACTACACTCTGGTAAGGCACTCTGCTCATGTCCTCCATCTCTAATGGATATGTTGGAAAAATTGACATAGATAACTTTGTTCCAACTAAAACAGGAACACACAATGGTCTACAATCCTACATATCAAACCTCTGTAAAATTGAGTTGACATACTTACTTTGGCCAAACCATAGCTTTCTGTTCACTCTATCTCTTTTAATTTCCATCCCAAGAATGTGTTTAGTTGCACCGAGGTCTTTCATTTCAAATTTAGCAGCAAGTTGAGATTTTAGTTCTAAAATCATACCTTTCCCTCTACCAATAAATAACATATCATCAACATATAACAAAATAAATAGGAAACAATCACCAACAACTTTATAATAAATACAATGATCTGATTTAGAACACTCAAATCCCAAAATCAACACATATGTATCAAATTTCTGGTACCACATCCTAGGACTTTGTTTTAAGCCATAAAAATATTTCTTCAATTTACAAACCAACTTACTTTTACTTTTCAACATGTAGTGCTCTGGTTGTGTCATATAAATATCCTCCTCCAAATCGCCATGAAGGAAAGCAGTTTTCACATCCATTTGCTCAACCTCTAAATCATAAGCAAAAACAATAGAAAGGAAAAATTTAATGGATGTCATTTTTTGCAATAGGATAAAATATCTCACCATAATCAACACCCTCAACTTGACAGTAACCCTTCGCAGCCAACCTTGCTTTATACTTCTCAATACCTCCATTTGAACCAATCTTTTTCTTGAACACACATTTGCAACCAATAGGTTTTCATCCTTTGGGAAATGGTACAAGATCCCATGTATCATTCTTTTTCAAAGATGCCATTTCTTCATCCATAGCAATCTTCTAGGATTCTGCATCATTCATACCTTGTGCCTCTTCTATAGATATGGGTTCATCCATGTTAGTATTCAAAGCAAAAATATATCTCCAATCATCAGGTGAATAAATTTTTTGGTGATTGTCTATGTCTTGTCGACCTACGAACAAGTTGAGTTGGAGGTTCTTCCTCCTCTTCTAGAGATCCAGAGCTAGACGAGTTCTCCTTTTTTTCTTATCTATCTTTGGGCCTCAATTCAAATTTCTCAGGTGTGGAAGGAAACTGAATCACAACTTCCTGTTTACTTTTTTTTGGCTGCAATGTAGCAAAAGAAGGCTAGTTTCTCTAAAAATAACACTTCTACTATGTATTACCTTTTGTGCAATAGGATCCCAAAGCTTGTATCCTTTCACACCATAACTATATACGATGAAGATACATTTCACAACCTTGTTTTCCAACTTTGTTCACTTCTCCTTTGGCACATGTGCATATGCTTTGCAACCAAAAACTCTAAGATGTCTTAATGAAGGCTTGTGACCCGACCATGCCTCTATAGGTGTCTTATCAACAAGAGCTGATATAGGAGACCTGTTAATCAGGTAACAGGCAGTGGCTACAACTTCAGCCCAAAACCTTTATTCTAGACCAACACCACTCAACATACTCCTAGCCTTCTCCATCAGTGTCCTGTTCATTCTTTCTATAACTCCATTTTGTTCTGGAGAATATAGAGTTGTCTTCTATATATGAATACCACAATCTTTATAGAATCTATCAAAATCATTAGAGAAAAATTCACCGCCATCATCAGTCTTTAAACATTTTATTTTCTTTCTAGTCTACAACTCAACTATTGCTTTAAATTCTTTAAATTGACTGAAAACTTCATATTTACTCTTTAGAAAATATACCCATGTCCTACTATAATCATCAATAAATGAAACATAATATATGGATTTACCAATCGAAGGAACACTTATAGGACAAAACACATCAGAATGAATAAGATCCAATATACCACAAGATTTATCAGAACTTGAGTAAAATTGAATGCGGTTTTATTTTCTGTAAATGCAATGCTCACATAAATCAAATTCAAGATTATAATCAGATAGACCTTCAACAAGGTTTTTTATTTTTCAACCTCCTTAGACCCTTTTCTCCAATGTGGCCAAGTATTTGGTGCCATAACATAGTTTTCTCTGTAGGTAACTTTGAATCAGAAGAAAGAGCACCCTTGGGTACCCAAAATCCATGACCATCTATTGAAGGTGAAACAATCACTTCTTCCACATACCTTCTTTTCATAGAAGTACTATTGCACTCAATAGTGCATGCATCAAGATTATAGAATGCTCCATATCTGACACCTCTAGCAATCACCATAGCACCTCTGACCATCTTGCATCCTGCATTAGAAAATACTATCTGCACACCCACATCTATTAGTTTTCTCACAGATTACAAATTTTGTGCTAATCCAAGGATATGCAACACACCACTAATCCTTTTTATTATACCATTAGGAAATATGATTTTAACTTTACCACGACCAACAATATCTAAATGGGAATCATCACCCAAGTACACCTTACCTCCATCAAATTTTTCATATTCAGAAACCAATCTCTATTAAAGGTCATATGGAAAGACGCACCTGAGTCAATTAACTATGGATCATTACTTGCATGAGTTGCCAAAGTTGCAATGAATAAATTTCCATCTTCCTTCTCAGACTCAAAATCAGAATCAAATTTCTTCTTTTTCTTCTTCTTTTCTTCTTTGCATTCCTTACTAGCATGCCCAGGCTTACCACAGTTCCAACAAATAATTGTGGACTTTCCAAGAGATTTAGATCTCCCCTTGGACTTGGATTTTTCATGCTTTTCATTCTTCTTACCTTTTTCCTAAGGTCTTCTACAAACATTTAGGGCCTCCTTAGTAGTGATGGATACCTTCCTCCTTGTTTCTTCAAAAATAAAAGAACCCACCACATCTCCAGTCTTCAAGATAACAAAAGTGCTCCCAATAGCCATAACAAGAGAATCCCATGAATCATGCAAAGGACAAAGCAAGATATGAAATTTCTCCTCCTCATCCATTTTGACACCAATTGATGCCAATTGAGCCACCAAAATATTGAATGTTTCCAAGTGTTATGTGATTCATCCACCCTCTTACATTCTCAAGGAATATAAATTTTTCCTCAAGAAAATCTTGTTCACTAAAGATTTGGCTTGATACATCTCACCAAGCTTCTTCCATAGTTTATGTGCAGAGGTCTCTTCGTGGACATTGATTAAAAATAGAGTCTACCAAGCACAACCTAATTATATCCTTGGCTTTATGGTCCATAACATCATATTGAGCAGCTTGAGTAGGATTTGCAAGCCTTGAAACATTCTCATCAACAATATCCCACAGATCTCGATCTATCAACAGATCCTCCATCTTCAGCTTCCACATCTCAAAACTATTTCTAGAAAATTTCTTCACCTCTATTCTCCCTGATGAACTTGCCATCTGAAAATTCCTACAATAGGATCACAAAGTGTCTTCTACACAAGCTCCCACTCAAATCTGGATTAGTTAAAAAAACCCAACAACCCATAATTGAAACCAAAGGTGATCAAGCTTTGATACCACTTGTAGGGAAGCTAAGGTAGTAGAACAACTTCCTACACTAATCTTGAGAGGAGGATAATGAAAAACTTTATAGATCTTTAATAGTTACATAAACATAAATAGAATAAACATAAATATCATGCATACCATGAAATAGTGATTTACATGGGGAAAACACTTTCAGGAGAAAAACCCCACACTCTAAAAGCCGCCCAATATATTATTTAGAAATCAGAAAGATTACAATATACTTGCAAAGCAAGCTTCTCACAGGAGTATCGCCACTTAGAGATCAAGAGACAACACGACCGCTATTTGATTCTTAGAATACATCACTGTCTCTCTATTGTAGTCGTAATACAATGCCCTTATAAAATAGGGTTACATTCTAGGGAAAGACAAGCCAACAAAATATTTGTCATTAGATCTAAAACCTAACAATGAATGGTCCACATTTACAATATATCATTATTTAATGTATGTCGACCATTTTAGGAGTTTCTTGAAAAAGTTAACACGCTCACATTTTGCTCTTTGCTGCTATTGTATAACTATATATATACATCTTATCAATAATAAATCATATATAATTGCAAGGTTGAGACACATTTTCCCAACACTTACCTCCTGTAGCAACCATTCATTTCCATTTGGCAACTTGATTTTTATCTTTTCTTTTCCAACAATTTGACAGGGTTCATCATCACCCAAATATACTTGTCCAAAATCACCTTGAACATAATCTACAATATATTTCCTATGAGGCATGGCATGAAATGAAGCCCCTAAATCTATTACCTAGGAATCATTAGCATTATCTAAACACAAAATTAAAGCATCTTGCAATTTATTACTTGCAACATTATCTTCCTTACTGTCATCATGTTGTCCATTTCCTCGTTTTCCCTTTCGAGACCAACAATCCTTCTTCAAGTGTCCTAGCTTTCCACAATGCCAGCAATCGATTATTCCTCTTGATGTAGATCTTCCTTTCTTCAACTTCCCTTGTGAATTCCCATGATTTGTTGGGCTTTTTCCTCTCTCCTTTGTTCTTCCCCTGTTCTCTACAGTTAAAGCATTACCAGATGTTGAACTCTCACCTGTGCTTTTTTGTTACATTTCCTTGCTATGGATAACACCAACAACATCATGAAATTTTAATGTATTTGAACTAGAGACGAAGTTACTTATAGCCATTACCAAGCTATTCCAACTTTCTGGAAAAGAACATAAAACCAAGAGAGCCCTCACCTCTTCATCAAAATTCACTTTTACAGAAGTTAACTGACTAGTAATCGTATTAAACTCATTTAAATGATCTATCACAGATCCACCTTCAATCATTTTCAAATTAAACAAATGCTTCATGAGAAATACCTTATTTGAGGCTAAGGTTTTTTCATTCAATTTAGCCAAGGCTTCCATTAGATCCTTTGTTTTCAATGCTTTTGTTATATTGAATGCCACAAATGGTGCCAGACACAACTGAATGGTTCCTAGTGCCTTTCTATCTAGAATCTCCCATTCTTCATCGAACATCTTAGCATCTTTCTTTTCTTTTCCTTGCAATGTCTGCCATAGATCCTTTTGATACAAATAATCTTCCATCTGCATCTTCCATAATTGATAATTCTAGCCGTTGAACTTTTCAACCTTGAATTTTCCTTCTTCCATTACTCCCACTCAAATCTAGAGGTTTCCTGCCAATCAATTGAAACACACATGGCTCTGACACTAGTTGCTCGGTTCAAGCAGAATAAAGCAATAAACATTAACAATTATATGAAGATTAAATAACCCAGAAATAAAAATGAAGAATAACACAAAAGAGATCAACACAAAATTTTAACGTGGTTCACCCTATATGGGTTGCATCCAAAAAAACTCAACCATTTAATAAATTTATTATCTAGTGCAAAGCAGATTACAATCTCATGAATACCATACCACAACTTACATCCCAACCGCTTATAACAAGCTTTTTGGAAGCTTCTATAATTAGGGTTTTACAAAGTCATTTTTCATTTGTTGGTTAACAAAAATTAACTACCGACCCCTTGACAAGAAAAATAGGGGGAATTTTTTTGGGGGTTGTGCCCTCGAACACCCACTATCAGGGGCTATTGCCACATAGTGTACAATATTTGCATGATAAGTCACCACATAGCAACACTATTGGGACCACATGTAACCAAAACCTAAGTCCTCATTGCATAAAACCCTACTAAAATCATAATTTTTTTTTCCTATGGTTATATTTGTAAGGGTTTACACTTTTATTTTAATTTATCATTGAATTTATAGCTAGTTATTTTATAACTTAAAGCATGTGCCATTTTTTACCTCTTTTTGTACAATTAGTCTGTCATTTCAATAATGTGCAAATATGATGGCGTAATATGTTCAACTGAAGATGTCTGCAGCATGCTCCTCTATAGGCATGCACAACAAGGTGAGAAAACCATCTTGAATCAATTTCTGAATGAAGTGCATGTGGATATCTATGTGCTTAGTACGTTGATGCTCCATTGGGTTGTGAGAAATGTGAATGACACTCTGATTGTCACACCAAAGAATAGTGGGACTATCAAGATGAAAACCAAACTCAGTCAATGATTGATGGAGCCATCAAACCTCCTGGCTAGCCAAAACTATTGCATGATACTTAGTCTCCATGGATGATAATGCAATAGAAAATTTCTTCTTGCAAGACCATGTAATGGGGGCAGAACCAAGGAAAAAAAAAGCCAGAAGTAGACTTTCTATCATTGACATCATCGACCCAATCTAAGTTAGTGAAGCCAACTATCCAATAATCTCTTGATGTATGGTGAATACCATAATGTGAGGTGCCCTGAATATATCTCAAAATATGTTTGTAATCTTACCAATGAATCTCATGTGGATGATGTGAGAACCGAGAGACAAGACCAAATATAAAAGAAATATCAAGACATGAATGTGTCAAGTGCAAAATACTACCAACCATCTGCCTATATAATGTAGCTTCTACTGAAGGAGTAGTACAAGCAGAAGACAATACAACACATGTATGAAATGGTGTGGGGGTAGGCTTGCAATCAAGCATGCCAAATATTTGAAGCATGTCAAGAGAATACTTATGCTGAAATATGGAAATCCACATGAAGATTGAATAACCTATAAACCAAGTAATACATAAGGCCAAGATCTGTCATCTCAAACTACTCCATCAAAGATTGTTGAACACTCTAGATCATGGACGAACAACCACCCGTGAGGATAAAAAATCCACATATAACACAAGGATCAAAAGATCACCCTCTTGTCACTAGATATACATTGTGGGATCATAATGACATTGTGTGAAGCTAGAAGAAAGCAAAAAATTGTCCATATTCTCATACCGATCTTGAGGGGCTTGTTTGAGACCATATAATGAATGATGAATCTTAAAAACTATTGAAGATTCTTGAAAAAAACAATGTGTATATTCCATATAAATCTCCTCATGAAGATCATTATGAAGGAGAGCACTCTTCACATCCATTTGGTATACTACCCATCCCTATGAAGCTAAAAGTGAAAGTACAAGGGGAATGAAATTGATCTTGGAAACAAGGGTAAGGGTCTTAGAATAATCAATTCCTTCAACTTTAGAGAACCACTTTGCAATAAGATGAGCCTTGAAATTATCAATAGACCCATTTGCAACATATTTGGTATGGCACAACCACTTGTGTTGAACCAACTTTCTTCACTTAGGAAGAGGAACTAGATCCCAAGTATTTTTCTTCATTAATGAAGAATACTAATCTACCTTAACACTATCCCACTCAGGCATACCAATTGCCTCTAAAATATTCTAAGGATCATTCAAAATGGTATGACTCAAAATACTATCAACTTATGTCTATGCATGAGTACAATGAGAGTTTGAAGGATCACCTGCCAAATATCCAACTGTATCAATAGTATTGTGGGACCAATTGGGTAAGAGTTGAATATCTAAAGGTGGAGGGATAGATGGAGCATCATTTTCATCCTTAAGAGATGAAGAGAGAATAGTAGGTAATAAGGGATAAGTTGATGATGAAGAATCTATATGAGAAAAGTGCTCATCAAATTGGAAATCCCATCGAAATAAGACATCTTTGGAATCATGATCAAACAACTTGTATGCCTTAACATCCTCACAATAGCCAAAAAATATGAGTGGTTGAATTTTCCTCTTCATGGATTTTCATTAATCTTCAAGAATGAATTCCCAAGCCTCACTACCAAAGACTTTGAATGTAGATACATTGAGCTTGACATGGGATTAAGCCTCGTCAAAATTCATATGTTGCAATGCCTTGTGAGGTATACAATTTAGAATATAATTGGCATAATTAACTGCCTCAACCCAAAATGAAGAATACATATCTCATGATTGAATTATATAGTTGGCCATCTCTTGTAAAGTTCTATTCCTTTGCTTAGCAACACTATTTTGTTGAGGGGTGTATAGAACCATAAGTTGATGTTGTAGACCATGCTCAGTGCAAAAATTAGGTTGAAAGTTTGATTGACATACTCTTTCCCATTGTCTATGCATATCCATCTAAAGAAAGACCAGATTACTTCACAAATTCTTTAAAGATCCTGAAAGAATCAAAGACATCACTCTTGTACTTAAGAAAGTACACCCATGTACACCTAGAGGAGTCATCAATAAATGTGAGCACATATTTGGCCCCTAAAAATGGAGTAGTTAGAAATGACATGAGGTCACTATGTACCAATTCTAAGGGTGCCTTAGCATGTGTGGCTCTACACATAGGAAAATAATCCCAATAATATTTTCCAAGAGTACATCCTTGAAAAACACCACTAGTACAAGAAATATTAGGGACGCCTAATACCAATTCTTGTGTACTCATTTGTTGGAGATATATTTAATTGACATGACCAAAATGTTCATGCCAAAGCTTACTCATAGTATTTGCATGTGCTATAAAATATGAACCTGAACCGGTTGAACTCCCAAAACTACCAAATTGGTATAAATGAGAAGAAGAATCAACACTCCCAATGACCACAATATTATCAATATCATAGTCACAAATAACTACATTATGTGGGGTAAACTTGATTGTCTACCAATGTCAAATTGGAGAATATGATACATTGAAAGAAGGTTGGTGTAGATATTAGGAACAACCAGAACCTTCTAAAGAAAACCACCCTCAAAGTGTGACAATACCTAAGCCCAAAACTGAAAGTTGTGTAGAATCCCTTATTGTAATATGAATAGTGTTGAAATATGAAAGGGATGAGACCAAATCTTAAGAGTGAGTCATGTGATGTGTCACACCAAAATCAAGTATCCATGGAGTTATAGAAGGTAAGGCCCATTTAGAAAGAGTGTGACCTTTACCTATAAATGAGGAAGAAGACTTAGGAGTTGAGATGTTATGTTGTTGCACATGGATTCCTCTAAAGCCTCTAATCTCATCCAACATCTAGTGACTAGATGTCCCTCCTTTCCATAAAAACTACAAGGTTCACTTGATTTCTTCTTCATCTTGGAGGAAGACTCACTAGACTTAGAAGATTTATCATTTTGAGGAGTGGCTCGAGGTTTTTGTTTTGACTTCTGAGATGGTTTTGAGGAACACTCACTACTTGATGAAGTATTTGTCTTGGGGTTTTATTTCTTCTTGTCTTTCCCTTTAGATGTATGTGATAATAATGCCTAGGTTTTGGAACTAGAAAGAGAATCAAACTAAGTCAACTTTGCCTGTTCATGAGTCAAACTCTTGCAGAAAACCTCAAAAGTTGGCATGGTAAATGTAGTATCCAACACATCCATAGTAGAGTAGAAAGTAGGAGAGAAGACTTGAAATGACCCTCTAAGCTTATACATGATCAAAAAAACACTTTCTTTGTTAATTTTATTCTTCCCACAACCCTGCAAAAGAGATTTGAGTGACTTAAACTTCTACAATAAGTTCTCAATGGAGGGGAAATAATCAAGTACATGTGATGTCAATTCTACCTCAATATATAGAGCTTGGATCTCATTGATGGTGCCAAAAATATCTTTGAACTTCCCCCACATATCCCTAGGAGAGGTGCAAGACTTAATATGAAACAATAGATTGTCTAAAAATTGTAGTGAAATCAATCCTATAGCCTCATCCATCTTATTCCTATGCTGGAGTATCTCAAATTGATGAGTCAATGTTGGTTGTACTTCATCCAAAGTGGATCATAAACCATTGGACATGAGCAGTCTAGTCATATGAGCTTTCAAGATATGATAGTTGTGTAGCATAAGACATTCAACTAAAGAGGTATCTGCCATTCACATTTCTCATAACCCAATGGAGAATCGATGTACTAAGCACATAGAGATCCACAAGCACTTCATTCGATAGTTGATTTAGGATGGTTTTCTCACCTTGGAGTACATACCTACAAAGGAGTAGATAGTAGAAATATTCATGAAACCTTTGGCATCACCTCGTTACCTCAAGTTGTGATCGATGCTTGGGGTGAAGGAAGTTGTCCTTGGGGGTCTTCATGAGGTCTCCTTCCTTCATGTTTTTTATGCATGCTTTCATCTCTCTTGAGGAGAGGATTTTTTTCACATGAGGTTTTCCCCTTTTCTCTAGTTATGAGAGATTTATTTGATTGCACATGGGTACCTCATTAGGTCTTGTTGTTAGGACCCATTCATGATTTATTTTCTTTTTATGCTTTGTATTTTTAGAGTGTTTAGCTACTCCCTAAGTTATAGTTAAGGGGGGTGTTAGAGTAATTATGCATTAGCTAATAACTAATTAATCTTTAATTAATTATTAAGATAATTTCATTTCATGGACTTAAGATAAACTTAGGAGTGCTTTTTCCTGTTAACTAGAGTGAGCTATTATTAGATCGTTTTGTCTCATCACATAGGATGATGACACTTGTCATGAACTAATCCCTTTATCCTTTAGGGTTGCTCTTATAAAGTACTCTCTCTCATTGTATTATTTCATTCTATAAGTTTTTCTAGTTGAGGATATAGCATATTCTTGTTTGCAGCTCTCTTGCATGGAAGGTTTTCATTGTTTGTCCTACGTCTTGTGTTATTCATAATTCTAACATCCACTACTTGTACTTTATGCTTTGGAAACTTTATGTTACCTGGTATTTTCCTATTTGATGGCAAGTAAATTGTGCTTTGTTAGAGTGCATAATATTATTCCATATCTATTTTATTATCTCAATTTTATTATCCATAGGATAAGCTTTCCTAGGTGTTGAATTGAACATATGTCACATTAAGGAGTGTCTTCTCTCATTCACATTTCTCACGTTCGTAGAAAGCATCTTCTATATTTAACAAGTGTATTACTTGGTCTTCTTCATAGCGACTCACCTAATTTTCATGAGATAGGACTCCTCTTAAGTATTTATTTTAAATACTCCTCTCATGTTCACATTTCAGAATGAGCAATACTTGCACTGTAATTTTTCTTGTGGAATATATTATCCCTATTTCACATATATGTGTTTATTATTCTTTATTTATTGGAATAACACATCTGCTATTATGACATGCTTCACTCATCTAGATCATAGCTTGTGTGAGTCTTTGAGATGAATCCAAAATAGCATCTTTCAAACATCTTGTATGATTTTGATGCTTTCATTACATTTGTGGCATCTAAAAACCCCAAGAAGCACCTTTGGTTTGCCAACTATTATTTTGTTTACATTATTTTCAATTTTTATTCAAGGGTTTACCTTTTATTATAGTTGAACAAATTTATTTGGAGCACTTCAGAGCCAAACAAATAGTTTTGTTGCATTCATAATGGCTAAAAACCCTTAAATCGATTATCAAATTGTTGAAATCAAAGTAGATGCAACATAAGCATTTTTTTTTGCAAGTTGTATAATCGTACAACCCTATAAAGTACTATTTCAAAAAAAAAAAATTTAATTTCAATTTTTAAATTTTAAAAAATATATAAATTTTTATTTCAAAATATTTATTTTTTAAGAAGTAATTTTTTATTTTTATTAAAAAAAATTATGCATAGTGTAATTTATTTTGAGAAAATAAATAACTTTAAAACAAACTTTCTTAATAAAAAATAGAAACATCAACCCACCTCCACTTCTAGCTCCACTTAGGCACCATCTCTACTAGTTGGGTTACCTAGTAGCCACTAGGGGTATAGGTCCTTCTCCAATTGTATTTTTAATTTTGAAGGACGATCTCAAAGGCTTCTAACTTGCTCATGTAGAGGCAATTTTTTTAGCAATTTTTTTAAATGGGTAGAATTTTTTGCTCTTTGTGATGGTGTAAATTATTTTTATTAGACATCTTGTTGTGCAACTCTCATTTGAGAATTTTGATGAGCTATGTCTTTGACATATGGACTCCTTTTTTGGTCCATTTTTTAATGTACTTCATAGTGGTTCTATTGATTTTCTCATTTTGTAACAAAATTATATTTTTAGCATGTGGTTGTTTTTGTAACATAGATTTTTTGTTTTAGATACACACTAAGATAAAGTGCTAAATTTGATTTGTATTCCTTTGGGGGGATTTTTCACATTATGTCATGTTTTTTTGTACTCACACTATTTTATAAAGTGTCATGGGGTTATGTTGTGCCTTTGATTTTGCCATCAAAACTTTGTCGAGTGAGTGTCCCTCCAAGGCAACAAAAAATTCAACATTCTAACCTCATACATGCATTCCTTGGTTTTCACACACCCTTTTCAATTACTTGTACATCATATTGGACTTGATGCTACTATTACATTAGGGTAAAAGTATAAATCTGTGTCACTTTTATAAAGTAAACAACCAACAATGATCCAACTTTTAGGCTTGAATCAATAACATGTGGCATATATGTTTTGAATTTTTAAATGATGTAAACTAATAAAATGTGTATAGTCTATTTTATGTTTGTATTTTTTTGAAAAAATGAAAAATTATTTGAATATAGTTTTTTATAAATTGACACTATAATTTAGTTGTTGATAAAATGTTGAAAAATAAAGTTACATGAGACATCAATCTTTATATAGTAAAACTTTTTCCCTTCATTTTTTTTGTGTATTTATAACTTGAAATTTTAGTGCATTATATTTTTCTACTTTTGATAAATATATATTTTTAAATAAATATTAAAATGTGTGTTAAAATATAATTGTTTTCACTCGACATCAACTTTCATATTAACTATTTATCTAAAATAGAAAAAAGTCTATACCATCTTGATATAGATTATTTTATCTAGTGCATTATACTTTTTTCATTTCTTTTAATTAGTTTTGGTATTTTTTCTTGACATGGTAATCAACCTAATATTTTTGTGTTGATAACCTACTTTTAAAAATAAAATAGTAATAGTAATTAAACTATATATATTTAAAAAATATTTTATTTACATGAGTAGGAAATGTCAAAACATCAAGTTTTTCAAATAACTTTACATTTAAGTAAATTGGCCTCAAAGTGGCGGTACATATGCATTTAGCCAATAATTTTAGTTGGAAAAGTTGGACATATCTAACCAAGATAAAATGAATCTTACTAGATCATATGTTTGACCAAAATTGATTTTTAGGTAGAAATACTTAAAATTCACTTGTGTTGATAAGTTGGTCGAAAGTTGACACAACTTTGTACTTTTAGCCATTTTCTTGGACACTTTTGTTTTCCAATACCTCTTCCTTATCAATATAATGGGGGTATCATCACATGGTTATGCTAATACTTTCTTGGACTGATTGGAGGAAAAAATGCATTTTTAGTTGATCAATATTCTTGAGATTTTTGTACTTATATAGAGCACCCTACACATTTAGTAGTCTACTAGAAGTTACTCATGTAATGTTTTTTTGCTCGTTGATCATAATACAATCAACATCTTCAACTTCACAAATTGTTTTTTCCCTTCATGCCATCTATGTATTCATGGTTGACTAATGTATTTGAGGTCACTCATGCAATATTTTGTACCTCCCTTATCTTGATATATAGTCACTAGAGTTTCATTCATTCTAGCAAAAATCATCAGTTCATCTTCAGTAGAGATTACAACTACATGCTTCAATATTTCTTCATCTTTATGTTCCTATCTTCATGGAATAAATTTTCAGGAGGTTTTATCCTTCTCATTCTCTCTTTTGTACAGGGCTTTTCCCATTGGGTTTTCTCCTTTTATCTATTTGTGAGAGGCTTTATCATTCATGGGTACCTTGTTAGGTCGATCATTATCATTATCACTATCTATCTAAGTTATGTTTATGAGGGGTGTTAAAGTGCATCATATTATAACATATATCTAACTTATTATCCTATATTTATTATGCATAGGATAAGATTTCTTAGGTGTTTACTTGAACACATGTCACATTGAGGAGTGTCTTCTCTCACTCACATATGTCATGTTCATAAAAATAATCTTAAATAGTTTAAGTAGGTTATGTTTTACTTGGTCTCCTTCATAGTGACTCACTTGGTGAATCACCTAGTTTTCATATAATAGGACTCCTCTTGAGACTATATATAAATACTCCTCTCATGCTCACATTTGAGAATGGAAATATTTGCATTGTAATCTTGCACATGGAATATATTATTCTTATTACATATTTGATTATAGAACTTTTCTTTATTTATTAGAATAGTGCATTCGCTATTATGATATGCTTCACTCATATAGATCATGGCTTGTGTGAGTCTTTGAGGTGAATCCAACATGTAGGTAATGATTTATCATCCTATGCATAAGTTTTATTTTTCTATCATACATCCTCCATCCTATCTAAGCTATCCTTTATACTAATTGTTGATCCTTGTGCATATTATTTAGCTTTTACTTTTAATAATTATATATTAAATCCTTTTGTTTTCCAATTTATCACCATGCTAAACCTACATTGTTGACATTAACCAAGTTTATCCTAGAAACTAATAAAATAT
>VDFB02271358.1:925401776-925451182 GCA_007258455.2 Sequoia sempervirens
TGTAATATTGAAGTATATAATACCATCAAATGAATATAAAACTTTTATTAAATTTCTGTGTCTTTTGCTTCTTGCAATTATGCATTATGGGTTCCTTTTTCTCTAATTCTTTGAGTACTTTTTCAATTTCACACATGGGTTCACTTTCAATCATCCACATATGGGTTCATTTCTCTACTTCTGAAAAGACTGGCCAAACAAAAGAACACAAAGGAAAATTTACAATAATTACATATTTACATAGGTGAAACAAATAATAAAGCTTAATTGAACAATTTGAGGTGGATTATGTTTACTGGAATCCCCAATGCTTATTTCTCCATATTTTCTAATTCGAATGTGTTGTGTTGTTTGCATTGAATTATTCTAAAAGGGCCTTCCCACATACTATGAAATTTTCCATGATGGTCAGGCTTTGCGGCCCTCTCATTGAACTTTAGCACTAGGTCTCCGCATTTAAGACCTTCGTCTGAGTTTTTCTTGCCAAAGCACCTCTTAACCACCTGTTGGCAGTTATTCATAGTCACTAGGGCCTTTTCTCTTTTTTCCTGTACTTCCAACAACTCGACCAACTGGACCTCCATGGCTCTATTTTCTTCAACCTCCAGGGATTTGAGAAATTGTAGTGTATGAATCTCAATGGAGATGGACAATAAAACTTCCTTCCCGTACACTAATTCATACAACGAAGTCTTGAGAACTTGCTCAGGGGTTATGCGGTTTGCCCAGAGCACTACCCGAAGGTTCTTGTGCCACTCCTTTTGATGTTTTGACCTGATTCTTTTAATAAGTCAGACTAAATTTTTATTAGTCAACTTGGCTAGGCCATTCCCCTACGAGTAGTAGTTTGAATTTTTTTTTAAGAAGATGCCATGCACAAGTGTGAATTGACATACCTTAGAACCTAGGAAAGCCTTAGTGTTATCGGAGATGATGGTCTTTGGGAGGCCGAATCTCATTACCAATTCCTCGAGAAAGTTCATAATCTTTGCCTCCATTGCATTCTTTAGGGGCATGGCCTCGGTCCATCTAGTAAAGTAGTCCATAGCCGTGAGGATCCATTTGTGTTCGACGCTAGAGGCAAGATTAATCATCCTGATAAAATCAACGCCCCATTGCGCAAAGGGTTCATCAACCACTATCGGGTTGAGAGGCAATGCTGAGTTTTTCCTTCTTCTAGTGAAGAATTGACATTCTTTGTAGGCCTTAACCAAAGACTGTGAGTCATTGAATAGTGTAGGCCAGAAATATCCAACACACATAATTTTGATAGCGGTGGTTTTTGCAGAGACATGTTTGCCCATGAGAATGATATGGAAAGTGTCAAGAATTCTCTTCGCTTGTTTTGTGGTGACACATCACAGTAGAATGCCATTAAAGTTCCTTTTGAAGAGGATCCCTTCAATAAGTGCATATCCGTTGTTCTGCAATCTATAGAATATTCTCTTCTGAGAAGGAAGGCCCGGTGGATATTTTTCGGTATGCATGAATCTTACTTTGTCTGCTAGCTAGTAGCCTTCAGACTCAGATTCATTTGTTAGGATGAGCTCGGGTTGCTCCTCTTCGACTGCTATTTCTTCGTCGTGTTCCAAATACTCGCACAATCCTCTTCCTCAGAGGATCTTTGTGGGCTTGACCTCAATATCGTATTGAAGGATCTTAGTGATCCAACTGGCCCTTTTTTCGGTGATTTCTCCTTCCATGATGTATTCACACACACTGGAATGCACCACATATACAATCACATTGTTGAAAGATATGATGTGTCAGAAATTATTGAGTCCTTTAATAATGGTGAATGCTTGCCTTTTGATGAAGTTATCTAATAATCTTTTGAGGTCTGGGAGTGAAATGCTATTGGATGTTCTCCCTTTCCTTCATCATCCTTTTGGGTCAAAATAGTAGTGATGCTTGATTTGCTACTGAATACATACATTATGAAGTCCCCTTTGATAGGTCTGGATTCACCAGCACAAGAGTTGAAGAGATAGCATCCTTAACCTTTTTGAAGGCTTCTCTAGCTTCCTTTGTTCATTTGAACAACTGATCCTTTTTGAGCATCAAAGTGATAGGTCTAATTATTCTTGCAAAATCAGAAATGAATTTTCTCACAAAATTTACCTTTCCTAGAAAGGACTGAACTCCCTTCTTATTGACTGGTAGGGGAAGATCTTTGATTTCCTTCACTTGCTCTAGATCAATTGCAATTCCATCTTTGGACACTACATGTACCAATAGTTTGCCTTGTGGCACTTCAAAAACACATTTTTTTGGGTTTAGGGATATCGTAAACTCCTGATATTTTTTTAAAAACCATTTCAAGGTGATCAAAATGATCATCCTTATGTTTGGAGAATACTGTAAGATCATCCAAGTAGATCAAGATGATTTTATTGATCAATTCCCTAAAATAAATATCCATTGCATGTTGGAAGGTGGCTCCTGCATTTGAGAGGCCGAAGGGCATTTTTTCATATGCAAACATTCCCCACTTGGTAGTGAACGTTGTTTTCTGTCGGTCCTCCTCTTTTACTTGAATCTGGTTGTAACCAGAGAAGTCGTCTAGTAGAGAAAACATCTCCGACCATGCCACTATTTGTAAGATAGACTCCATGGAAGGCAAGGGGTAGTGGTCCTTCAGGGATGCTCTATTCAGGTCCCAAAAATCAAAACATAGGAAGATGTCTTCATTCTTCTTTCAGCCTGGAACTAGGTTAGATACCCATGTACTGTGCTTGATTGAGAAGACGATCCGAGACTGAATGAGCTTTGTCAGCTCTTGCGCCATCAAGGCTTCAATCTTCAGATTTAGTGGCCTTTGCTTCTGGCGGACATGTTTTTCTCCTTCCTTCAGCTCTATAGTATGCTAGATGATTTTGGGATCATATCCTTTAAGGTCATCATATGACCAGGCCACTACTTCGTATTTCTCACATAAATGGAGCAAGGAATCCATTTCCTCTTTCATGCCTAGCTCCCATTACTTTTTGGTAACTACCTACATTGCTTCTTCATAACCTTCAAGTTCACTAGAATTAGTTAATAATATATAATGTAACAATGGAGATAATCTTTCTAGAGGTCTAGTTATCCTTGTAGAATGTCTAACACTTCAAGGAGTCTAGGGGATAACTTATTATTGCTAAGCATTAGGTACCACTAGCATTTTATTTTCTAGAATCTCATCCAGCACCACATATTCCTTTTTGGCCTGTTAATGCTTCTTTTCCTGTAGTTGATCCTTATACATGACCTTCTCATTGAATATAACATCTCTACTAATGATTTTATGATTTTCATAATCCCATATCCGATAACCAAATTCATCTACTCCATATCCAATGAAGGTACATTTTTTAGACTTAGCCTCAAGCTTGGTTCTATTTTCAATATCAACATGGACAAAAGCTTCACAACCAAAGGTTTTCAGAAATGAATAGTTTACCTTTCTACCAATCCATGCCTCCTTTGGAATTCCACCATCCAAAGGATTTGAAGGTCCCTTGTTTATTAAATAAACAACAGTATGTACAACATCTACCCAAAAGTGTAAGGGTAGTCCAACATGCAATCTCATGCTCCTTGCACACTCCATAATGGTCCTATTCATCCTCTCAGACACACCATTTTCTTGTGGGGTTCTAGGAACCATTTTCTACCTACGGATTCCATTGTATGAAAAGTAATTTTCAAATTCTTTGCTGCAATACTCGCCTCCATTATTAGATTTGAGACACTTCAAATTTTTTCCTATCTCATTCTCAACTACAACTTTCCACTTTTTAAAAGTTTCAAATACTTTTGATTTTTGTTTTAGGAAATATACCCATGTTTTCCTAGTTTCATCATTAATAAAAGTAACATAATAGCAACATC
Source organism: Sequoia sempervirens (assembly GCA_007258455.2). Lineage (NCBI taxonomy): Eukaryota > Viridiplantae > Streptophyta > Pinopsida > Cupressales > Cupressaceae > Sequoia > Sequoia sempervirens. The sequence continues at coordinate 925,405,653 of VDFB02271358.1, forward strand.
CAACAAGAGAAGATACCTGAGCTAGTCCCCATGAATCTGAATGCAAAAGCTCTAATTTCTCATTCTTCTTCTCTTTCCCAACTTTGAGAAATCGAACTCTTTTATGTTTTCCATAAACAATTTTTTTGTAGAACTCCAAGTTAATCTCCTTCAGACTTGGTAGCAACTTTCTGGAGTGAAGGATCTTCATCCCTTTCTCACTCATGTGCCAAAGTCTATGGTGCCACAATTTTATTTTTGTCCCTATAGCAAGTGTTATAACTGTCTCAGTAGCAACTATTTTTTTAGTAGCTAAGGTATAATAAGTATTACTAGTACACAAATACAATGTGCCTACCTTTTCACCTTTAACTACTACTAGTGCACCTTTAGTGACTTTCCAGACTTTGTCTGAAAAAGGTAAATATGCAACCTTCACTACCCAGTTGTCCTACAGAAATTAAATTCCTTCTCAAATTTGGAACATGCCTTACTGTAAGGAAGCTAAGGTAGCGGAAAAACTTCCTACACTAATCTTGAGAGGAGGATAATGCAAAAATTTACAAATCTTTAACAATTATAGAAACATAAATAGAATAAACATAAATATCATGCATACCATGACACAGTGATTTATGTGGGGAAAACCCTTTCAGGAGAAAAACCCCATGTTGGTGTAATTAATTATTAATTACACATTAGCATAAGTTTACTTAGGCATATTTAATTCCTAAGTTATAGGTTTTGTCCTTATCTTATCTTGCTATCTTGTTGCTCAAGATAAGATTAGGTTTAGGCATCCTTGCTTTTATAAAGCAAATCATTATCATGTAATTATTGAATTCTTGAATAATATTATGTTGCACATTCTTTTGCAACCTCTTTGCTTTTTCTGATTTTCTTCTCTGTGGAAGGACTTTTCGGTTTACAAATCTGATCTTGGTTTCTAACATGGTATTAGAGCCTTGATTTGCAGCCCCTTCTCAGATTTTTGAGAAAATCATTGTAGGGTTCGTTCGGGATTCCTCGAGGATATCATGCCTTGAGTTAATCTATGAGGCATTTTGGATCAGATCGGGCTTCACCATTAGATTCAGAGTGCTGGAAAAAGTCAGGATTGACTTTTATTTTGTAGATTTTGGCCATCGTTTGCCAGATCTGTGAGGGTTTCAGTCTAGGAGATTTTTTGCAAGATCTGGGGGTAGCCGAATTTTTGGAGCATTTTGGGCACAAACAGAGGTCGCCATCGCGTTCGCAGCGGCCAAAAACCCTAAGATCACCTTTCGTTTCGTCGATTTTGGAGAAATTTATTTTTGAGGCAAAAATTTTTTGCCAAGGAGGCCGTACGGCCTCCCCAGCACACTTCCCAACGCATGAAAAAATGAAAAAAAATCAAAAAATTGACGTTTCTTGGGATTTGGGCCGACGCGTACAGTTCAAAAGGTCTTCGCCACCTGACGGCCACCGGGCGACCACTAGCCTGTCTCCTCCACCCACCCACTGCCAACTCCTCCAGCCCTCCGTCTGCTCTCCTCCCCGGTCCTATGGGGGACCAGGGCCATCCGCTGAGCCCCTGTGGACCTTTATGCACAGGCCGCGGTCCTATGGGGGACCGGGCGGTATGCGCCCAGCCCCCAACCGCCACATCTGCCAGCCCGAGGTCGTATGGGCGACCAGGGGCTGTGCCCCAGCCCACAGCCGCCAACCCCTTAGTCCTGCATATGACCAGGGGCTGTATTTTTTTTAGCCCCCTGGGCGCCCTGCAGCCCTCATTGAGCATTTTGGAGTAGTGTTCACTTAATCTGGTGTATTTTTTGCATACGATGTCCATTTTTTGCAAACGAGATATCGTCGGAAAGCTGATTCCGATGCCGATCCAATGGTGCTAGTTTTTTTTACCAGATTTTGCTCCAGATTCATTTTGCAGGCCTTTGAACTCAGATGTTATTTTCACTCCGGAGGGCATATCTTTTGACTCGGTGATCCATTTTTCGTCATTCTTGCGGTGTTGGAAAGCTGATTCAGTCCTCTACGTAGATATGAGGTCTATTTTATTTCTCTATTTATGCATGTTTTAGATGCTCTCCTTTTACAATCGTCGGGTTATTATAATAAATGAACTATGATAAAGTTCCATTCAGGGGGGTTTCTTGCATAATAAATCTGATTAGAGTGTAGTTTTCACTTTGATCTCCATATTTCATTTTGTTTTGATGGAAACTCGCATGGGTTATCTAGTCTCCTTGTTCTTTTGGCCACATTTTTTGCTATAACTTGACACATGTCGGATTCATTGGTTCACACTTCAATTGGGAGATTATGTTTCTTGATCCTCATTGGTTCAGATTCTTCTCAGTTTGAGGGCCATGTTTTTATGATTATTGTTCTAGAGTCTATTTTTGGTACTCCTTCCCATGGAAGAGTTTCAGTCATAGTTTGGCATCGACATCGAGACACACAACTTCCAGATTCTGTCATCATTTCATCTACTGTTGCTTCACAGATTCTAGGGTTGTTCCAGTTTGTGAGTTTTTGAGTGTTCCGTGGCATCAGGTCTGCTGTCACATTATCATGATTCAGGTTTTGGTTTCAGTTGTAGACAGAGGTATCTTTCCTTGCTTGTCAGATTGCGGTTCCAGTGTTACTCCACAGTGTTCTTCCAGTGCTTCTTGCAGCAGTCATCTCATTATAGGGGGGTTTTTTCCCACTGGGTTTTCCTTCTCTACCTCATCTTTGCATTTGTACATGAGTACTTGATCATGCCTTGTTGTTGGGACTCATCTTTGCATAATAATCTGCTTCTCCCTAAGTTGCACTTATGGGGGGGTGTTGGTGTAATTAATTATTAATTACACATTAGTATAAGTTTACTTAGGCATATTTAATTCCTAAGTTATAGGTTTTATCCTTATCTTATCTTGCTATCTTGTTGCTCAAGAGAAGATTAGGTTTAGGCATCCTTTCTTTTATAAAGCAAATCATTATCATGTAATTATTGAATTCTCGAATAATATTATGTTGCACATTCTTTTGCAACCTCTCTGCTTTTTCTGATTTTCTCCTCTATGGAAGGTCTTTTTGGTTTGCAAATCTGATCTTGGTTTCTAACACCCCACACTCCAACAACCGCCCAATATTATTCAGAAATCACAAAGATTACAATATACTTGCAGAGCAAGCTTCTCATAGGAGTATCACCACTCAGAGATCAAGAGACAACACAACCACTATTAGACTCTATGAATACATCACCATCTCTCTATTGCAACCGTAATACAACAACCTCATAAAATAGGGTTACATTCTAGGGCAAGACAAACCAACAAAATATTTTCCATTAGATATAAAACCTTACAATGAATGGTCCAGATTTACAATATATCATTATTTAATGTATGTTGGCCATTTTAATATTTTCTTGAAAAAGTTAACATGCTCACATTTTTCTCTTTGTTGCCATTGCATATATATATACATCCTATCAACAATAAATCGTATATAATTGCAAGGTTGAGACATATTTTTCCAACAAATCTCCCACTTGTCAAACACCTTGCAAGAGCAACATGGGGGTGTAAACATTGTCTCTTTAATTACTAGGGGTCGAAAGGCCCATAGTCTCTGAACACCATGTGAACTTCTCTGTGCTCATAGGATTAGTTAAAGAATCAAAAATATTCATCAAAGTCTCTACCTTAATTAGCTTCACCCTACCATCTTTGACCATATCTCTAACAAAATGATACTGTACATCAATGTGCTTGGTCCTGGCATGAAATGTTGGCTTCTTGGCTAGACATATCACACTATGACTATCGCAATAAATTGTCACTACACTTTGTTTTATTCCAATATTTGAACACAGTATCTTAAGCCAAATGGATTCTTTACAAGCATGAGTAGCTGCCATATACTCTACTTCAGTAGTGGAAAAAGCAATCATAGATTGTCGCTTACTCATCCAACTAATTGCATCACCAAATAAAGTAAACACATAAGCATTGGTGAATTTTCTACTATCAACATCACCTACCCAGTCTGAATACACATAACCATGAATATCAAGGGAAATATTGTCTTTAGTCATATTACTACGATAACATAAGGAATAATAAAAAGGTACCATGCAAATATTTGAAGACTCTTTTGACTGCATCCCAATGAACTCTACCAGGATTAGACATATATTTGGAAAGAACTCCCACTTCTTGGGAAATGTCTAGTCTAGTACAAACCATAACATACATCAAAATTCCAACTACACTCTGGTAAGGCACTCTGCTCATGTCCTCCATCTCTAATGGATATGTTGGAAAATTTGACATAGATAACTTTGTTCCAACTAAAACAGGAACACACAATGGTCTACAATCCTGCATATCAAACCTCTGTAAAATTGAGTTGACATACTTACTTTGGCCAAACCATAGCTTTCTATTCACTCTATCTCTTTTAATTTCCATCCCAAGAATGTGTTTAGTTGCACTGAGGTCTTTCATTTCAAATTTAGCAGCAAGTTGAGATTTTAGTTCTAAAATCATACCTTTCCCTCTACCAATAAATAACATATCATCAACATATAACAAAATAAATAGGAAAAAATCACCAACAACTTTATAATAAATACAATGATCTGATTTAGAACACTCAAATCCCAAAATCAACACATATGTATCAAATTTCTGGTACCACATCCTAGGACTTTGTTTTAAGCCATAAAAATATTTCTTCAATTTACAAACCAACTTACTTTTACTTTTCAACACGTAGTGCTCTGGTTGTGTCATATAAATATCCTCCTCCAAATCGCCATGAAGGAAAGCAGTTTTCACATCCATTTGCTCAACCTCTAAATCATAAGCAAAAACAATAGAAAGGAAAAATTTAATGGATGTCATTTTTTGCAATAGGATAAAATATCTCACCATAATCAACACCCTCAACTTGACAGTAACCCTTCGCAGCCAACCTTGCTTTATACTTCTCAATACCTCCATTTGAACCAATCTTTTTCTTGAACACACATTTGCAACCAATAGGTTTTCATCCTTTGGGAAATGGTACAAGATCCCATGTATCATTCTTTTTCAAAGATGCCATTTCTTCATCCATAGCAATCTTCTAGGATTCTGCATCATTCATACCTTGTGCCTCTTCTATAGATATGGGTTCATCCATGTTAGTATTCAAAGCAAAAATATATCTCCAATCATCAGGTGAATAAATTTTTTGGTGATTGTCTATGTCTTGTCGACCTACGAACAAGTTGAGTTGGAGGTTCTTCCTCCTCTTCTAGAGATCCAGAGCTAGACGAGTTCTCCTTTTTTTCTTGTCTATCTTTGGGCCTCAATTCAAATTTCTCAGGTGTGGAAGGAAACTAAATCACAACTTCCTGTTTACTTTTTTTTTGCTGCAATGTAGCAAAAGAAGGCTAGTTTCAATAAAAATAACACTTCTACTATGTATTACCTTTTGTGCAATAGGATCCCAAAGCTTGTATCCTTTCACACCATAACTATATACGATGAAGATACATTTCACAACCTTGTTTTCCAACTTTGTTCACTTCTCCTTTGGCACATGTGCATATGCTTTGCAACCAAAACTCTAAGATGTCTTAATGAAGGCTTGTGACCCGACCATGCCTCTATAGGTGTCTTATCAACAAGAGCTGATATAGGAGACCTATTAATCAGGTAACATGCAGTGACTACAACTTCAGCCCAAAACCTTTATTCTAGACCAACACCACTCAACATACTCCTAGCCTTCTCCATCAGTGTCCTGTTCATTCTTTCTATAACTCCATTTTGTTTTGGAGAATATAGAGTTGTCTTCTATATATTAATACCACAATCTTTATAGAATCTATCAAAATCATTAGAGAAAAATTCACCGCCATCATCAGTCTTTAAACATTTTATTTTCTTTCTAGTCTACAACTCAACTATTGCTTTAAATTCTTTAAATTGACTGAAAACTTCAGAGTTACTCTTTAGAAAATATACCCATGTCCTTCTACTATAATCATCAATAAATGAAACATAATATATGGATTTACCAATCGAAGGAACACTTATATGACAAAACACATCAGAATGAATAAGATCCAATATACCACAAGATTTATCAGAACTTGAGTAAAACTGAATGCGGTTTTATTTTCTGTAAATGCAATGCTCACATAAATCAAATTCAAGATTATAATCAGATAGACCTTCAACAATTTTTTTTATTTTTCAAGGTCCTTAGACCCTTTTCTCCAATGTGGCCAAGTATTTGGTGCCATAACATAGTTTTCTCTGTAGGTAACTTTGAATCAGAAGAAAGAGCACCCTTGGGTACCCAAAATCCATGACCATCTATTGAAGGTGAAACACTCACTTCTTCCACATACTTTCTTTTCATAGAATTACTATTGCACTCAATAGTGCATGCATCAAGATTATAGAATGCTCCATATCTGACACCTCTAGCAATCACCATAGCACCTCTGACCATCTTGCATCCTGCATTAGAAAATACTATCTGCACACCCACATCTATTAGTTTTCTCACAGATTACAAATTTTGTGCTAATCCAAGGATATGCAACACACCACTAATCCTTTTTATTCTACCATTAGGAAATATGATTTTAACTTTACCACGACCAACAATATCTAAATGGGAATCATCACCCAAGTACACCTTACCTCCATCAAATTCTTCATATTCAGAAACCAATCTCTATTAAAGGTCATATGGAAAGACGCACCTGAGTCAATTAACTATGGATCATTACTTGCACGAGTTGCCAAAGTTGCAATGAATAAATTTCCATCTTCCTTCTCAAACTCAAAATCAGAATCAAATTTCTTCTTTTTCTTCTTCTTTTCTTCTTTGCATTCCTTACTAGCATGCCTAGGCTTACCACAGTTCCAACAAATAATTGTGGACTTTCCAAGAGATTTAGATCTCCCCTTGGACTTGGATTTTTCACGCTTTTCATTCTTCTTACCTTTTTCCTAAGGTCTTCTACGAACATTTAGGGCCTCCTTAGCAGTGATGGATACCTTCCTCCTTGTTTCTTCAAAAATCAAAGAACCCACCACATCTCCAGTCTTCAAAATAACAAAAGTGCTCCTAATAGCCATAACAAGAGAATCCCATGAATCATGCAAAGGACAAAGCAAGATATGAAATTTCTCCTCCTCATCCATTTTGAAACCAATTGATGCCAATTGAGCCACCAAAATATTGAATGTTTCCAAGTGGTCTGTGATTCATCCACCCTCTTACATTCTCAAGGAATATAAATTTTTCCTCAAGAAAATCTTGTTCACTAAAGATTTGGCTTGATACATCTCACCAAGCTTCTTCCATAGTTTATGTGCAGAGGTCTCTTCATGGACATTGATTAAAAATAGAGTCTACCAAGCACAACCTAATTATATCCTTGGCTTTATGGTCCATAACATCATATTGAGCAGCTTGAGTAGGATTTGCAAGCCTTGAAACATTCTCATCAACAATATCCCACAGATCTCGATCTATCAACAGATCCTCCATCTTCAGCTTCCACATCTCAAAACTATTTCTAGAAAATTTCTTCACCTCTATTCTCCCTGATGAACTTGCCATCTGAAAATTCCTACAATAGGATCACAAAGTGTCTTCTACACAAGCTCCCACTCAAATCTGGATTAGTTAAAAAAACCCAACAACCCATAATTGAAACCAAAGGTGATCAAGCTTTGATACCACTTGTAGGGAAGCTAAGGTAGTAGAACAACTTCCTACACTAATCTTGAGAGGAGGATAATGAAAAACTTTATAGATCTTTAATAGTTACATAAACATAAATAGAATAAACATAAATATCATGCATACCATGAAATAGTGATTTACATGGGGAAAACACTTTCAGGAGAAAAACCCCACACTCTAAAAGCCGCCCAATATATTATTTAGAAATCAGAAAGATTACAATATACTTGCAAAGCAAGCTTCTCACAGGAGTATCGCCACTTAGAGATCAAGAGACAACACGACCGCTATTTGATTCTTAGAATACATCACTGTCTCTCTATTGTAGTCGTAATACAATGCCCTTATAAAATAGGGTTACATTCTAGGGAAAGACAAGCCAACAAAATATTTGTCATTAGATCTAAAACCTAACAATGAATGGTCCACATTTACAATATATCATTATTTAATGTATGTCGACCATTTTAGGAGTTTCCTGAAAAAGTTAACACGCTCACATTTTGCTCTTTGCTGCTATTGTATAACTATATATATACATCTTATCAATAATAAATCATATATAATTGCAAGGTTGAGACACATTTTCCCAACACTTACCTCCTGTAGCAACCATTCATTTCCATTTGGCAACTTGATTTTTATCTTTTCTTTTCCAACAATTTGACAGGGTTCATCATCACCCAAATATACTTGTCCAAAATCACCTTGAACATAATCTACAAAATATTTCCTATGAGGCATGGCATGAAATGAAGCCCCTAAATCTATTACCTAGGAATCATTAGCATTATCTAAACACAAAATTAAAGCATCTTGCAATTTATTACTTGCAACATTATCTTCCTTACTGTCATCATGTTGTCCATTTCCTTGTTTTCCCTTTCAAGACCAACAATCCTTCTTCAAGTGTCCTAGCTTTCCACAATGCTAGCAATCGATTATTCCTCTAGATGTAGATCTTCCTTTCTTCAACTTCCCTTGTGAATTCCCATGATTTGTTGGGCTTTTTCCTCTCTCCTTTGTTCTTCCCCTGTTCTCTACAGTCAAAGCATTACCAGATGTTGAACTCTCACCTATGCTTTTTTGTCACATTTCCTTGCTATGGATAACACCAACAACATCATGAAATTTTAATGTATTTGAACTAGAGACGAAGTTACTTATAGCAATTACCAATCTATTCCAACTTTCTGGAAAAGAACATAAAACCAAGAGAGCCCTCACCTCTTCATCAAAATTCACTTTTATAGAAGCTAACTGACTAGTAATCGTATTAAACTCATTTAAATGATCTATCATAGATCCACCTTCAATCATTTTCAAATTAAACAAATGCTTCATGAGAAATACCTTATTTGAGGCTAAGGTTTTTTCATTCAATTTAACCAAGGCTTCCATTAGATCCTTTGTTTTCAATGCTTCTGTTATATTGAATGCCACAAATGGTGCCAAGCACAACTGAATGGTTCCTAGTGCCTTTCTATCTAGAATCTCCCATTCTTCATCGAACATATTAGCATCTTTCTTTTATTTTCCTTGCAATGTCTACCATAGATCCTTTTGATACAAATAATCTTCCATCTGCATCTTCCATAATTGATAATTCTAGCCGTTGAACTTTTCAACCTTGAATTTTCCTTCTTCCATTACTCCCACTCAAATCTAGAAGTTTCCTGCCAATCAATTGAAACACACATGGCTCTGACACTGGTTGTTCAATTCAAACAGAATAGAGCAATAAACATTAACAATTATATGAAGATTAAATAACCCAGAAATAAAAATGAAGAATAACACAAAAGAGATCAACACAAAATTTTAAAGTGGTTCACCCTATATGGGTTGCATCCAAAAAAACTCAACCATTTAATGAATTTATTATCTAGTGCAAAGCAGATTACAATCTCATGAATACCATACCACAACTTACATCCCAACTGCTTATAACAAGCTTTTTGGAAGCTTCTATAATTAGGGTTTTACAAAGTCATTTTTCATTTGTTGGTTAACAAAAATTAACTACTGACCCCTTGACAAGAAAAATAGGGGGAATTTTTTTGGGGGTTGTGCCCTCAAACACCCACTATCAGGGGCTACTTCCACATAGTGTACAATATTTGCATGATAAGTCACCACATAGCAACACTATTGGGACCACATGTAACCAAAACCTAAGTCCTCATTGCATAAAACCCTACTAAAATCATAATTTTTTTTTCCTATGGTTATATTTGTAAGGGTTTACACTTTTATTTTAATTTATCATTGAATTTATAGCTAGTTATTTTATAACTTAAAGCATGTGCCATTTTTTACCTCTTTTTGTACAATTAGTCTGTCATTTCAATAATGTGCAAATATGATGGCGTAATATGTTCAACTGAAGATGTCTGCAGCATGCTCCTCTATAGGCATGCACAACAAGGTGAGAAAACCATCTTGAATCAATTTCTGAATGAAGTGCATGTGGATATCTATGTGCTTAGTACGTTGATGCTCCATTGGGTTGTGAGAAATGTGAATGACACTCTGATTGTCACACCAAAGAATAGTGGGACTATCAAGATGAAAACCAAACTCAGTCAATGATTGATGGAGCCATCAAACCTCCTGGCTAGCCAAAACTATTGCATGATACTTAGTCTCCATGGATGATAATGCAATAGAAAATTTCTTCTTGCAAGACCATGTAATGGGGGCAGAACCAAGGAAAAAAAAAGCCAGAAGTAGACTTTCTATCATTGACATCATCGACCCAATCTAAGTTAGTGAAGCCAACTATCCAATAATCTCTTGATGTATGGTGAATACCATAATGTGAGGTGCCCTAAATATATCTCAAAATATGTTTGGAATCTTACCAATGAATCTCATGTGGATGATGTGAGAACCGAGAGACAAGACCAAATATAAAAGAAATATCAAGACATGAATGTGTCAAGTGCAAAATACTACCAACCATCTGCCTATATAATGTAGCATCTACTGAAGGAGTAGTACAAGCAGAAGACAATACAACACATGTATGAAATGGTGTGGGGGTAGGCTTGCAATCAAGCATGCCAAATCTTTGAAGCATGTCAAGAGAATACTTATGCTGAAATATGGAAATCCATATGAAGATTGAATAACCTATAAACCAAGTAATACATAAGGCCAAGATCTGTCATCTCAAACTACTCCATCAAAGATTGTTGAACACTCTAGATCATGGACGAACAACCACCCGTGAGGATAAAAAATCCACATATAACACAAGGATCAAAAGATCACCCTCTTGTCACTAGATATACATTGTGGGATCATAATGACATTGTGTGAAGCTAGAAGAAAGCAAAAAATTGTCCATATTCTCATATCGATCTTGAGGGGCTTGTTTGAGACCATATAATGAATGATGAATCTTAAAAACTATTGAAGATTCTTGAAAAAAACAATGTGTATACTCCATATAAATCTCCTCATGAAGATCATTATGAAGGAGAGCACTCTTCACATCCATTTGGTATACTACCCATCCCTATGAAGCTAAAAGTGAAAGTACAAGGGGAATGAAATTGATCTTGGAAACAAGGGTAAGGGTCTTAGAATAATCAATTCCTTCAACTTTAGAGAACCACTTTGCAACAAGATGAGCCTTGAAATTATCAATAGACCCATTTGCAACATATTTGGTATGGCACAACCACTTGTGTTGAACCAACTTTCTTCACTTAGGAAGAGGAACTAGATCCCAAGTATTTTTCTTCATTAATGAAGAATACTAATCTACCTTAACACTATCCCACTCAGGCATACCAATTGCCTCTAAAATCTTCTAAGGATCATTCAAAATGGTATGACTCAAAATACTATCAACTTATGTCTATGCATGAGTACAATGAGAGTTTGAAGGATCACCTGCCAAATATCCAACTGTATCAATAGTATTGTGGGACCAATTGGGTAAGAGTTGAATATCTAAAGGTGGAGGGATAGATGGAGCATCATTTTCATCCTTAAGAGATGAAGAGAGAATAGTAGGTAATAAGGGATAAGTTGATGATGAAGAATCTATATGAGAAAAGTGCTCATCAAATTGGAAATCCCATCGAAATAAGACATCTTTGGAATCATGATCAAACAACTTGTATGCCTTAACATCCTCACAATAGCCAAAAAATATGAGTGGTTGAATTTTCCTCTTCATGGATTTTCATTAATCTTCAAGAATGAATTCCCAAGCCTCACTACCAAAGACTTTGAATGAAGATACATTGAGCTTGACATGGGATTAAGCCTCATCAAAAATCATATGTTGCAATGCCTTGTGAGGTATACAATTTAGAATATAATTGGCATAATTAACTGCCTCAACCCAAAATGAAGAATACATATCTCATGATTGAATTATATAGTTGGCCATCTCTTGTAAAGTTCTATTCCTTTGCTTAGCAACACTATTTTGTTGAGGGGTGTATAGAACCATAAGTTGATGTTGTAGACCATGCTCAGTGCAAAAATTAGGTTGAAAGTTTGATTGACATACTCTTTCCCATTGTCTATGCATATCCATCTAAAGAAAGACCAGATTACTTCACAAATTCTTTAAAGATCCTGAAAGAATCAAAGACATCACTCTTGTACTTAAGAAAGTACACCCATGTACACCTAGAGGAGTCATCAATAAATGTGAGCACATATTTGGCCCCTAAAAATGGAGTAGTTAGAAATGACATGAGGTCACTATGTACCAATTCTAAGGGTGCCTTAGCATGTGTGGCTCTACACATAGGAAAATAATCCCAATAATATTTTCCAAGAGTACATCCTTGAAAAACACCACCAGTACACGAAATATTAGGGACGCCTAATACCAATTCTTGTGTACTCATTTGTTGGAGATATATTTAATTGACATGACCAAAATGTTCATGCCAAAGCTTACTCATAGTATTTGCATGTGCTATAAAATATGAACCTGAACCGGTTGAACTCCCAAAACTACCAAATTGGTATAAATGAGAAGAAGAATCAACACTCCCAATGACCACAATATTATCAATATCATGGTCACAAATAACTACATTATGTGGGGTAAACTTGATTGTCTACCAATGTCAAATTGGAGAATATGATACATTGAAAGAAGGTTGGTGGAGATATTAGGAACAACCAGAACCTTCTAAAGAAAACCACCCTCAAAGTGTGACAATACCTAAGCCCAAAACTGAAAGTTGTGTAGAATCCCTTATTGTAATATGAATAGTGTTGAAATATGAAAGGGATGAGACCAAATCTTAAGAGTGATTCATGTGATGTGTCACACCAAAATCAAGTATCCATGGAGTTATAGAAGGTAAGGCCCATTTAGAAAGAGTGTGACCTTTACCTATAAATGAGGAAGAAGACTTAGGAGTTGAGATGTTATGTTGTTGCACATGGATTCCTCTAAAGCCTCTAATCTCATCCAACATCTAGTGACTAGATGTCCCTCCTTTCCATAAAAACTACAAGGTTCACTTGATTTCTTCTTCATCTTGGAGGAAGACTCACTAGACTTAGAAGATTTATCATTTTGAGGAGTGGCTCGAGGTTTTTGTTTTGACTTCTGAGATGGTTTTGAGGAACACTCACTACTTGATGAAGTATTTGTCTTGGGGTTTTATTTCTTCTTGTCTTTCCCTTTAGATGTATGTGATAACAATGCCTAGGTTTTGGAACTGGAAAGAGAATCAAACTAAGTCAACTTTGCCTGTTCATGAGTCAAACTCTTGCAGAAAACCTCAAAAGTTGGCATGGTAAATGTAGTATCCAACACATCCATAGTAGAGTAGAAAGTAGGAGAGAAGACTTGAAATGACCCTCTAAGCTTATACATGATCAAAAAAACACTTTCTTTGTTAATTTTATTCTTCCCACAACCCTGCAAAAGAGATTTGAGTGACTTAAACTTCTACAATAAGTTCTCAATGGAGGGGAAATAATCAAGTACATGTGATGTCAATTCTACCTCAATATATAGAGCTTGGATCTCATTGATGGTGCCAAAAATATCTTTGAACTTCCCCCACATATCCCTAGGAGAGGTGCAAGACTTAATATGAAACAATAGATTGTCTAAAAATTGTAGTGAAATCAATCCTATAGCCTCATCCATCTTATTCCTATGCTGGAGTATCTCAAATTGATGAGTCAATGTTGGTTGTACTTCATCCAAAGTGGATCATAAACCATTGGACATGAGCAGTCTAGTCATATGAGCTTTCAAGATATGATAGTTGTGTAGCATAAGACATTCAACTAAAGAGGTATCTGCCATTCACATTTCTCATAACCCAATGGAGAATCGATGTACTAAGCACATAGAGATCCACAAGCACTTCATTCGATAGTTGATTTAGGATGGTTTTCTCACCTTGGAGTACATACCTACAAAGGAGTAGATAGTAGAAATATTCATGAAACCTTTGGCATCACCTCGTTACCTCAAGTTGTGATCGATGCTTGGGGTGAAGGAAGTTGTCCTTGGGGGTCTTCATGAGGTCTCCTTCCTTCATGTTTTTTATGCATGCTTTCATCTCTCTTGAGGAGAGGATTTTTTTCACATGAGGTTTTCCCCTTTTCTCTAGTTATGAGAGATTTATTTGATTGCACATGGGTACCTCATTAGGTCTTGTTGTTAGGACCCATTCATGATTTATTTTCTTTTTATGCTTTGTATTTTTAGAGTGTTTAGCTACTCCCTAAGTTATAGTTAAGGGGGGTGTTAGAGTAATTATGCATTAGCTAATAACTAATTAATCTTTAATTAATTATTAAGATAATTTCATTTCATGGACTTAAGATAAACTTAGGAGTGCTTTTTCCTGTTAACTAGAGTGAGCTATTATTAGATCGTTTTGTCTCATCACATAGGATGATGACACTTGTCATGAACTAATCCCTTTATCCTTTAGGGTTGCTCTTATAAAGTACTCTCTCTCATTGTATTATTTCATTCTATAAGTTTTTCTAGTTGAGGATATAGCATATTCTTGTTTGCAGCTCTCTTGCATGGAAGGTTTTCATTGTTTGTCCTACGTCTTGTGTTATTCACAATTCTAACATCCACTACTTGTACTTTATGCTTTGGAAACTTTATGTTACGTGGTATTTTCCTATTTGATGGCAAGTAAATTGTGCTTTGTTAGAGTGCATAATATTATTCCATATCTATTTTATTATCTCAATTTTATTATCCATAGGATAAGCTTTCCTAGGTGTTGACTTGAACATATGTCACATTAAGGAGTGTCTTCTCTCAT
Source organism: Sequoia sempervirens (assembly GCA_007258455.2). Classification (NCBI taxonomy): domain Eukaryota; kingdom Viridiplantae; phylum Streptophyta; class Pinopsida; order Cupressales; family Cupressaceae; genus Sequoia; species Sequoia sempervirens. Next base: position 925,420,670 of record VDFB02271358.1, read on the forward strand.
TCACATTTCTCACGTTCGTAGAAAGCATCTTCTATATTTAACAAGTGTATTACTTGGTCTTCTTCATAGCGACTCACCTAATTTTCATGAGATAGGACTCCTCTTAAGTATTTATTTTAAATACTCCTCTCATGTTCACATTTCAGAATGAGCAATACTTGCACTGTAATTTTTCTTGTGGAATATATTATCCCTATTTCACATATATGTGTTTATTATTCTTTATTTATTGGAATAACACATTTGCTATTATGACATGCTTCACTCATCTAGATCATAGCTTGTGTGAGTCTTTGAGATGAATCCAAAATAGCATCTTTCAAACATCTTGTATGATTTTGATGCTTTCATTACATTTGTGGCATCTAAAAACCCCAAGAAGCACCTTTGGTTTGCCAACTATTATTTTGTTTACATTATTTTCAATTTGTATTCAAGGGTTTACCTTTTATTATAGTTGAACAAATTTATTTGGAGCACTTTAGAGCCAAACAAATAGTTTTGTTGCATTCATAATGGCTAAAAACCCTTAAATCGATTATCAAATTGTTGAAATCAGAGTAGATGCAACATAAGCATTTTTTTTTGCAAGTTGTATAATCGTACAACCCTATAAAGTACTATTTCAAAAAAAAAAAATTTAATTTCAATTTTTAAATTTTAAAAAATATATAATTTTTTTTATTTCAAAATATTTATTTTTTAAGAAGTAATTTTTTATTTTTATTAAAAAAAATTATGCATATTGTAATTTATTTTGAGAAAATAAATAACTTTAAAACAAACTTTCTTAATAAAAAATAGAAACATCAACCCACCTCCACTTCTAGCTCCACTTAGGCACCATCTCTACTAGTTGGGTTACCTAGTAGCCACTAGGGGTATAGGTCCTTCTCCAATTGTATTTTTAATTTTGAAGGACGATCTCAAAGGCTTCTAACTTGCTCATGTAGAGGCAATTTTTTTAGCAATTTTTTTAAATGGGTAGAATTTTTTGCTCTTTGTGATGGTGTAAATTATTTTTATTAGACATCTTGTTGTGCAACTCTCATTTGAGAATTTTGATGAGCTATGTCTTTGACATATGGACTCCTTTTTTGGTCCATTTTTTAATGTACTTCATAGTGGTTCCATTGATTTTCTCATTTTGTAACAAAATTATATTTTTAGCATGTGGTTGTTTTTGGATATTGTGAGATCCATAACATATATTTTTTGTTTTAGATACACACTAAGATAAAGCGCTAAATTTGATTTGTATTCCTTTGGGGGGATTTTTCACATTATGTCATGTTTTTTTGTACTCACACTATTTTATAAAGTGTCATGGGGGTTATGTTGTGCCTTTGATTTTGCCATCAAAACTTTGTCGAGTGAGTGTCCCTCCAAGGCAACAAAGAATTCAACATTCTAACCTCATACATGCATTCCTTGGTTTTCACACACCCTTTTCAATTACTTGTACATCATATTGGACTTGATGCTACTATTACATTAGGGTAAAAGTATAAATCTGTGTCACTTTTATAAAGTAAACAACCAACAATGATCCAACTTTTAGGCTTGAATCAATAACATGTGGCATATATGTTTTGAATTTTTAAATGATGTAAACTAATAAAATGTGTATTTTAGTCTATTTTATGTTTGTATTTTTTTGAAAAAATGAAAAATTATTTGAATATAGTTTTTTATAAATTGACACTATAATTTAGTTGTTGATAAAATGTTGAAAAACAAAGTTACATGAGACATCAATCTTTATATAGTAAAACTTTTTCCCTTCATTTTTTTTGTGTATTTATAACTTGAAATTTTAGTGCATTATATTTTTCTACTTTTGATAAATATATATTTTTAAATAAATATTAAAATGTGTGTTAAAATATAATTGTTTTCACTCGACATCAACTTTCATATTAACTATTTATCTAAAATAGAAAAAAGTCTATACCATCTTGATATAGATTATTTTATCTAGTGCATTATACTTTTTTCATTTCTTTTAATTAGTTTTGGTATTTTTTCTTGACATGGTAATCAACCTAATATTTTTGTGTTGATAACCTACTTTTAAAAATAAAATAGTAATAGTAATTAAACTATATATATTTAAAAAATATTTTATTTACATGAGTAGGAAATGTCAAAACATCAAGTTTTTCAAATAACTTTACATTTAAGTAAATTGGCCTCAAAGTGGCGGTACATATGCATTTAGCCGATAATTTTAGTTGGAAAAGTTGGACATATCTAACCAAGCTAAAATGAATCTTACTAGATCATATGTTTGACCAAAATTGATTTTTAGGTAGAAATACTTAAATTCACTTGTGTTGATAAGTTGGTCGAAAGTTGACACAACTTTGTACTTTTAGCCATTTTCTTGGACACTTTTGTTTTCCAATACCTCTTCCTTATCAATATAATGGGGGTATCATCACATGGTTATGCTAATACTTTCTTGGACTGATTGGAGGAAAAAATGCATTTTTAGTTGATCAATATTCTTGAGATTTTTGTACTTATATAGAGCACCCTACACATTTAGTAGTCTACTAGAAGTTACTCATGTAATGTTTTTTTGCTCGTTGATCATAATACAATCAACATCTTCAACTTCACAAATTGTTTTTTCCCTTCATGCCATCTATGTATTCATGGTTGACTAATGTATTTGAGGTCACTCATGCAATATTTTGTACCTCCCTTATCTTGATATATAGTCACTAGAGTTTCATTCATTCTAGCAAAAATCATCAGTTCATCTTCAGTAGAGATTACAACTACATGCTTCAATATTTCTTCATCTTTATGTTCCTATCTTCATGGAATAAATTTTGAGGAGGTTTTATCCTTCTCATTCTCTCTTTTGTACAGGGTTTTTCCCATTGGGTTTTCTCCTTTTATCTATTTGTGAGAGGCTTTATCGTTCATGGGTACCTTGTTAGGTCGATCATTATCATTATCACTATCTATCTAAGTTATGTTTATGGGGGGTGTTAAAGCGCATCATATTATAACATATATCTAACTTATTATCCTATATTTATTATGCATAGGATAAGCTTTCTTAGGTGTTTACTTGAACACATGTCACATTGAGGAGTGTCTTCTCTCACTCACATATGTCATGTTCATAAAAATAATCTTAAATAGTTTAAGTAGGTTATGTTTTACTTGGTCTCCTTCATAGTGACTCACTTGGTGAATCACCTAGTTTTCATATAATAGGACTCCTCTTGAGACTATATATAAATACTCCTCTCATGCTCACATTTGAGAATGGAAATATTTGCATTGTAATCTTGCACATGGAATATATTATTCTTATTACATATTTGATTATAGAACTTTTCTTTATTTATTAGAATAGTGCATTCGCTATTATGATATGCTTCACTCATATAGATCATGGCTTGTGTGAGTCTTTGAGGTGAATCCAACATGTAGGTAATGATTTATCATCCTATGCATAAGTTTTATTTTTCTATCATACATCCTCCATCCTATCTAAGCTATCCTTTATACTAATTGTTGATCCTTGTGCATATTATTTAGCTTTTACTTTTAATAATTATATATTAAATCCTTTTGTTTTCCAATTTATCACCATGCTAAACCTACATTGTTGACATTAACCAAGTTTATCCTAGAAACTAATAAAATATTGAGAAACTTGTTAATGTGTGTCATGTGCCTACAATTAGATCACATGAAGGTCACTTTAGTTGATAAAAAGTGTTGAAATTTAAAGGATTTAGCAAGCTACTTGACTTGTGCACATAGAAGATCAAAGTGTAATTAATAAATTTTTGATCTCTCATGCCATAAGAGTCTCTAGTCATTTAAGAAAAATCATACTTATTTAAATTTATTACTCACTCTCATGTGCCCTATCTCTACAACTTTTTCATAAATTATGAAACCATTGAAGCAAAGTTATTGGAATTTTATTTGAAAGAAGAGAGATTTTCCAAGTGAACCATTCAAAATTTAAATCATCTAGGGAAAATGTGTGTCAAAGACTTTGTTCATAAATGACCTAGTCTCCTAAATTATTCTTGTCAACTACAAAGGCATCCCTATTGAAAACCAAGTGTAGGTGTTCCTAACTAAATTCATTTTAAGCTCCCTTATTTTTATGATTAAATTCTTTTCCATTTAGGGACTACATTGAGTATTAAAGGGTTAGGATTTATTTTGTTGATCACATAGAAGCTCAATTAATCTTTGTTCTAAAATTGTCAAGGTAAGTATTCTATCTACATATTTGTGTTTGTACCCTTGTGCTAAGAATTTATGAAGTTGTGATTCTTATACTACTTTAAAAACAAGAATTGTATAGAACTTTGGCACTATGTATTAAAATATCAATATGGGATCTAAAAGGATAGCAAGTGAAGACATAACTAATATCATCCCTTGACCCTTGAAGAAATATAAGAAAACAACTAGGAAGAGGTTTGTTCTCATAAAGTATTTTTTTGATACCAAGGATGATATAAGAGATGCTTTGAAAACTATCTCTAGGAGGGATCTATTTGGAAGTGTTTTTAGTAAGAGAAATATTCATAAAACTTTCAAGAATGCATGGGAGTTAGAATTTTCTAGGTGATACTACCAAATTGCTTTAAAGACCCAAATATTGTGACATGGACATGCAATATGTATGACTAAAAGTAAAGGTGGATGAAAGATGGTGTAAGAAACATCCCTTTCACCTTTAATAAGTGATTTTTCTAGCAGTTGTTTAGGCTTAGATAGCATGCAACCAAGGCACTAAATATGCAAACATTGGCAACACTATACAAAAATGACTACTATGTTTATATGATAGTGAAGTTGTCATTTTTCAAGACAATGGCTAGGGGCACTTTGTTGGTTCCAATATCTCAAGAAGTAGAGCCCTTGAATGTCACACAATTAGTATGGATAAATTTATCAAAGAAGCTAAAGTAGCACTGGATGTCAAATACAAGGCTAGTATAAATAAGTTGAGAGCAATTATTGAGGAAAATTGGTCCAATAATGAAGATTAGGAAGATGGTTGAATGCCTTCAGAAATGTTTATTAGTATTTTTACAATCTTTATTATTTCAATACTTTAATCTTTTTATAGTTACAAATAGTTGCCATATTTGATAAGATGGAACCATGTGGTCTATGGTACCTCCCCACAATTGTCTTATAAGGTCATTAATAAAGGTTTAGTTTGAAAGAGAAACAAATAATTAATTTGAACGCACATGATAGTTGTTAGAGCTAGCATAAGGGTGACAATGCATTATCAATACATGAAACTAAGTTTTTAAATCTTGAAAAGGAATGTTAGATTATCAAAATAGGTTTGTTAACCTAAGGGATATTGCCAAATTGGTTAAAATTTAATTTAGTTGTACTTGAAACCCTACAACTCTAGTGCGAGAAGGTTAAAATAGAGTATTCTAGCATTGAATAGTTGGGTAGAAGATTGGTTAGAATATTCAAATAATACATTATTGAGAAAAAAAATTCTTAGTAAGTTGTGATCTTGGTTTTGATTAGATAACTGATTGTGGGGTAGTTTGCACCAGAGCATATTGAGTTTAAATTGTGGAAATGTTTCATACAAGGATGGATAAAGTTTGAAGTGTACTCTATGTTGTTGAGTGAATTGAGGAAATATTTGGCATGCCTAGAAATGCATAAATTAGATTAGATGTTAAAGAATATCATAGAAGAGGTCCTAACCCTAGAGTTGATGAACAAGAATTTAAGGAAAGATCTAGTTGAACATCATAAAGAAGACAATAAAATAGAAATAATGATGAAAGAAATCTCAAATATTGGTAAGAAAACTAGAGTAAATATTCCTAATTATGTTGGTATTTTGAATCCTAAGGAATTTCTTGATTAAATAACCAATCTACATGAATGAATTGAGTAAGAGGATATTATCAATCCCAGTTTAGTAAAAATTTCTATGACTAAGTTGAAAGGTCAAGTTGCTATCTTGTGGAAATAAATTTAGTTAGAGACAAATACAAAAGAAAATCCCAATATTGATAAATGAGATATAATGGTATATAAATTGAAATCTAAGTTGATTTCTACAAATTATCAATTAGTTATTAAAAAATTGAAAATTTTGAGGCAAAAATATATGATTGTGGAAGATCATGTTGAAGAATATTATATGTTGAACATAAGACTAGGTCATCATGAATAAAATCAAGACAAAGTGGCTAGATATATCAATAGCTTGTGAGGATCTATTCAACAAGAGGTTAGTATGTTGAATATGCAATGTTTTGAGGAAGCATGCCACTTGGCCCTAAAATTTGAACATATATTGAACAAAATATTCTAGATAAAATAGAGAAAGAATGGAAGAGGTGGTAGATTCCCATGAGGAAAATATCAAAGTAGAGATAGAGAAGCACATAATGATGAAGAAAAAGCCAAAGATGACACTGGAAGTCACAACAAATATAGATATAGCCTCTTTGGTAATGATTAAAATGTGCATAGATTTGATTATTTTGATGATAGAAGACGTGAAAGAAAATAGAGCAAGATATGGAAGAGGAAATGAAAGTTACTTTAGAGGAAATTATTTCAAATGTGGATAAAAAGGCCATATATGTAGTGACATAGCTTGGATAAGTGAAGAATATAATATAAAATATGCTACAAATACTTTAGAATACTCAAGAATAATAAGAAACTTTGAGGGGGGAAACCTTCAAATGTCTCCAATAAGAACACAATTAAAAAATTGCAATAATAAACTAACCCCTAGCTCCTACATATACCCTACGTATGCATTGGCTACAACCTAGACTAACTTAGATACCTAAATATAACATCTAAGATGACTTAATTACCTAAGACTATGATAATGATCATATACATTAATTAAGAGTTAACGCAGCCACATGTTGACTATTCATAACCCTATGCACACTATAGGGTTAAGGGTGTAGCAATAGAGGATTTGTATGTACTTGATCACAAGAAGGATATGACAAAAGATCAAAGAGAATAACAATAATGTATGATTGAAAAATTAATGAAGAAATTGGAGGAAGTGTTTTGTGTGCCCTTAGCACACACGCCCCATTCAGAATGGGGACCCTCTTTTTTTTCTTTCGCTTTGTTAGGTCGTTTTATCGTCGCCTCGTTTTGTGTGTCCCATTTTGGTGTCCTAAATGGTCAGTATGTCTCCAAAGTCTTATCTCAAATTGACCATGTTTCATCCCCTCAAAATTTGATAAGTCCTAGGTCCTTATGGAGTTCCTTTGGTAGTTTGCCTCTACCAGCGGCCTTGGGGCCTTCCGGGTTTGTCATAGCGAGTTTCCCTCGCCGGATTTCCATTGTGCATTTGTTGTTTCAAAATGGTCAAAAGCCTTTGCCTTCCTGTGCCCCGAGACCTAGCTCCTTGACTGTCGTCCTCATGACTTACACTGCAAATTGACCGTCCTTCACTTGTGTTGGGCTTGGTCTACCAGACCTCTCTTCCCGGGACTTCGTTGTGAGTTTTCCCTTCCCGAACGGCCATCCTTCGCCAGAGTTTCACCTTCTCGGACCCTGTGCCTCCTCTTGTTGGTGCTTTTCCACTTTAACATTTGAAGGGCCCATTGGCTCATGTCCTTTCGGCCTCTGGGTTCTGGACCTCCCGCCGTCATCTCAAAATTTGAAACCACCAACTTCTCGCCCGCCATACAAGCATTTATGAGGGTGCATTGAATGCACTTAGGGGTATAAATATTTGGTCTAACCTGTCATTTTCACATGTCAGGTTGGCTAGAAGAGTTCAAAGTGAGTTCAAAGAAGTCCAGTGCCTTCGTCGCCTGTCCGCCCTCGCGGCCACTGCCCTCATTTGTTGATTCTTCATGGATTTAGTAGCCTCCTTCACTAGGTTCTTGAGGTAGGTTCGTCGTCCGCCCTACCACAATTTTTTTGGTGATTTTGCATTTAAACGATGGGAAAAATAAAGTTAAAATGCATTCATGCGATAGAGGAGGATTAGACCTAAAAAACCCATATGGTAAAATTTCAAGAAGACCATCGAATCATCATGAAACTGAATCTGAAACTCCCATGCCTCAGCGTCATTCTTCCCACAGAGCGCCTACGCCCTACGGACCCGAGCCTCCCCGTAGCCATTTAGAAAACTTCAAACTTAAATAACCTTGAAACGACAAGATGTCTCCTCGGGCCCACGACCCTGGATCTCCTTTGATGGGTCGTTGTTGGGACTTAACAAAACTTGAACTCTCGGCCTCCATTCATACTTCCCAGGCCTACTCCCGCAGGATTCCTTCCCCAGGATGCCATGTCGTTTTTGCCATTTCAAATGACATAATGGCCCCGTCCACCCGAGCCTCGGGATTTTCTTTACCATTCACCGCCTAAGTTAAACAAAACAAAATGCTATATCATTGGTATCATCTGGGTCCTGGTTCGCGGAGTTCCATTTGCGGACCTCTATTGCAACTTTGTCGATTTCAAACGGCCATCAGATGACCGCCTCCCCGCTTCCGGGTCCTGAGCATCCCTATGCCGCGTGAGCAACAAATGATGAAACCCAAGTGTCTTCGCCTTCTCTGGACCTGCTTTGCTGGGTTTCCACTGTCGGGATTCCGTCCAGTCTCAGCCGTTACAAAAGGAAAAGCAAACCCGTCGTTTTGATCCCCAGAGCCCGCTACTCTGATCATCGGTAAATTTTTAACGAAGGAAACCTGAAAGCCGAACACAATGCCGGGTCCGGTCCGCTGGGTCGCTCCTACCGGAATTCCGCTTAGTGCACGTCATTTTCAAATGACTATCCTCAAATGGCTTCCCGACCCATTTGATCTGCACACTTAAATGAATAAGGAGTTATGCCATCCGTCTTTCGAACTCGTGGGTCCCGAACCCAAGAACTCCATCCTCAGAACTTTGTTTCATCATAGTCATTTCAAACGACAAACCTTAGACGACTTTCCCTCCTCATAGCTCTGAGTGCCCCAATGATGATCCAAATGACCTCCAATCTGGAAACAATTCTTGACCCGTGTGCTCAAATTGAACCCTCTCCTACATGGACCTTTCAAATCATTCAAATCCGAAGTCGGGAGAGACCATACGGATTGCCCTGCCTTGTTCGCCCTTTAAAACAACATTCCTGCCAAGGAAGTCCGGCCCCTAGGGCCCGACCTGTCCAAATTCCCTTCAGTAAACAGCTAATGACATCTCGAAGTAAATGTTTGATTTCATGAATGATGTGTTATCTAATTGGACTTCATCTCACAGGGATTTTAGCTAACATTGGTGTCTTCATGCTTGATTGGGCCCATCATGCCTTTGTTTGCAGGATATATGGAATCAGGTGCAAGACCCTCGAGGGAAGCCGCAAAAAAAGACAAAGGAAAGAAATCAAGCAGAGCTCCTCATGGGAAGGAGGACAAGGATCAAATGAAATATCAATTCCAGGGGGATCCATTGCACTCAAAGGTCATTATAGACTGGAAGGAGATTACAAATACCAATATCGGCCACATCGATATTGATGAATTTAAATAAAGGGTCAGTGTCAACCTGACCACAGACAATGCCAGGCTAATTAGAGGAAGTGGAATTTCCAAGGCTGCAGGCTTCCCTCTTGCCCTTATAGCTCCTGAATTGATCATGGCTTGCAGGCAAGCATACCAACTTGAGACCCGGACAATTGTAGATAGAGATGGGAATATTCTGGCTGACATGTCTCCCAGGGCGATAACCAAGACCTTCCACATTCCTACTTTTGGAGAAATGGAGGTACCCACCATAGTAGATTGTAAGGCAATGTGGGATGAAGATTCCATTGGATGCAAGAAGCTCATCAACCAATATTGGTTAAAAGAGAAAAGGGGCAGCACTACAAAATTTCCCAAAGAACTCTTCTGCAACGATTTCTTTGAAGATTATCATGACCTAGTAACCCTGCTAAGTCGAGTCATGGGTTTTCCTACTACTGCATACTTCCAAGAGTGGATGGTTTATTTTGTTGAAAATATTCTCTGAAGCGAGGAAACCTCATTCTAGCGAGGGTGAGATCATCAGTGACTGCTTCCATGAGCAGTTCATAAATGTTAAGAAAACCTCCAAGTTTTATATGACATCTTACCTAGTTTACTCGTTAGCTAAATGGAGGTAGTATGGTGGATTGTTCAGGACACTAGATGAAGAATCTGGTCGAGAATTGAAGGTTTATGATAGATACCCTCAGTTGCAGTTTATAAATTTCAAGAGGGACTATTGCAGGGTGAATGACGCTTTCATAGGTCACATTATCAGGTTGCTTGGAGGCGAGTCTCCCACAGTGCTCGGGCATTCCTCAAACAATACGCCTTTCTATTCATTCAGTACCCCAAATTCACATACATTTGTGCTCAAGGCTACACAGAAAGGCGAACAAGCTGCCCCAGTATCCTAATGACCGAATTATATTGTTAGAACTCTCTCGATAGCTACGACATGTACATACTCTTCTCAGTAGTAGACATTTGGTAGGGATCCCTTATCCCCTTTCTTTTGGCCAAGGGATGTATAAGCTGCAAACCTCTCAGTGTGCTAGGAAATTCAGAGAAGGAGCTGGTTGAATATCATTTCCGGCTTCACACCGTCCGTCCACGAATGGACCCTTATGGGCATATAAGGAAATCACTTGGACCCAACTATGCCCATCTGCATCATGTTGAAGATTTCTAGGCAAACTGCAAAGATGATAAGGAGGTGCGCATGAGACATTACATGCGAATTACTGCCTACTTCGTAAAAAGGGTGAACTTGTTCCCTGTACCTGATCAAGTTGAGGAAGATGAAAACACAATTATGGATCCTAGGTACAATGCAGTCACTAACTTGCCACTACCTTCAATAGACTGGGACGAGCAGGAGGTCAATGACCTTGATATCATAACTAAGCCAATCGAAGCTCGTACCAAAGAATGGGTCAATGGGCAAGTAGCCCGACTAAAGCAACAAGGGGTCGTCTTGACCTATCAAGGGCTCAAAAGTGAGCCTAGTGCAGCAGATGATGGAGCTACTACAACTTCAATAGGAGAAACATCTAAATCTCCTCTGCTAACTCGCTCCAAGAAAAGAAAGGAGACTGAGGAGCAGTAGTCTAACCCAAAGGTGTATGCAAGAAAGGTTGTGGAAGGTGAACCTTCCAAGAAACATAAAAGATCAGGTAGTACTACTATAGTGCCTATTATTCAGGAGGACCCGCTCCACGAAGGAGAAGAAATGGAAACAGATCAGCCCAAGTCTCCACCGGTTGCCTTTCTCACTACTGCTCCTTCGTCATTGTCTCAAGCTATGGTGGCTACCTCCCCACCTGCGGTGGACATTTCGGTCCACCTGGCCTCTTCTTCACCAACTGGCCCAATCTTGGTGGTTGATTCTTCCTCTACCACCACCTCTCCACTCTCCTCGGCCTCCATGTCTCCAACCACATCGCTCTCGCTGGCAATAACAACGATTCTGATACCAACACTCTCGCTCCTAGAGGATTTTTCCCGGCACATGCAAAATGCTCCTCAATTTTTTTTGAAATATTACTGAATCCAGCCATCCGAGTTGCCCTGGTGCAAGTCCTCGCCAGTGCTCCAATTTCAAAGCCTCCAACCAAGCCCTTGGAGATGAAGGACACAATGGCAATATCAATAGAATGGGAAAGACGAGAGATTAAAGCAACAAAGGCATTGGAAGAGGAAGCATACAAATATCATGAGCACCCGGAATACCAACACTTGCAAATTGACAAAGTAGTTCATGAAGGAGAAGAAACATGATCTTCTGAAACTGGAGATGAAGGAGAAGATGCCAGCGGCAAATTAATTGTGCAAAATTTTGATCCTAACTTTGAGGAAGATTTGGCCCAACAATTAAAGGATGTTGGGGAAGAAATTGAAAGGTCACCCACCGAGGAAGAAGGGCAAGAAAATGACAAGATGGAAGAAAATCTTGAACTTCCAATAGGTGGGCAGCGCGATGAAGACCTTACCCATCATGAAGAGGTACCTCCTTCAAGAGGGTAGGAAGAACATGGATACATGTCACCTCCACGTGAGGAAGAAAAGGATAAAGAGGAAGATCAACCTGAAAAGGAGATCCAAGCTAATAAGAGCTCTGAAATAGAGTAGCCCAAGTAGCACGGGCATGAAGATGAACATGATGACGAAAAGGAAGAAGAGGAGGCTAAGAGGGTAGAAAGCCCCAAGGAATGCCTTCCCACTAAGTCCCCAATTAAACGTCTAGTATTCCTCCAAGACTTTGATGAAGAAGAGGGAGAAGACACTAGAGTGGAGAAGGAAACCTCCAAAGACAAGGAAGTTGAAGTCCGAAGAAATGAAGAAGAGGGTGGACGTGAGTCACCCAAAAGAAAGACCCAGATGCCTGAATGGATGGAAAAGCAGCTTGAGAAGAAGGCTCTCGCCCCGAGTGATCCAAGAGCAAGACTGGAGGCTATCTAAGCCCGAGCACAAATCACTACCAAGAAAGAGAAGAAGCCCAAAATCATATCCAAGGTGACGATGGATGCTTCTGGCTCTTGAACTGTGCAAGTAGCTACACCGGTGATGGGCAAAGAGGGGGTAAGCTATAATGTCTCCACTATTGATTTAGGAACAACTACCAAAGAATAGAAAGTGGAGCACCTCCAGGAGTCTGTTTCCATAGTGGTGCATTTGATACAACAAGACAAGATCTCGAAAGAAGAGCTTAAAGCACAAGTGGTTGATCTGACAGCCTACATCCAGCAATGGTTGTCAACAGAGGAAATGCCTACCACATCTTTGGCCCCGCCGCAGTTGTTTTCAAAAGAAAAAATAGACAAGCTCGAAAAGAGGAAGAACTTGGATAAGACCACAGAGAGTTGGTTCAGGCAAGTCTTGTTCATGGGAAACATGGGCATTAATAGTGTTGTGAGGACAACAAACAAGTTCTTAGATCTACAATAGTCTCTTGAGGGTACGAGGAAACTTTACATTGACTTCCTGGAAAGATGAGTCCACCTAACTGAAGATTGAGGCTATTCTCAAATTGCCAAGCGCAACTTGGGAAAAAAAGATTGCATTCAAGAAGGATGATCACTGGTTGGTGGATGTGTGGAAGCGAGACTTCGAGAATCAGAAGGAAAGGTTGGAGCAAGTGCTTGATAAGGTCGATCCAGACATTGAGTGGGCTAAAGAAATCATAGTCGATTATGTCTGGTACTTGAAACTAATGACAGGATATGATATGCCTATCGTAAAAATGGATCCAGAGAAGATAAAGCCCCACTTCTAGAAGAAAATGGATGATGGAATGTCAAGCGAGATCACCACTGATTTCATGAGTTTTGCAGCTAGAGCCTTCACCTAGTTAGAGCTGTTCCGAGACCACACTGCTAAATATGATGAAGACTGGGAAAAGCTCACCGATAGATCCAAAGAATGGAGTTATCAATTGTTGCGATCTAAAATTTTGGAAGTTGATAAGCTCTAGCCGCTAATTTTGAAGTTCATGGAGTATGTTGCTTTGAAGAAGCAGGAGGGAAACCCTATTATCGATGAGGAATTCCTTAAGGAATAGCTACAGGAAAGAGCAATCAGCAAAAAGACAAAACGCTTCAGTGTTGTCACTAGAAGACAAAATAGGGATAAGGACAAGAATGTATTTTAAAATGTAATATATTGGGGGGTAGGTAGAACCCTAATCTGTAATGAATCTTGGCCACACAATGCAAATTAATCTTGGCCATGTTCATTCTAATTTTTGGACACTATAAATAGGGGGTCTCCTCTCATTTTCAAGAGAGTTGAGTTGTTGTAATGACATGCTACATAAATTTTAATGGAAATACATTGACTTTGGTGCATTCCTGAGTTTCTCTACATGTTTCATGATTCATCTCCCATAGTTAAATGTTTTAGTTAGATTTTCTTTGTTGTTTTAGTTAGTTTCAGATTGCTTTGATAGATTTGGTAATGTTGTTATGTGATTATGAATTTTTTTGCTGTGTAGATGCCTTCCTAGTCCATACTTTTTGTTGTTTGCTGCTGGTAAATGGCTATGTAAAGTTAGTCTGGACTTAAATTCAAAGATGCTCCACACTTTTATCTTTGTTCATGCATGCATATGGTGAACGAATGGTGAAATATCTGCAGGCCTTAGAAGATAGCACAAATTTCATGAGACTGTGAATCTTCTAGTTAAGTGAAATTTTGCTTGAAGGAAGTTGTCCATAGCAGAACCTCCATGATCATTGTTCATAGTTAGTTGCAGATCTAGGAAACTCTCCTCTCCCCTACCCTTTTTCCTTTTCTTTTTAGAAATAACTTGTGCTAAGGTTCATTGCACATTGTAAAGCTAAAACTTAAGAAAAACATTGGAGTTCTAGATTGTTGTTTGAACCTGCAGCAAAGTGTATATCAACTCCCATCCCAAGGAACTTTAATTCTCATGATTCATTCCATTCTACCCAGCTTCATAAGTTTTCCCTATGATTACCAGCAAATCACATGAAACAACTGAGATATTCCAAGCATGTCATGACCTGACACTCGAGAGACCTTGGGGTGATTTTCAGCAACTTGTTGGAAATTGTCTTTCAAGAGAGGTGATGCACCTATGCATTACCTGTGTTGAGAAAGTGTGCAAAACACAACATCAACAGGTTAAGAGAAGGATTGATGCAAGATCATCCATGGGTGCTAGGCAATCTTACATCCCTAATTTTTTTATTTTATTTTTATGATTTCTAGCTATAAACGATTTTCGGGCACCTGGTTCAGGCACTCTCAAAGCATGGAAAATTTATTTATGAAGTTGGCTAGGTATTTTAATGTTATCATTGGGTCAAAAATGGGGCCAAATTAATGTAAGTAATATTTTATTTATTGGCCCAAAAATCGTAATTTTGTGAATTGTGAGGTGCAAATTTAATGTGCTAAAAAAAGAAAAAAATATAAAATTGAAACCCAATGACCAAGTTAAAAAAAAAAAAACATGTTGAGATATTAATTATTTTCTTGGAGTTACAAAGACAAAATTTACAAATTAAATGCAGTTTGTAGATGAAGATGGAGAGAGGTTTTCAACGCCATGTTGGGGAGTAGATTGAATGTTAAAAATTGTAGTCCCAAGTATGTGAATTTTATTTTTTTTGAGAGCTCAATTGGAAGTGCACAAATTACCTGTAATAATTTATGGAATAGATGTACATTGAATGAATTTATTATTTTATTGAATCAATTTGGTGATGCTTGGAGGGATCCTAGATAGGCGGTTTTGTTAAACTAGTTGTAGGAATGAAAATTTTTGCAAGAAAAAGTGAAAGTTGAAAAGTTGCCAAAGAAGGGTAGAGCAAATCCAACGCCTAGAAATGGGTTTTTTTAGATATTTTGGTTTGAAATTTAGCATAGTGTTGCTAGAAGGAAAAATATAGTGGGCATGTATTTCTATAGATGAATATGGGTGCTTTCATTGTACAAGTTTTCAAAAGAAAAGACTTTCATTTGTAGGTTCAAATTATTTTTCAAAAAGTGGTACGTCAGACGTTTTTGTGCACATGTTCAAAAGTTTAATGGAATTAAATTAACATCATTGTGGGTTCATTCTATTTCCTTTAAGTGTTCAATTTATTTGAAAAGGTGAAGAATTTGTTTAGTGGTTGTGAAGATCAACACTTCTTAGAGATCTCGATTATTATTATTATTATTTTAGATTGCAAGAATTGAAATCGAGTAGCTACCCCATGTAAACTGCAGTGCATCTGATAAACTTTTTTCACATGATCAGTGATGCTAGCGCAACACGCCCTCCGGTACCATGGGGACGGTGGGGAGATCTTGATTTTTGATCTACAACAACGCTAATAAAAATGATAGAATATAGGGAATTTAATTGAGCCTCTATATTGTAAAAGATCCTAATTGATCCATTTTGTAATCAAATTGTTAAGGCTTAACATGTTGCAAGATATTGAAGCTTCTTTGTAATTGATTTTTTTAAGTAAATCATTCACACTTTGGTTGTTTCTATTTTTTTTTGCATTGTGTTTGAAAGATATAATTTTGTACAAAGTGTTGTGTGTTTACTTATTGTTGTATGGTTATTGAGTCCTTAATTTGACCCACCAACAATCTTCATGTTCTCACAACATAGTAAAAGTTCATTTATTTTTATCTCACTGAATCTATTTTAAGAAAGAATTGAAGGTATCATAGAGAAAAATAATATAAATCCTCAAGTATCAAATATTGAAGTCCTAAAAGAGGCAACGAGTATGTCCCATTGACTAGCCAACACTTGCTCCAAATCTCAACAAATATTATTTTTGTGATAAAGACAACATAAGAGGAGACAAAGATTTAACCAACTATAAAGTTCAAGTCAACTTCATCCTATAGATCATCATAGTGAAGTTTTGATGTTGTGACAAAGGAAACTCTAATAGGAGGTGGTCTTCATGAGAGAATCAATCTTAGAGCTAAAAGAGGAAGTGATCTTTTACAAACTATTATTTCTCATGTTGACAAATACACTTATCATATTGAGAAAAGATGATGTGCTGATATTTGAGGAAGAGGTTCCTATGAATAATACAAAATTAATTTCCTTCTTTCATCTACAAAGTAATCAAGCATTATGGTGCTATTGATCTACTCAAGACATATATCTTCATTAACATATGCCTAACACCAAGTGGATTTATAACATTTTAAGAATTTAGACCTAAGTGGTACTTTTAAATTTATAACCTTGTTTTTAGATTGTAAAGTAACTGGATAAATGTCAATCATTCAAATAAGATGAGCATTGACCAAGTTTTCTATAAATGTAGATTATTGGATTTGTAATAGATAATTAGAAATTTTATAAATTGAACTTGTGCAAGAGTCCATCTAATACTCGAGGTGACCAACATTATAGTAACTTATGAGATCATTACAATAAAATTTGTAAATATTCTTCAAGATAAGACCAAATTTCATTGTCATGATGTGGTTTATCTCCATCTTTCTATGAACCCTTATAGAGAATTTGGTAAATCATTAGATGCACATTTGTTGCATTTGTATTGATTTTTGGTTAGTATGTTTCCAAGGATTGCATATAAGTCTTTATAAATCAATGTGTGGGATAATTCAATTGATGAATGGATAACTAAGCATGATCTGCATTTTGTAGGTGAAAATACATTTGAGGGTTTAAGAATTGTAAGACAACGCCTAGTACATTAGATCCTTCTGAAACTATAAAATACATGTGCGAGTGCTTTGATTAACTCATCTTGGCCTTTGTTGCAACAAGATAGAGGAACTAATCTACTTCTCTTATAATCACAGACTTTAATCTAAACATGAAAAATATCATAGAGTAAATTATTCATGTTTATTAATTAACAGTATGCTTAAGGGTTCAAAGGGTCTTCTTGTTGTATTCTCCTTTTTAAATGCCTCTACTAATTTACTTATAACTTATTATTTTTCTATAAATTTAAGACATCCTTGTAGTAACACACTAAGCTAACATGATGTATGTGTAGCTACATGTTCACATTTCTTGAATCTAAAATTCTCAAGGTAATGTTAACACCTTTGGGGAGACTGTCAAAACGCTAAGGTCAAGCACTCTTAGGTCACCCCCCAAATGGACCAACTATATGGCTCTAAACGATTTTTCAAAAATAGTATATATAAATGCATAGATGGACAATATGTTTCTATCGGATATTTTGATTCCTTTATCACTTAAGAAATTGAAGTGTTCTCTAGATATTCATTTAAGTCCTCTTATGCATAGATGCGTATTAATGACATATTGAATGTCTTGAAATATTAAAACATGCCAACACTTTGTAACATTTTTGTACCAAATCGGATCATAATGGATAGTGGGAAAGGGCAAGATTTTTATGTTTTGAATTTGAAAATATTTTTTTTAGGTTTAATCCCAAGTGGTGCAAAAATGAACCCTCTAGTAATATGGTAATTTTGGGGTATGAAGTGAATATATGGATATAAATATGAATATGAGTACAATAAATGACAAATACACAAGACTATGTGTAAATGAGAATATATAGGGATGAATGGTGATTAACCTATGTGAACCAAGTTTAGCACAAGAGTGTGCCACTTGCTGAAATGTAATTATATTAAGATGTTTCATCAAATTGGACCCAAAACTAAATGGGAAATGACATAGGTATGCAAATTTACCATCACAATATGATTTTAACACTATAAAAAATGGTCAATGAAGGCATCAAACATGTTTGTATTGGTATGTGGCCTAAAATCACCAACTCCACAACTCTTATGGTTGGTAGAAGTACTATCATACGATGGATTGCTAATGAATGTTAGTTCAAAAATCAGATAATTTTTTTAAGTTAAAATGCATGTGGGTGTTTATTACACTCTATTAAAATGACCTAATAATTTTGTTAGTTAAATTGTATTACTTTTGCATCATAGGAAACTACCTATTGGTAGTGGCACCAGTTTTGAGTTGGTTTTAGACATTTGTAGCTATAAATATAACCTTAATTTGAATATAGCTTATGGTTATTGCTCTCAAACTTTTAGGAGTTTATATTTCAAATTTTGTACCTCTAATGGATGGATTCTATTAGTTAGATCCAATTTTGTATTCATGGTTTATGATGTAATTTGATTTAAGTGTAAAATAGTTGTATAATTTTTATTTTAAAAGTTCGTGTTAGGTTATTTTATATATGATTAGGATTAATTGCCTTCTTAAATTGTATTATCACTTGTTACTTCTTTTATTGATTATAAAATAAATTCTATCTATTTAAAATTTTGTGAGTTATATTCAACCTACTAGTATACCATTACAATTTCATTAAGCATGTTGGTAATCTCTCTCTAACATTTTGTGATTATAAAGCGAATAAATATTGTTAAACTTAGTGTATCATGAAGATTCTTAAAGTTACTTTCTTGTATAGAGTAACTTATTTAATACAATTTAAGAATGGCATGGTGACTTCTACGGCGAATGGCGATGATACCCTAACAGTGGCGAAGGGTGATGGTACCCCGACTATGGAGACGGTGGTCCATGTCGGAGAGGCCCATGTTTTGGGCGTCGATGTCATTGTTGGCCATGGAAGCCATTCTCAGCATTTCATTGTGAAGGGCTTTGGCGACGACACTAGTGGTGGTGCCCTCACGGAATCTGGCGGGGAGAGGATTAAGGGTACCGGCCCTGCAGCGAAAGCTAAGGGGTCGAAAGTAGATTTCAGGCATGGAAGGATGTCATTTGGCGGGTTTATCCTGGTGACCAATGCCATTTCAGTGAAGTTGAAGGATGGGACAGTAGAAGAAATAGATGATAACGCTGTTGAGCTTTCCGCTCATGGGGTGATTTGTCGGTTTAGGGGTTTTTGGCCTAGCCTCCCTCAGCTGCATTCCTGGATCACCAATGAGTGGGAGCCTCTGATTTTTGGTAAAGTTCATATTTTTCCCATGGCTAAAGGGTTTTTTGTTGCTAAGTTTGACAATGATCAGGACAAAAATATAGTTTTATGTGATAATTTTTTTAGCTGGGAGGACAAATATTTGCTGATGATTAAGCCTTGGCATTCAGATTTCAACCCTGCTTCTGAAACTTTTAACAAGATCCCGATTTGGGTTTGATTGCCTAATCTTCCCCTTCACCTTTGGAGTGACTCTCTTTTGAAGGATGTAGGTGAAGCTCTAGGTGATTTTTTGTTGGTGGATAATGAATCTTTTGACATTTTTC
The DNA here is from genome assembly GCA_007258455.2 of Sequoia sempervirens. Taxonomy (NCBI): domain Eukaryota; kingdom Viridiplantae; phylum Streptophyta; class Pinopsida; order Cupressales; family Cupressaceae; genus Sequoia; species Sequoia sempervirens. The sequence goes on from VDFB02271358.1 coordinate 925,440,440, forward strand.
ATTCCACCTTTGCCCGCATACTGGTTAAAATTGATGTTTCAAAAGGGTTGCCTGCTGAGGTTTTACTTAAATCTTTTAAGGGTTCTTGGGTCCAATCTTTGGATTATGAAAGGATTCCCTTTCGATGTAGAAGATGTTTTAAAACAGGACATGTTGTTGCACATTGTGGATTTGAGAAAAAAACAAAGAAGGCTACTCGGTGGATAGGGACTTCTCAATAGCATTATACAGTTGAGAAGAAATCTAAACAACACAAGAGTTTTTCTGAGGTGGTTGCTTCTGAATCATAGGGTCTTGGGGCATCCCCTTCGGATGCCTCAAATGGTGGGGCTACTAAAGCTACCCCTATTGAGATAGTGACTAGGTCTCAGGTTGCCATTTCTGGTGATAGCGCTATTGCTTCTTTATCGAGCGGTTTTTCAGATAAGTCTTTATCTGTACGAAGGAATAATGATGAAATCTCTAAGACTATGGCTACAAATATTCATCTTCAAGAAAATAGTGAGCAAGCCTGGCATGATAAGGCAATGCAAGTGGAAGAAGGTTGGATTATTGTTTAGGGAAAGAAAGCAAAAATCTCTAGGCCTTCTTCTGACATGACTCTCCGTTCCTACAAGAGTAGTTCTAAGTGTAAATCTTGAAGGGTCTTGTATGGGAGCTAGTTTTTGGCTGGCTGCAGGTTGTCCTTTCTGCAGCTTCGTTTTTTGTTGTAAAGGGTTTCGGGTCCCTTCAAAACCTGTTTTTTCTTGAATCAAAAACTTATTTAATATTGAATTATTTAATGAATTGATACTCTACATTATTATGTAAAATCGTATTATAGCTTACTCGTATCTTGATAAAAAAATTCGTAGTGGAAGCTTCTTACAAGAATTCCTCTTCTATAAATGGAGAGATTTATTATCTAAATATTGTATTTTGAAGTGAGCTTGTACTTTATGATCTTTATTGTATTTATGATTTATTTTTTTAAAATAACCTTTTTTTAGTACGTATTTCTTTAAACATTAACTGTCACCCTTCCACCTCTACTTAATGTTGAGGGACTTATAGATCTTTTGGCTCATAGCATATAATGGATAGGGACAAATCAACAATGTTTCCTTTACCTAGGTAGTTTGTTGAATTTCGTTCTTAGGAGTCTTTAAGGGAAGTATTGTGAATACCTCTACAATTATGTGGCATGCCTCCCTTGCCTTACGTGCTCTATAAGGATTCTTATTCCCTATGATATTAGGGAATGTACATAGCTCTTCTTATGTTTGAAGTAATGATTTAGATAGGTGATAATTAACGTTTTCAAGAAAAGTGTAAATAAGTTAAAGTTTGTAGGCAAATGTACATAAGAAAGAGTTGGGAGATACCTACTTTCAAAAGTTGTAATATATCTACTCTAATTTTTTTCGCTAACATTAATATAGGTAAGATTTCTTATGCTTCCCTATCAAATATAGATATACTTTCAAACCTAATTATTCAATTTTAAATATTTTACATTTATTCATATTCATTAATTATATTAATTTATTTTTTTCATTTTATACAATTTCTTTGTTTTAACTACTTTATAATTATATTTAGTTATTCAAATCAATAATCACCATCTATGATTTTCTTATCCATATAATTAAATCTTTAAATAATAATTATTATTAATTTACATTCTTTGATGTCTAAGAGAAACTTTGTGCCACATGTATAAAGACATTGAATACTAATTTATTGTTTGTACCTCATACTTGGGATACATATCTCCAAGTTCCTTGGCATCAATAATTAGATATAATTCTTATTATTAAGATGTGTACAACCCTTGTACCATATACATAACATACCATAAAACATATTTTAGATATGTGCATGCATGAATGGGGACATTTACCTACATACATGATTACATGTGTAAAGATCCTTTATCAATAAAAGTTTTCATTTAAAGAAAAGGATACCTTTTACCTTTAAGATTATATAAAAAAAAATCATTTTAAAAAAATACAAGATTATATACATTTCAAAGTTAAAATATATAATAATATATAATTTGTTTCAAAATAATTTTAAATTTAAATAATGCAATATTTTTAACTAAATATTAATAGAGATGATTTTCTAATTTGTTATTTTAACATCAAATAAAGAAATTATACTTATATTGAATAAATCTCACAAATTTCTATTAATTTAAATTTTACAAATATTTCTTAAATATTCAATAATAACATTAAATCTGGTTTCATTTAGTTATATTTCACTTTTTATAAATAATATTTTTTTGGAAGAATTTATAAATGTAATTCAAAGAATCAACTCATACTAATACTCATTATCAACAATAATTATTGTAAAATATGTATATTTATATAATATTATTATCATAGCAAATATACCTCTTAAAAATATTAAATTTGCCTACTGAAGAACTAATTCCTTAGTCTGAAGTAAGACCTTATAAACCAAACGACCTTAGGGAGAGGACCTAGTATGAGCACCCTAACTTCGCACTTCAAATTATCCTACGTGGAAATTTCAAATCACTCCCAATTTTTTACAGCAACTTACTTGGCAAGTCCCCTACTTATAGCTTTCGTTTCAGGGCCACATCATCAAATATGATGCCACATCAGCATGCTTTTTGTCAAGATGAAGTTGACCGATACTTGTGCATTCACATCATGGATAGTTGAGCGCTGATGTGGCATCCCATGATTGGTTGCTTTTTAGATCAAAGAAATACGTTTTGTTTAATTATGTGTAGTCATGTCACAACTATTGGTCCAATATTGATAAAAATATTGGGCATTATATAAACTACTATCACAACTATTGAAACATGCTCAGTACTGGGTCCTCTCCCCTAAGCAAATACTTTCCTCACGAGCTCAAAATAATAACTCAAAAACATAGAGTTCAAAATAAAGAAGCTTTATCACCTAAACTTGGAAAGGTAAGATGATATAATTTGATCAACGGTGCTGGTCTAATGTAATCTGACTTAAGAATTGGCACTTCAAAGGTAGCATTACATATAAAATTTTAAGTATTATTTTAACTATACCTTTGATCCACTCTTGGTTTATACAATAAAAAACTTATAAAAGAGATTCTGGACTTTAGCAATGTTACTTCTTGTATCTTTAAATTTATAAAGTAAATATGAAAATCACCAAAAATCTTAAACAAAATGGATTTCCTTGCACCCAGTGAACCTAACATGAAGTCTTATGAGAAAATAATAGTATTAACAATGAATGATCTCAAATCTGTAATGGGCTTTATCAATTATAGTTAGAGTGACACTGCTTCTTCATTCACTTCATTTTGAGTTTGTTCAATAACCAGAGCTTCCTTGAGTTCAGACAGGACTTCTGACATAGTTGGTCTCTGTGAAGCATCTCTCTCCACACACTGTGCAGCAACACGGGCAACTCTCTTCAAGCTTTCTATCTTGTAATTGTTTTCGAAGCTCGGGTCTACAACATCATAGTTTTCAGCTTGTAAGTGGGGTTTTGCCTGCACATGATCAAGGGAGTGTCAAAAGAAATGAGGGAAATCTTTTTCAAATATATCAAGGCATGAAATTGTGTTTATGAGATAAAGAATCTAAGTATGGATAAAGGACAAAAGCATATGAGCAATAGTGTAGATGTATAAGGATCAAAGGGGACTGACACCAAATTAATAAGAAAATCTTAAACAACTAAGACACACCTAATAACATGAAGATGCAAAGAGCATTTGTATAAGGTAAATATAAGCCTTGTGCCATCCATGTGTATTATATGTTCTACTTGCTACTCTCAGAACTTTCGCCTGTGTGAGACCCCTCTGGGAACAATGAAACTTCACCTTATGATAAATTTCACATTGCTAAAGTCCAGAATATCTTTTATAAGTTTTTAATTGTATAAGCTAAGAGTGGATTTTAACCTCATGATAAAGTTCTATGTAAAGCAAAGATGAGCCTGGCATAGTTAGCATTTACTATGGACAGTCGAGGGAAATAGATGAAATAAAGCATGCATAGAAAGTGCTTTCTTAAGATTCTTGCTGGTGGTTTGTAACAACAGAAAAATTTGGAGGGAGTAGCTTCCAAGATTTAAGTAAATGCTCCATTATTGCTCAAAATTTATGGAAAGCTTATGAGGCTATTGATCCTCACCTAAAATTTAAATGGTTTAGTTACTATTTTAGGGCTATATCACCTTGAACAAATGCTCTGTATGGTAGTCACCAATTCTCACTGAAAATGGAAAGCCCATTTCAAACAATACACAGTACTCATTTGTTTCTTTTTCGAGAAAGACATCAAGAATGAAAGGGAAATATAGTCCTCAGGTTTGGGTACTGTGAACGATTTGATCATGCATTTCTTTGATCTAAAAAGCAACCCATTTCAATGCAGAATTCTAGAGAGAAAGCACACAAAAAGCAGAGAACACAAAGAGATTTCTTCAAAACTGATTGCTTGATGGCCTCAATTTGTTGGCCATATAGCCATATTTAGGTATTTTTGTTATAAAATACAATAAAAAATTTAGGAAGAATGAATAGGGAGATTTCACTGAAAACGGGAAGCCCATTTCAAAGAATATACAGTACTCCTTTTTTTTTTCTTTTTCCAGAAAGGCATCAAGAATGAAAGGGAAATATAGTCCTCAGAAATGATATGATGTCTCAGTTTTCACTGCAGAATTCTAGAGAGAAAGTACACAAAAAGCAGTGAAAACAAAGAGATTTCTTCAAAACTGTTTATGGCTTAAATTTGATGGCCATATAGCCATATTTAGGTGTTTTTGTTATAAAATACAATCAAAATTTTAGGAAGAATGAACGGGGAGATTTGAGACATACTGTCAAAAATTATATAGGATTATTTATGCATGTGTGTGACTTAATATTTGAAGGGAAATTTTGAATGGATAACTGTCAACAAAATATCTGCTTGATAGGCAAGGTCAACTGTCAAATTTAAGCCCGTAACACTATTAATTAGAATGGGTTAAAGAAATATGCATGGATGAAAATGTATGGTAGCTGGATAAGATGTAGCTCATACTTAAAAAAATAAAAAATCAAATACCTGATTAGAAAAATAGAAATATTTACAGGAGTGCTTATCATTATCAAACGAGTGAGTTGACACCAGTGGAAAATTCAGGCTTAGTTGATTGGATAAATTTATCATTTAGAAGATGCAATATGCAGCCCCCATATCTGATTGAAGCATAGGAGCAACCCTACCTATTTTTAGTGGAAAGATAAGATGAAACTGTGACTAGCCCTTGGTAGACATACATGATCTGATGCATATCAGTGACTTAAGCACACATCTATAATCAGAGATGATGAGCTCAATGGGTATCGAAGGCTAAAGTTTAAGCTATCTATTTCAGTATATAGATTGAGAAGGGTTTTGAATGCCGCTGTTGTTAATTAATAATAATAATTTGGCCTCACATTGATGATTGAATTATTTCAATTTTGTTCCATTTTTATTTGGCTCACTGAAAAATACTATGATTGAAAACAGCCCGTGCCAATTTAGTGCCAAGAAGATGTTGGTATGTGGCGACTGATCATGCTATATTGTATAGCCCATGGTATACTGTACACCCTGGCCCCCTGTCCTTGCCGGGGTCCAGGGCCGGGCTGGGCCCCGGGCGGGGGTTCGGGGGCGGCAGCGCTCGAGAAAAATTTTCTTCCTACTTTTTCGCATGATCACCGAAAAAGGGAAAAATCAATGAAAAAAGAAAAATCCGATTTTGTAGAACCCTAAAATCTGGAAGCTTCTAAGCTTGGTAAAAAGGGGTTCGGATGGGTATTACTGTATGATGAAAAACGCGATTATTCGCAAGATTGTAATAAGTTTTTCACTGGATAATAAAAGTATTGGATGGCTGCAGTTTGGTGGATGTAGCCCAAATTGGGTAAACCACGTTAAATTCTGTGTTATGATTTATTCTGTGCATGTTTTAGTTTCTTTGTTTTGTTTATTAAATCTGCATTTAATTGTTAGATCTGCCATCTCTAACCATAACAGAAGAGAATATAGCCATGGAGTTTAACTATTTGAGACAACTGATAACACACCAGAGCATGCTAACTAACTGTAGAGTCACCTTAGTGGCTTCTACGAGAGGCTCACAGAGGCCATGTTAAAGCCAACCAAGCCTCATGTACGCTAGTCTAGTGGGTAGCCTAATCTTGGAACCTGTAAAATATTTTGTACATGAGAAATGACAAGCTTTAGACAATCCTCGTGTCTATATCATAAAAAAGTCAGAAGAAAAGAAGGTTGGGTGGAGATTGCCTAGACCATTAATACATCCTTCAACAAATCTACCATTAGATGGATGTGTTAACAATATTACGTCATATGGTTAGTCAAATATTCATTATTGGTAATAATAATTTAAAAAAAAATTAGATATAAGTTTCTATCATGTGATTATATTTCCTCACAGTACATTGTATATATTCACCCTTTTATTGATCAATAAAAATACAACATTAATACCTAACAATGGTATCAGAGCGTAAAAAATGCTTGAGCAAGGATAATTGAACGAGTATGAGCCTGTGGGAATTCCACTGTAATTCCTGTAGGTGTCTGTGCCTCTAAATAGGATGTAGTTTTGTACTAGATATTGAATGGTCTTCAATGATTTTTTTTATTGCCTCTTGCATACTTGTGTTGTATATTTGGATGTGTATGCATGTGTTATTATTTTAAGATTTAATTTGTGTAGTCCTTTGAGCTTCACTGTTTTCATTTAAAAATAATAGGCTAGTTGAGTTGATTTTATGGTTTTGTTTATTGCTTTGGTAAATGATTAAATCAGGTAATGAAGATTTAGAGGCGATCTATATGGTTCCGTCTGAAGAATTTAAGTTAAGGGGTTAAAAAAAATTGACTTGTATGGATTGAAGCAATCACCACATATTTGGTATCAGGAATTTGTTTCACATGTGATAGAACTAGGTTTTGCTAGGAGTCAAGCTGATTGTTGCGTATATTATAAGAAAGTTGGTGATCAAGTTTTAATCATTGTTTTATATGTTGGTGATATGTTAGTTATTGGGAACAATAAAGCATTCACTAGGGAAATCAAGACTCGATTGGCAAGTAAATTTGAGATGAAAGATCTAGGTGCTGCAAGATACATGATATGGAGATCCATAGAGACAAGGCTAACAAGAAGCTATGGTTAAACTAAATGAGGTATCTTGAGAATATTCTGCAACAGTTCAACATGCATGACAACAATCCTATAAGTATTCCTTTGCTAGTAGGTGCCAAGTTGAGTTCGGAAGAATGTCCTAAGTCTATGGAGGCTTTGGAGGATGACCAATGTTCCTTATGTAAGTGTCGTAGGCAGCCTTATGTATGCAATGGTCTATACAAGGCCAAACATTACCCAAGTAGTGGGAGTTCTACATAGGCTCATGTCAAATCCTAGCAAAGAGCATAGAACATAGATGAAGAGAGTGTCCAAGTACTTGAAAGTAACTCTGGATTATTGTTTATGTTATCATAACACTAATGATGTAGGCAAAGTGTTGAACATACAAGGGTTTCTTAATTTTGATTGGATTGGAGATCTGCCTAACCAAAGATCAACAAGTGGTTATGTCTTTACTCTATTTGGAGCGGCAATGAGTTGGATGAGAAAGTGACAACAAACACTTGCATTATCCACTACTGAAGCAAAGCAGATGGCGGCAACCAATGCTTGCAAAGTTGTGGTTACAATGATTAGGTAATAATATTGGTAATAGTAAGCTTTGATGATAAAAAAACAAACACAGTTTAATCCAGACAAGCTTACTATTATCGATATGGACTGTGGAAATCTAATGTCTTTGAATAATATTGGTTTTAAGAGTCATACAATTTTGAATTGTGATTCATAAAGTGCAATTTGTCTAGCGAAAAACCTTGTTTATCATGCTTGGACTAAAAATGTGGATGTACATTATCGTTTTGTTAGGGAGATAGTTTAAACAAGGAAAGTACACAGATAAAATTCATACTCAAGTAAATACTATTGATGAAAATCGATACTTAGTTAAGTATTGTTGATTCTTTGACAATACCTATGAATATTGCTAATTTTTTGTGGTGGAAAGATGACATGGGTTTATCCCAATCTCGCACATGAGGTTAACTTATTTGGATACTATATATTCTCCTATAGTGAATATCAAGTGGGAAAACATTGGAACTTTGGTACACTATTCACCTACAAAATGTTCTTGGCATAGTTTCTAGTAGTAAATGTCGTTGAACTTTGCTCTAAGTTAATGTTAACAATTATTTGATCATAGACTGGGAAACAATTGTGGTAAGTTGTAGAATTTTGTGTTGATTTTCAAGTATTGTGTTTTATGGAGGCATATCTTAGTCCAATGTTGCAATACACCCAACCACGAGTCATTTTGAGAACTCACGACCGCATAATTGTAGCTATGTTATGAGTAGTGTCTATGACAATGCAGCGGCTTTTGCAGCACTATTGGAGTACATGCGGTGATACCTAGTCGCATGGTGATGTTTCAGGGGATGCACAAAGGCACCAAAAGTAGCTAGTATCAATCAAATATTTGTTTTTGCTACCACAAATTGTGGATAGTGTTTGGCTATAGTGTAGGAAAACATATATGCAATTTAAGAGATGTGGGTAAACAACCTTGGACTAATAGCATTGTTCCACGGGGACGCGTCCCCCCCAAAATACCCATGTTTTTGGGACGGGGACATCCTTGGGATGTGGGGGACTTGGAGGGGACATCCCCTCGCCGTCTCACCACCATTGCTCAAGTCTCAAGGACATTTCCTAGATGCTCCCTAATTTGGGGACTTTGGGATGTCCTTGAGACATTCAAGAGACTTGAAGAATCTGCCAACTATCCCATGGACTCCACATGTTGCAAAAAATAAGATAAAATTGTGAAAATGGCACTCGCCATGAAGGTTTGTGAGGTTTGAAGGCCTTAATTTGTGCTTGGTGGTAGGGGCTCTACCCCTCAACCCCACCCTAGGACCCCACAAGGGGTGTTGCCCCTTGACCCTACTTTGCCCATAGACCCCCAGAAGAGGTGCTACCCCTTGACCCCACAAGGGGCACTGCCCCCAAACGCCCATAAGGGACACTACCCCCAAACCCTTGCAAGGGGCATTGCCCCTTGACCCCAAGCCTCCACCCACCATTGTTAATGTTCAATGCAATCATTGCCATGTTTTAATGTTTATTACTTTAAACTTTACTTAGTATGCCAAAGTTTCATTTGCAATTCTTATACTTATTCCTTACATGTATTTTTATAACTAATTTTTCAAGTACCATATATATTTGCGCCACCCCCCGGCTGCCTCACCGCCCCTACGTTGTTGTCCCCCTACCATCCCCAAACTTAGGCCCTTGGTCCCCCCATCCCTGAAACCCATCCCCCTGCCTCCCTATCAAGAAATTTCCTGGAACTATGACTAATAGCAAACAACAATGGGTCATTATGTGTAGTGGTCATTCATGTGAAGAGGGCATGTTACATATAATGTACATCATACTAATGTCATGGTATAGACATGAGACAGTTTTGTGATTGTTGGTATTCTACATAGCAAATAGATAGTTATATGATTGATATTCCATGAAAATGGCTATATCTATCTACTCACACAAATGCACTATTGAACAAAGTGTGATTGGTCTGATGTGTCATTTTTTAAAGGTGTGAAGTCCTAGTTGGAGGTTGTATATTGTTGGTCTATAGATTGAGAATGTGTGAAAGAAACCTATTTTATTGGATGGATCTTTCCTAAATAATACAATTGTTAATGTCCTTTTGCTAGTGAAGTTTTTCCCATAAGGATTTCTCACATTAATCTTTGTCTCATCTGTATCTATGACTTGTGTATTATTTCATGTGCTTCCTTTAATGTTTCTTTATTGAATTTTGTAACATAATTATATTCGATCATATGATCTTAAAATGTTCCAATACCTTGTCTATCAATCAATTGTATTAGGGATTTAATTCCTAACAATCTAATGGATCATTGAACAGTTCTCTCCTATTTTTGAAACTTTATGATAATTAATGTATTAGTTTGATTGTGGACCACATGCTCTAGTTTTGATGGTTCTAGGTGGTGTTGGCACCCCATCGAACTATGTCCAAGTTTGTTTGAACCCTAGCCTCATTGTGCATCTCGTCTTTTTTGGCCCATTAATTATAATCAATCTAAGAAAACTCCATATGGGTCTCCCTTGATCAAAGTTTGCATAAGTGTTGCTCTTCACCATTGCCCATGTTCCCTTCAATAGAAAATTCAAAAATTCTAAGTGTGGCTCTTTCCTGGTCATTTTTCTAAGTATGTGCAAATTGTCGGAGTTTTGGACTTTCCCTTCCAAGTATATCTTTCCTCTAACCCCGTATTTTCTGTTAGAATATTATATTCTACTTATGTTAATGGTCAATTATAGCTACAGTAGTTGTTAGGTAGCTAGTAGGTAGACATTTAATGTCTACAGTAGGTTTCCTCCTCTATAAATTGTAATCATCTTCTTTGTTAATATCAAGCAATTTCATAGCAAATTGTTTCATGGTATCAGAGCAGGTCTGAGCCTCCCTCACGGGAGGGCTCAGGATTCTGGAAGAAAATTTGTGTGGCTCTTCTTGTTAAAAATTCGAGGGTTTTGAAGATGCCATAGTTTCTGAAAAATTTTCGTGGGTGTTTCA
>VDFB02271358.1:925451800-925479356 GCA_007258455.2 Sequoia sempervirens
AACAAGATGGCTATGATCACAAGAACAAAAACCCTAGATGCCTCTAGTACAATAAGAGACCTCCAGAGTGAGATTTTCTATACAAAGACATGGCTTGATGATGTGTGAAAACATGGGCAACCCTTGTAGCACCTAACAATCAAGTTTCTTCTCCCAAGGTTGCATGGATGTGTTGAATGATATATATTTCCATTGTCCAAGGGATGGAAAATTGGTTGCAAAGAAAGAAAGAAAAGTTGTTGCAAACTACTAGGTTTTCAATTTCCAACAAAGAGTAAAGATATTTTGTGTTGTAATGATCTGGATTTCATCTCAAATGTGTATTGAGATATTGTAATCCCCAGAGAATGGCCCAAATGTGTAGATTCAACATTATTTGAATGTCTCCATGTGTATTGTGTACATTTCTAAGTGTCATTTCTAATTAGTTAGCTAGCTAGACAAATATAAAATCCTTGCAAAGATTTTGTAAGGTATCTTTTCAAAGTAATATAAGAAATGTATGGGTTTAATTATAGATTACTACATTAGATTCTTTTAATGTTCTACATTTTTATTCATCTTCTTATTTGTATGTATAGAGCCTAACTTATGCGTAGGGTTTGAAGGTGTACTCTTTAATGATATCTTTATCAAGTTAGATTCTTGTAATGTTCTACAACTTCATTCATCTTCTTATCTATATGCATAGATCCTAGCTTACACCTAAAGTATAAAGGTGTAGCCTTCAATGACATCTTCATTAAGGTGTTACCAAGTGGATTCCAGTCATTGCATCCTTTTGTGTCTGAAATCCTAGGTGGATATAGGCACCTATCTACCTTTGCTCAGCCTCCCATCACACCAACACATCCAAAACAACCAAATTTAAAAATTATTCTAGATTGTGTTGCAATTAGTTGTATTTGCTACCACATTTAGATGTACACAACAGCATTAGGGGCTATCAAGAACACATTCTTAGACACTTTGTATGGTAGTTCATCTACTTAAGGAAGGTGCAGGACCTTATATTATCAAGCCAGTATACAGATACAAAATGACAGCCTAAATATGAGTATACTATGCACTAGGTATGATTTTTGGCAAGGTATACGTAATATCCTCAACTCAAATGATGAGGATTAACAGCATATTGGCTGTCCTTTCCTTGGATTACCCAAGAGGATGAGGACTTAGAGCATCATTGGGTAAGTATTGGAGTCTTTGGCTTGTTCTCAATTCTATTCTTAAGTTGTGTACACGTCTTTTTATGCAACTTAAGTGAACTTAAGTTATTTTAAGTTGAGGGCACATCTTTTTAGGCAACTTAAGTTACTTCTAGCCAAAAGGCTTAAGTTGTTCCCTTTTTATGTACTTAAGTGACTTTTAAAAAGCATGTGATAAAAAGGCAAAGGGGGTGTGGGTTTTCTAGGAGCTTATTGATTCAGTTTTTAGGGTTTCAATGTGGAGCATTGCATTAAGAAGTGGCGAATCAAGGGTTGAGATTAATGCATCTCTTTGGGACATATTATAAAACTCTCAAGGGGCCTTTTAGAGCTCATTATGTTGTGAGTTTTCTGTTTATTGCTGCTGCAACTTGGCTTAAGGTCTGAAACCCTGAGTATTCCTGATTTCAGAGAGACATACAGGCTCCCCCTAGTTAGAAGGATATGTTTTGGTAGAAGAGCTTTGGTTTGTGAAACCATAGCACATCAATTTTCAGGCTGCAATTGTCTATCAGGTTTGGAGGCCAAATTGAAGATGAAATTCAGAGTTGAAGGTTCAGATTTGGAGTAACTTCAGCATGATATTTCATATTTCTGAGCATTCTTGAGGACAGCAACAGAAAATCAGACCTAGCGCTGATTTATTTTGAGAGTTGACACCATTTTTGAAGACAGCTATGGTTTGGTCAAGGTTTGAGGTAATTTGTGTTTAAATCTGCATACTAATTTCAGTTCTCTCAAAAAATAGAAGAAAAATTATTGTAATGCATTTCTGAACTTTCTAGGCAGAAATAAAAGGATTTCCTGTACTGTTCCTGAGCTTGATAATACTCAGAAATTTATTACTTTTCGCAGAAAAATCAGATCACTAATCTGATTGTTAAACTGGGTTTATTGTAAAAATTCTTGTATGCAAATTAAGTTCCAGATTTTTCTGGGCCCTAGTTTTGGAAATATTGTTATTTTTCTATTATCCCTATTTGGGGATATTACAGTATATGTCTATTACCTATAATCAAATCTACATAGCACCTTAGGGAAGCCCCCCTTGGTCTAGATGAGCAAAAAGTCAAAGGTGGTCTTACCCACCTTAGTAAATCAGTCCATTGTTGCCCAACCTAATCATAAGTTTGAGATTTTTGCCCTAAGTTTGACATCCCTGGTGCTTAGGAGAATATTTGGCTTTAGGGATTTAGGACTTACAACTCTGAGCACCAACAAGTGGCATGCACTTGATAGGGAAAGGTGACTGCCTACTTTGCCTTTATAGTTGTTGCTTTTAGTTTTGTACCTCATGCTTTGATTTTCTAACAAATCTGTGAATAAGTCTTCCTAGTCAATTTGCCTATGCCCTCAAAAACATTTTCCATGTTAAACCTTTGTATCAGAAAACTGTACATCTAGATGAATTTCAGCAATGAAAATAAGACAAAGAGTTAAGATGAGAAGAAATGATGATCACTTGCAAGATTAGTTGTCGAGAGTACAAAGCATTGAATGTTGAATCATCATCACACTGTCACATTTCATTGGTGGAATGGGTTTTGTGAACTCAAAGTTATAATGTTATTGTCTTTAATAAACAGAACAGATTGAGTGCAACCACCATACACTTTATGTGATCTGCAGATGGAACACAAAACAAGTTTATGGGTATTTTGAGAGGACATCACTAGAAAAAAGGAAAGAAACAGTACCCATAAAACTAGATTATATGTATCAGGGGAGCCTGAATGACTGAGAGGTTCACGCCCACATATTAACTCCAAAAGCACCACTCCAAAACTATATACGTCACTTTTTTCAGTTAGTTGTTGTGTTGAATAATACCTGCAAGAACAAAATCAATTGGATCATAAGGGTGTGAGGAACCACACTCTGGATTTGCAGTTAAAAAAAACAATATTTAATTAGAGTGACAACTTTGAGGAAAATGGATGACGAGTTTACTCAGGGTCAAGATATCCAGCAGTTCCCTTAACAACAGTTGTCACATGAGTTGCATCGGCTTGAACCATCTGCTTAGAGAGTCCAAAGTCACATACTTTTGCATTTATGTCGGAATCTAGAAGAATATTGCTACACTTAACATCACGATGGATGATTCTGGGATCACTTCCATTGTGAAGATACTCTAGACCTGCAAAAAAAGAGGTCTGCTATGTTGGGAGTCGAAAATAATTAGTGAAAATACCATATTACAAGAGACTATATAATGAATTATTCAAGAAGAAAATTCTTATGGTCTCTTAAAAATTATGCTTTTTGTAACATCTCACATTGATTCATCTTGAGATTAATCTGATTCCACTTGGTTTCATATGTACTCCAGGAAATCGTGAAGATTTTTTTTGTTGAAGAATGACTTTCAAGGTTGGATATAGAGATAGATAGAAATTTAGAACTATAGTGGAATGGCCTTGTATGTGAAATTAAAACAAGATATTTCATATATAAAATGAAACCATGACCTTTTGTAGAGTAGCCTATAGAACCTATATTGTTGGCATCATACATTGCTGAGGTTGGATTGCATCATACATTCTTTACTTACTTGCATGTTAGGTAATCATGCTGCCAATGAGTACAGGAGGGAAACTCAGCAACTATGAGCTTCAAATGCCTTGTGAAGAAAGTCAGAATTTCTTAAGATTTACAGTCTATTGGAACATCTATTTTGGAACCTAATTTGAGCGATCAATATACCTGTTGCAGCATCTACAGCAATTTTTAATCGTGTTTTCCAGTCCAGTGGTTTCCTTTTGCCCCTAGAACCTGCATATAAGTTCATGAAAAATGGATTACTGAAAGTAAATACTAAATATTAAAAGAAAATGAATTTTTCAATTTTTCAAGGAAAATGTGCACAATGCAAGATGAAGACAATAACAAATCAAATTTAACTACCAGGTATCCATATCATACCATAAAGGTGATCTGTCAAAGCCCCTCCAGGTAAAAACTCATAGACCAAAATTTGGTGCTTCGACTCTTGACAAAATCCTTCCAATGTAACAAGGTTTTGATGATGAACTTGAGAGAGCAAAAATACCTGCAGATTAACCCAAATGATGCTTCAAAGATTAGAAGAAACTCACTCTAAACATTGATGATAGCACAAGGAGTATCCTTCATATAGGTGATTTTACTATAGTTTCATGTTTTTGAGATCAAAACAAGGTCGTCATCAACAATAGCTGCTACTAACTTGTACTGCATTGCAGCATAGAGAATAGACAGTTTCAGATCTAGCCAAAAATATAAAATTAACAAGCCATTTGCAGTTAGAAAGGCATTTTCCTATCAGTTATGTTTTCAGCTCAGAAATCTTAGCGTGTCAGATATTTATCTAGCTAATCTATTATTAGAATGTAGATATTATTTAAGCTTGCCATGCTTATACCCACTCTGTAGATTAATTGTTGTAAAGTATTTATAATCATCTAGGATTCTAAAGTCATGCATTCAAGCTAACATCTAATGGTTGATTTGGTTTAAAATTAGCTCCAAGTTCCAACCACTGCTTTGACCTGAGACCTCTATATTCTTGTGCACCAAATGTTCATGTAATCTTGTAAACAACTTTAAGAAGTATTTTTCCCTAAATACTTTGCAAGGTATCTAGGTGGAATCATCCAAAACATTCACCTTTTATCTGAGAGGTCAATTTTGGGTACTCCTATGCCTTCTTGTAAATCTATACCTGCAGAACACATTTTTTTTCTTTGAGGAGATTGATGATATTTTGGCATTCTTATCATTTGCATCGTCTTTCAGAATTTATCATATAGTTGCTGTTACCACAAATATTGAGAATAAAAAATGCAGTTGTTTAAATAGTTTATAGATTAGTTTAGGTCTAAATTCATAAAGGAGTCAAAAACTATGGAACATCTATATTGTCTGAAGAAGATCAATTTTGTTATTGGAAGTGTAAGAATAGTTTGCAGTTCATATAGGCATCAAGTCATAGTTTTTAAAGTAATGTTTCAAAGTTCAGATTATGTGGACTGCTGCCAAAAATTCTTGGTTGAAAATTTGATATCTTTATTCAGCACATCTAAAAGAAAAACTAGATGGTTTTATGCATCCTTTTTCTGTTACTTCTCGGAATTGTTTTTTGTCTTTCCATGCAGCTTGATCTAAGTAGTTTCTCAAAATGGCTTAAGTTCAGTTCGGCTAAGTTACCGGTTCGGGTTTGGGGACAGGTGCAGGTACAAGAGTCTGAATAGCAGATCATCAAGAACACCATTTTGTTCGAGTTTTGGGTTCATCTGTGCTGTCCTTACTAAATGCTGAATGACAATGATTGTGTTTTCTAATCAGTTGCTTAAGTGAAATATCGGATATTAAGGGTGTATATAAATTGTCTGTTTCTACAATGTTTGATCTTATTGTCTTTTACTATTTTTTTAGGAAAACACACTTTCAAAACTGGAGAATGTAGAGAAAATTTTGATCATTGTAATTATCATAATAAGATAAAAACACAAATAAATGAATGTTATTACTTACATCTGATATGATGAACTTGATTTATAATTTAGTTTAAGTTTATGTCAAACACACAATTGACATCCTCAACATTGGAGCCAACTATTGCAGCTAACCATTCTCTTTCTATTTGTATATGTTGTGAGATGATCAGAGATCACCAAATTGATTATCAAATCATATGCAAGCCAGGCCTGCACTGCAGGACTGTGTACACCATGTTTATACATATAAATAAATACATTCTATTTTCCATTAACCTGTGTTCTCTATGTTGTGTTGATGACAACTATAATATAATAAGACAACATTGGACTTTGCTAGTAGACTAATAATTGCACTGGGTGAGATACGCACAGTGCAATGGATAACCTGCCTACATTTACAAATGTTGACAGATTTCCAAGGGTGTTTCTCTTGTCCTCAAGCTTTTCATTCTGGTGCATTCTACATCTTTAAGTGCTTTCCATCATATGTGCTGTAATATTTGTGTTCTCTACCTTGATACAAGACTCAATTGTGATTGATCATGATGGATGTTTCTAATGGTTATCTATTAAGTCATTTGATTAAGGGTGTCTTTAGTAGTTATCTATTAAATCATTTGATGAAGGGTGTCTCTATCTAAGTTTGTTCATGTTTTTACTTTTAGTGAAATTTCCCCGAGTCATAATCATTATCTCCTAGGATGTACATCTATATGATATTATGTTTAAGTTAGTCTTAGTCAAATACTTGATTCATCATCTAGTTGGTTAACTCACCACTCATAATACTTGGTTATCATTATAGAATGGTCCTTAGCATAGATTTTAGAAAAAAAAATAGTTTCTGAGAATTAATTCAATGTGAGAGTGTTCATGTCATATGGGGAGTTGTTGGTGTAATTAGGACATCACTTGATCATTAATTAATTATTAAGCCCCTTATTACTTTAATTACTTAAGCTAAACCTAGGAGTGATTTTTTATTCTTAGATTGGACTAAATATAGGTCAAGTTGTCTCATTACATGAAAAAAAGACACTTGTCTCAATCTAATCAAATCCTCATCTAGGGTTTTCTTTTTCCTTTTATAAGGATTGATCATTCATTGTAATCATTAATTCACATTATTATTAAATACAAAAAGCATATCAAATGCTTGTGTGGATCATCTCTTTCTCTCTTGGTTGCATAGCAAATCAATTGTTTTGACCTCTCGTATGTGATAGGCATTTTAGTTGCAAATGATTTATGAGAGCTATGGGGTTCACTATCAACTCCAACATGGTATCAGAGCACCAATTTGTGACTTCCTATTCAAATTTTGAGAGATCTGGCCTTGAGGGAAAAATCAGCTCATCCTAGGGCGAAATGAGCATCACAGTCCAAAATGGTTGAAAACCTAAGGAACACCTATCATTTGATCAAAATTGGTGTAGTTGAAAAAAAATTAGGGGTTGCATAGATCCCAATGAAATTTGTACGGATCCATACGGCATTGAGACTACGTGCCCTTGTGTAGGTTCATCAATTTGAACGCAGGTACAAAAATCAAGGTTTCAATCCCAAAAAATCGAAGTAAAAGATTTCAAAAAAATAAAAAAAACAAAAAGGGCATTTCAAAAAGCTATAGCTTTTTGTTGTGCTAGGTACAGATTGTACCTAGCAGCAACGGTGTACAGACAAACAGGCCCACTTGGGCATCTCAACTGCCCAACATGCCAACCACCACAAAGCCCAACGACATCTCAACCAATCTAGGAAAACCTGCCCAGTATAGCTCAACTGGCCGAGAAAACCTGTCCGGCCACCACCACCCAAATAGTCGTAAACCAATCTCCCAACAGTGCTCAATAAACCCTAGCGGCAACCCAATTCATAGGGATATTCACTTATATCAAGAATATTCCGACATTGTAAAGGTATATTCTGAGGAATCTCGATTTTCAGGCAAACCAAAAAAAATTTGTTGACAAAAAGAATATTTCGAGCATATTCACTAAGGTTAGCTGTATGGATTGTGCTTTGCCCTCCTCCTAGCCCCCATTTGGCCTAAAGGAGCGATTTTTTTTTTCTTTCGCCATAACTTGGACATACAGTGTCGAAATCGGGGCAAACGAGATATCGTCAAAAAGCTAGTTTTGAGCACTTTCTAGTGGTGCAGGTCTCATCATCAAATTTTACTTATGTTTTATTTTATTCTCAGTCAACGTCAGATCTTCAATTTTCGCGATTCCAACGACATTGGAATGGTATTTCAGAGCTCTTCAGATCCATTCATGCACTTTTTCCAGAATCTCCCCCAGGTACATTTTATTCAATTTTTGTGATTTCCCATTTTTGTCAATTACTTGGATGTCTTGGCACCTGGAAAGGATTTGTTTGCATAAGATGACTTCATTTGATCTACTTTATATGCACTGAGATTATTAGTCTCTGATTTTTTTTATAAGTATCATAGGTTTTTTTGTTCATCTTTTTGTGGTCATCTTGGAAGTGGAAAAGGATAACTATGAGTCTTGGCAAAATGGCATCCTGACACATCTCAGGTGGCTTGATCTTTTGCCTTATCTATATGGACTCGTACCTACACCAGACACACCAAGGAGTTATTCAACATGGAGTATTATCAATGATCATCTTGTAGGATTGATTTGTTCTAGTGTTAATCTTTGTGGGATTGCACCCCTCTCCAAGTGGTATGAAGGTATAAAAATGAAATAAGAAGGTTGGATGGAAAAAAGTGTGGAGAATAGAAGATATATCATACAAGCACAAGCAGATTTGTTGAGAAGAAAATAAAAGATCATTCAAGGCAGATTTTGAAGGTGATTTATTCTCAAGAAGACAAGACTCTATTGAGTTAGAGGTTGGTGTCTCTCAATAGAAGCGATTGGTGTCTCCAGTGGGTTGGTGCCTACGAATATTTTGTAAGAAGTATTTTAGTTGTGGTTGGATTTGGACAATAGTTCCAAGCAATCATTTTCTCTATGGTTTTCTCCCGAAAGGGTTTCCAAATAGATCTTGTGTTCTAAATTGTTGATGTTGTGTGATTTGATATTATTGTGATTATTAATTTGAAAAAGTATAAGATTGCCTTATACCAATTCACCTTGTGCCGCACCCCGCCCCCCCTTCTCACCGCACCCTCTCCCTCCCTCAATATAATCGTGTGCTCATCACAAAGCTGCCCACCATCACAACAAGTTCACTATTCCACTGCACCAACATATTCTCAACCAAGTAGATCTTCCCAACCACCATTAGATTCTACAGCAGTACAATTTCCTAGGTTAGACCCTCCTGCTCCACTAGTACTTTGCAGCAATTTATATACAACATAGGACCTCTGGCCCAAGCCATGCTTGGTGTCACTAACATAGTTCGAAGTGTGGAATTTTCGCTTTCTCCACTAACTTAACAAGAGGTCATTTGCATCAAGAAGTTGGTAGAAGAAGATAGTGATTTAGAGTTTGTGAGAACATTATGAACCAAGGATAGCTAGAGAAGACTACACCCCAGATGTTAGGCCAATGGCTACCAATTAGAGTTCCTCCTATTCCACATTTAGATGGAAAAATCTTGGTAGCATTGTATTCTTTTGAGCAAAATTTCAAGTACCAATATCTTATGCTGCAAATTGAAATGTGTGATCAATGTAAAGCGTTTGAAGAAGCAAAAAAGTTGCCTTGGCTAATGAGACCTTGTGGAAGGAAATGAAGGAACAAAGGATGTGGTTTCAGTAGTAGTTGGCTCAACAAGTCTAGCTTAATAAGGCCCAAATGGTTAAGTTGGCAACACCAACCAATTACATTATTCTGTCCATTGGGATTGGGAATCACTCCATGCATCACCCTTTTCTTTTCTATAGGGTCATTTGCATGGGCAAGTGACCAAGAGAGGCCCTCAACCCCTCTCCTGTCAACTAGCAATAGATAGTCGAGTGCATATAGCATGCATGTTCACACAATAGCAGGTTCATGAATGACTATGTTCACCCACCTATGACTACTATCGGTGGTTGATGACCCATCGGCACAAATAACTTCTCCCATCTAACCATTCTCCCATCCAATCGAATGCATCCATCTCTCCCCAGTCGAGTGTGGCTCAGTTAAAGGCAAAGGTGGCTGAAAGAACAGCAGCAAGCTCAGAGGAAGCTTTAGGAGGTTGTCTATATGGTCAAGGGCTCAAGCAAAGGTGAAGTCATTGTGAGTCACCTAAAGCAAAGGACAGAAAAGGTTTATTAACTCTGAGCTGCAATTAAGAAAGCACAACCTGCTGGAGCAGCCTCTTTCGGATGGGACTCCAAGTTTTCTTTTCTTCTTTTTGGTGGCAGGGAGGAGTGGGGGGATGATGCAGTCAGCGTAATCTTATATTTTGATATATTTTTTAATAATCGTATGACCAATTTGTTTTGTTATCTAATTGTGGGCTAAAGGTTGTATGTTAGTAAATGGTTATAAACAGTTAGCCAAGGATCATGGTGGAATTAACAATTGTTGGCCCTTTAAGAAGAATTGCCATGGTCAAGGAGGGATACTGATTTTATGTATAGTCCTCCATGAACTGCATTCTTTGTAAATAAACGATACCTTTAATAAAGCATCAATTGTGAGATTCTCATATGATCAATTGTAGTATGAAGTGTTCCTTTAATTTGTATATTGTTGCATTAATAGTGTAGCATTCAAGTAGTTTTCACACATTTCACATTTCACATGAATTACATCTTTATTTCTAATGCAACCCTGTTATCATAAAACTACCCATTTTTATCCTCTTTCCGTCTTTACTGCCTTTCCTATTAATTTTTTTATTTTATCCATACTCAAAGATTATGTGATATAGAATTACCTCTAAATATAAATATTGAATACAGCTCCTCTAATGCAAGATTACATTTTCAGTGCTACACAGTTATTCTCCTTCACGTGGTTTTACTATTGAATGGAAAGTAATTGGGTGATGATTGCCTCTCGTCTTAATGTCCCTACATTATTCTCGGCCAATCTCCATTTTTATTGCTGATGCTCCAGCATAAAGCTCATTTCTGGCAACTGATGAACTGTGCATTGATACAGTAGTTTATATACTGATATCAAAAGCTTCATTTTGGCTTGTAAATTAGCTTCTGCTTCCGTGTACTGTTGGTTAACATTTCCCAAGGAAAACTTTAAAAGTTGAAATTTAAAAATGTTGGAATTTTTTTAATTTTATAAGTTATATTTAAATTTTCTTGCTAAAATTCAAAATTTACATTCAAAATATCTACCAGGCATAAAAAGATGAGTAACAAAAATTTAGAAGTTTCCCTTATATTTTCATGTTGGTCCCTTAAATTATTAATTAACTCAATCACCTTAAAATCCAATAGCATTGTTTACATACCTCATTAATGAAAGAATCAGCAGCTAATTGGGATGGATCAAAGCGGACTTTGACAGCTACACGTTTCCCATCGGAGAGTTTCCCAAGATAAACAGACCCAAAGCTTCCTCGGCCTATTGTATCCTTAAAACTATTTGTTGCTACTTTTATTTCCTTGAAGGAAAATCTTTTTGCTGTATTCCAATTTCTCATATCAGCTCCTGTCAATCAAGTCACATGTTTAAACACAGTAAACATCTAGAACATAGCAGTAATTGCCAAGTGAGTGTAAGCAGAGAGGCCATGATCGATTAAATAATAATACTTGATATGGAGCTGCCATCATCTGATTTTTGTCTTCTAATGTAAAGAACCAGTAGAGCTACACCAACTATGAGCAGGCATGCTACTCCTCCAACAACACCTGCAATTATAGCCTTGATGTGGTTTTTGTTCTTAGGAATCTGGGGTTCTGTAACTTCTGGAGTCTGAATTGGAGGTGGTCCAGGAGAGCATGCTGCACCAAGGAATTTAAGGCATAGATTCCCCGATGTTCTGTCCACAAGACAAAGGAAGCAGAACTCATGTATAAATAGACACCCAAAAATAAAAATGCTTCATTTTGGATTCAAATAAACCACCAAACTGAAAAATTATGAAGCACCTCAAGCTTAATGTGGACTTATTCAAAGAGCTTGGCAAGATTCCAGAAAGTTTATTGTTTTCCAGGTTTCTGTTGACAGTTGTAGTAATCCATGAAAGTCAGTCATTGTTGCTGTATGAATATTTTAAAATGCATGCTGAAAAGGCATATCAGTGTGAGTTTCAAAGCAGGTTAACTTACAATAAGCGGAGATTTGTCAGACTTCCTAGGCTCTCTGGGACTGTCCCATGAAAACTGTTATTCTGTATGTCCCTGCATAAGGTATAGCAGATATAGGAGTCAATTTGCTGTTTATTTGGTCACAGAGCAAAAGACAACAGATAATCTTAAGCATTTTCACCAGCTAAAGTAAAAAGACAACAAATAACAATGATGTGGGTCCTTTCAAGAAATGTTTTGTTTCTTGGGCTCTATCAATCTGTTTCAATCATGGTGTGACATTGAAAATTACTATAAGAATTCAATAAGAAAAACATAGACTGAGTTTTCCAGTTAAAGATTATGTAAATGCTTTGAATTTATAATTTATAGTCAAATTATCCAAGTAAACATCAAAATATAACTTGAAGTTGAAAAAATTCCATACAAATATAATCTCTTAAGGATATATAATCCAGTACATTTACACTATAATTAATTATCTAGATAGAAAATATAAATGATATTTTTGGAAGAAAATCAACCATTAATTTAAAAAATAAAAATCAGAATAGGTGGAAGTAACTATCAAACTATGTATTAACTGAAGAGATTTATTTGGGGTTCTTTTAAGTGAAATTTATTTAGGACTGCTTCATTTTACTTTTGAATTGATCATGTAACACAAATGATGATTTCATTGCAGACGTTTTGTGAACTTTCATTTCTTTGTTCAATTATGTGCATAACCCTAACAGAAATTCCTGTATGGTTGTCGTTTCCCATCTAATTTTTCCATTTCCCATTTTTGGTAACTTAGGGGGTAGGCAATTAGATAAATAGTTTGAATAAGCTGGAACCAAGAAATTGTATCTGAATTTGATTCATAACTAGAAAGTAATTACTTTAATTTCTGGTTGGACCAAATTTCAGAAAAGATTTATGAAAAGCATTGTTGCTAAAAGCAGCAATTTGTAAACAAATTTTCTTTTTGAAACCAGTCAACTTGTATGGCATAGTAGGAACCGAGACCCACAACCAACAGACAATAATATGCAAAATTCGATCATATCATTCCAACCATCAGATCAGATTCCCAGAAGATCTATTTAGTTCTTCTCAGATCTTACATATTGTATAGAGACATATGCCTGAAACTCAAGCCACATAATAGTATATGTAATATGACCAATGTATAAAAGGGTTAAATTTTAAAATGATAAAGAAGACTTACAAATCTTGCAGGCTCGTTAATGTACTCAGGTCTGGTATCTCTGCATTTAGTCTGTTGAAGCTGAGATTCCTGTATAGAATAATATATTTAGTTTCAGCATCTTTTCGTATGGAAGTTAGACCATAAAATCTGTGTTCCATCTAAATAACATTAGGAAGGGATCTCTTACAATGTTTGAAGATTGGATAAACCACCAAAGTTTTCAATCTGTCCAGTGAGTGAGTTGTTATGCAAGTCCCTGCAGCAGTTAAGAGTAATTGATTGCTTGGCTTAAGAAAGTCTGAAGCTGTCAATTTGAAAAACAAAAGTAATTTAGACTGATACTATATAGCACTAAGAAAATTGACCAAGGATGAAATTGATATACAATTTTTGAAGGTCTAGAAGGTCTCCAAATGCAACAGAAATTGGTCCCTCCAGATTCATGTTTGAAAGGTCCCTATAACATGAATTATTGTTCTCATTAGTGCTAAGTCATGAATAAATCCAGGTTTCTAATTCCCAATGACTGAATTACTATTTTATTCATCGCACAACAGAGCCTCAAATTTCTTAAATCATTTCCAGTCGCTATTTGATTGCTTACACAGAGATGACCTCATTATCTTCACCACATTCAACACCTCTCCATGGAAATGGAGAACATGGATCATCTTCCCACCCTAAGTTGAAATGATAAACTTGTTGAATAGCCTTAAGAGCGGACACTGCAATTAAATCAGAGCAAAGCAAGTTAAAATCTTGAGTACACAACAGTATTTGATCACATTACAATGCAAAACCTGCTAGCATGCCTCAAACATAATTCAGTCACATGTTAAGGTTAAAAATAGCTAACCTTGACTCTGTGAAGTTCCTACGGGGATGTCAGCTATCTGGTATACTTCTAGAGCATTGATTTGTGGATGGAAGCTGACATTGTGGATTGTGATATTTATCTCCGTGGTGCTATCATGAGTAGAACTTAAAACTCTGCCCGCCTCCCCTTTTTGAAGAGTGAAATTAGATTTTATGACATCTCCATTTAGCAGTACATCAAATGTAGAGTACACAGCTATAATCTTGGTAAAATAGGCAATTACAAAGTAATTTGCTTCCTCACTGAGATGGAAATTGTAGAATAAATTTTGTGATCGGACCAATATTCTTGCTGATTGAAGCACAGCATCTGGAGGGCTCTCTGGAATTCCAGAACTATTTATATTTACTGGTATATCAAACCCCTTGGAGAGGTGACGTGGTGCAAAGTTTTGATCAACATCCCAGATGCGGTCATAAGAATCAGCAGGGTACCTGATTCAAGACCAAACTTAGAAATTTTTTACTCCATTGATAGTCAAAAAATCCCTCTGCAGCACATACAAGCAACTATTTAAAATCTGTCATTTAGTCTTTTGCTTTGACGGGGGGGATAATAACCTGCTCAAATGACTTCATAACACAATTCTATTCCCTTGATAATGGAAGGGGCAAAAGAATTGTTTAGAGTTCTTCATGGTTCTTAGCTTCTTGTGCTAGAAGAGCACAAATTATCTACCAAAAACAAAAGTAGGTTGCTAAAAATTCAAATTAGATGAACATGGCTCTATAAGTGACAGTGCTCATGTTCTTTACTTGACTTGTATAGGCAACTAGCAGAGCAGCATTGCTTCTAATTCATTATGTTTCCCCTACTTAACGGATTAATTATGAATTGAACTGACAACAAAAGTCCTTTCCAGACCTCACTCAAATCTTGGATAAAGAAGGCTATATGAAAACAATAGGCTAGTCCTACCAAGAATATTTAAACTTGCTTACCGTAGTATTTTGGCAGTGTAGCCACAGTTGATTCTGAAAATCTTTCGGAGCATTTTGTTGGAATATGGTCCTGTTCCACCACTATAAGCATTTGCGGGAAGTGGACGAATTTCCAAGGAAGATATTAAGGGTTCTCCACCTCCTTGAGTAGCAATTAAGCAAAGTGATAATTTGTCCCCATTTTCTGCAGTTATGAACTCTTCCTCCCAGGGATCAGACACTGAGAGGTTCACATGGACTGGCTTCATTCTCCCTAAAAACACCTTGAATGAAGGAGGATTTTTAAAACCATCATAGTTCTTGTAAATAAATTTGCTTCGAACAAGAATAGGTCTGCTATTCTGGGCTGTCATGTTGTAACAAATCCGATCCGCTGAATTGGGGAAAAAGCGCAAAGTAGTTTTAACTGTAGAGTTCCCACTGGGGAAGGTTACAGTTGATTTGTTACCAGTAGTTATATATGGATCATCTGGAATCCATGAAATGTTATAAGCATCTGTGTAATTTTCATTTGCTCCACACTGTAAGCTTAGAAAACCTGCAAAACCCAACCCGGAGAATGATTATGGTCGGTCTGTTAACCCTATTGGTTTTTCTCCAAAAGCATCCTAACTAGGCCTATGCCCCTTTTGCATAAATAGTTTAATCAGTTTTGGTGTGCCACATAGGAACATACACATCAGTCGTTAAAGTTCATAGATTAGATCAAAACTCTTAAGTTTCTCTCATTAAAGTGCAACAATTACAAGAAGCATATTATTTCCGGACATACTAAAAAGGGATTGTTCATTACTGTGAATCAATATTTATCTGTTGACGTAAATAGGCAGAGCTAACTTATAAACCAATAGTCATAGTTTTTAAAGACCACTTATATACTTCTAAAATAAAATAACTCCATTGTTTTGTCTTTGCAGCATGGATAGTCGCTAGAATTGTAATCATAGAATAAAAGCACACCCAACTCTAGGATATTTTACACACTAAGTAAGTAGGTGGGAGTTTAAAAAAGATGGTTTTTTTAGTGTGTATTTGCCAATTGTCAAATTCCAATGTACAGACCCCAAACAAAACCATGCATGGAATACAGCAGTTGCCAATTTGCCACAAAGGACAACACTTTCTTTGTTTGCTTGGGAATAGGGCAAGCAGCTTGTTGCATTAGATGCGAGCAGTCTCAACTGTTGTATTTCTAGACGAATGATTTATTGAAATTCTCTTGGCTGCACCCTAGAAAAAGAAATCTGAAATTAGTCTTCTTTGCAATTTCTCAATATTGGGTACTGTATTCATTCTGTTTGCACCATGAAATTTCACTTTCAGTGACAAATGAAAAGATCCAAGAATGCCTGCTGGGAGCCCACACCTTCTCAAAAAACTGCAATTTCAGGAACTCGATCAAACTATGGAAAGTAAATGAGGAAGCATTTGCAATCATGGATCTTAGGCTGTAGGATATTCCGATATGCTGACTTAAAACTTCAATCATTCTGTTAGTGTTCTAAGGGCTAGGGTTCTTTCAGCAGCTCTTTTTCAAAGAGTCTAACGTGGGGTCTAATTAGAGATGAAATGGCCTTACAGGACTAGAATCAATCGCTCTCTCTCTCTCTCTCTCTCTCTCTCTCTCTCTCTCTCTCTCACACACACACACACACACGTATACCAGCTGTGGCTGTGGCTGTGGCTGCTAAATGAATGCACAAATGCAACTACCTTTGTTAACTTCTAAACTTAATCCAGGTACTCTCGAGGCACAGATTAAAGAGTACTGAGGTAGGATTTTCATTGCTAATATGGCGTCATATGAAATCAAACCTGAAGTCCGCTATTACGGACATTTATTATTAGAAATATAGAGTGCATCCAACCTTGCAGTGTTTAAGATTCATACCTTCTCGATCTGCAATCCCACTTGCTGCAGTTGCAAGAAAGATAGACTTGATTGCAACAATCAACCAGATAAACAGCAGATTCCAATGCTCAAAAGCTGCCAGCTTGTTACAGAACTCCATCTTACAAAGAAGAGATTATGCATAAGTTTTTTCCTTGTCAAAAGAACCCCGTATGAGCATTAACCAGTTATTGATCACTGACCAGAAAAACTATAGTCTCTGCACACCCTTCCCCCCTTCTAGTGAATAGACTATTTTGCTTAAACTCGAATTGCTAATTATGAAATTTTGGGCATCCTAATAAACATGGGTTACTATTTGCGCCCTCTGTTTCCTGGGCTAAAAATCTTTGAAATCTTCCACGTACCAGACTACAACAAATTGAGAAGTACAGAGAGACCCAGCAAATAGGCCTTGGGGCCTGAGACTTACCAACTCAAAATCAAAGAAATAGATGAACTTAACAACAAATTTAAATTGGATTTAGACCCCAAAAATCATACCCAACACCCAGAACGGAAAATCCCTCCTTCTACTGCCCCTCACACAGTACGAGATGAACTGAACTCCATGTGCTTTGAGAACATACCCAAACACCAACCGTTGTGTCCTTCTAAGGATACACACCTACACATCAATATTTCCATAGAGGGTCTTCCTCAACATACTGATAAAATCACAGACATATTAAAACACCAAAAGGCTTGGTAAATTTGCTTACAAACCTCTGCAAACAATCCAATATAAAAAAAATCTGCACCCACTATTCACAAAGTCTAAACCATGAAAAGCTGAATTGGCTTAACGTCTCTGGTTTTCACTCCATTTCATGTTTTACCACCATGAAAAAATCAATCTAAATCCCCTCTACATACACTTCCAGCTACTGTTTTATCATTTCTTGTTTACTACCAAGGGGAAATCAATCTAAATCCCCGCCTTCCCCACACACTTTCAAACACCAGACATGGAATTTGATTATATACCATAGAACTCAGTGAAATTTGAAAAGAAAACAAAAATAATGATAATGCTGTCTACGGCAGCTGGTGAGCAATAGGCCACCATCAAATAATCCCATCCAATGACGATTACTTCGTAGGTACAGTGACAGGGCTGCCCCTGACAACCACTTCAAAACTCAAATCTCAACTCATTAAGTTTCATAAAGGAATTCAAAAAGAACAGATTTCATGTGAATCTAAGACAAAGCTTGCTCATCCACCATTAACTTTTTGTACGTATGTTTCGGCCTATCAACCATGGATGCAGTACTCTACGCATCCGAGAAGAAAATAAAATGCATATCCAAAGGTGACTAAGTCTTCGTCGTCGGCAGTGGCTATCGGCAGTGGCTATCCAGCCCCGAAAATGCACCGGGGCATGGATATGCCCATCTATGTCCATCCATGCTACAGGATTTAACTTTCTGTGTTCCGTGCATTAAGT
The DNA here is from genome assembly GCA_007258455.2 of Sequoia sempervirens. Classification (NCBI taxonomy): domain Eukaryota; kingdom Viridiplantae; phylum Streptophyta; class Pinopsida; order Cupressales; family Cupressaceae; genus Sequoia; species Sequoia sempervirens. Next base: position 925,470,034 of record VDFB02271358.1, read on the forward strand.
CCGTGCAATTTAACTGTCTGTGTTCCGTGCAGTAAGTCCCTCTAGTGCCGTTTTATACAGCAGCAGAAAAACAGGGTAAGTAGTAATAATGTTTTATTTTATCGATTTAGTTTATACAGCAGCGACAAACGGGGCAGTGTTAATTTTTTTTGTTACTTATTTTTTGTATTATATTTTCACCCTTGAATGAATGAATGAAAGATTTTAATGACGTCCACGAGACTAAACAGCCTATGGGACCGAGACACTCAACAACTTAGTTTGTCTCCAGACTCTTCTCCAGATCAGATCTCCTGCTATTAATTTTGACTAGGAGGCTAGCCGTCTGATTTATCTTATCCTCCTCAAATAACTGCTGCATATTGCCCACATCTGAAATACTTGAGTACTGATTACGGATATTTTCGTACGCTGTGCATTCCATGACGAAGTGCCACTCCGTTTCCACCACTCCCTTATTACAAAATAAGCACGTTCTTTCTTCCCAAGTTTCCTTAGGAGTCTTCCACCTACCAGTCTCACATCTAAGATGGTGGGACCCCGTTCTCAATTGAGCAATTAATAGCCTCGCTTTCCCTTTAATAGTTGCACCTAAATATGGTTTTTCACCATGTTCCTTAGCTGGGTTAAACTCTTTGATGTAATATGCTTTTTTTCGTCCGATCTGATTTGACCACATGGCAGTCCTGAATTTTTCCTTCACATAGATTTTTATTTCACTGTTGGTGTCAGGACACTCATGTAATTTGATGTTGGATAGACTATTATATATTAAATATTTTTTACTTAAATTTAGAATCAAATTTGAAATTTAGTGAAGGAGAATGTCATAGGATTGTTAAAAAAAAAGGATTATTTAAAAAATTCTTGTATTTAAATTATATTATAATAGTGGTAAAACATTTAATGAGATAGATAGATATAGATTGTATCAAATTAATTGTTTAATAAAACATGTGTAAAAGTTAGTTTTAAGAGGTGAAAACATTTTTATCTTGGTTAATTTTATTAATTTTCTATTAAATATAAAATTATTTTGTCATTTTTTTAATAAATTTAATCTATCTTGGAATTAAATAGATGTTATTGTGTAATTAAAATCTTCCTTCTATTTAAAATATATTTAACCTAATTTTTTTTATAACTTAGTAAAACTTTAAATAATATACCATATTAGTAGTTTTATTGAACATGTTTAAAACTTAGTTTTATGACATGTGATAATAATTTATTAAAGATTGTGAAATGAGTAAGGTATTTTAGCTAATATAAATAATTGTTAACAATATTATCAACAATTAACAATATTAACAATATAATAAAAAATATATTAAAATATAATATTTTTAATTGTTAATTATGAATATTGTTAATTGCTAATTGTTAATATTATTACAATTAACAATATTGTTAATTGTTAATATTATTAACAATTTAACAATTAACAATTATTATATTAGTTAAAATACCTTATTTGATTTAAAATAAATTTCACAAACTATTATCACATGATGCCATAAAACTACTAATATGATAAATTTCCTTATATTTTTAAGTGTTATATCATTAAGAGTTTTACATCTATTTTGTAAATATACAACATTTATAAATAAACAATCTTTAAAGCTAACCAAGATAAAAATATTTTTACCTCTTAAAACTAACTCTTACACATGTTTTATTAAACAATTTATTTGATACAATCTATATCTATTTCATTATATGTTTTACCACTATTATAATATAATTTAAATACAAGAATTTGTTTTAATAATCCTATTGTTTTAACAATCCTATAACATTCTCCTTCACTAAATTTAAAATTTGATTCTAAATTTAAGTAAAAAATATTTAAAACTATAATAATATTCATATAGTTTTACAATTATAATAGTATAATATCAATAAACATATTTATATAATATTCTAAATATATAACAATATTATAGTATAATTATAGTATTTTATGTATTATAATAATATTATTATATTTGTATATATAGTAGTATACCTATATTATAAAAATATATGTAAAGTATGTGAGAGATATCCTTCTCAAGGTGCCTAGTTTTAATCAATTGAACCTTAACCCAAGTTGAAGCTTAACCCTAACCATAAAAATATTTGAACACTAATCGTAACCCTCTTTGAAGCTGGTCCATATTATTGGCTCATAGACAAGGACAAATTCCCTAGAAGATTGTCTTTCAAGTTTGAAAAAGTGTAGATGGAAATCTCAAACTTCCAAATGGTTGTCACTGACTCCTAGCTCACCCAAACAGTTGATCATCTCACTAAAATGTGCATGTTTAACAAAAAGTTAAAATTCATAAAACTCGGACTGAAAGAGTGGAATATCCAAGTCTTTAGAAATATTTTAGAGAAAGGATCTCCTTGAAGCTAGAATGGCTAAGATCCAAAAAGACCTCTCAAATGATTTTTCTTACATCCTAATAGAAGAAGAGAGGAATCTCATAGTTCAATTGGATAGTGTCTATAGTTTTGAATAAATCTATTGGAGAAAAAAATCAAGGATTAAATGACTTAAATAAGGTGTAAAACCAAGTTTTTTCATTTAACATGCAAAATGAGAAGGTAAGAATCATAATATGAAGATTGAAGATGCTTATGGATAAAATTTTGATGATGCTGACACCATCAAGGCTTCCTTGGTTTCCTCTTGGGAAAAAATGTTTAATAGAGAAATAAATTTCTTACATTAAAGTGCAATAGGCACCTCCAAAAGGATATCTCTCAGTTTATTTTAAATATAGTATATATATATATGCTATTTTTAAAACCCTAGCCCTAATTTAACCCTAGCCCAAGATTTATCTTACAACCCTAATTGAACCCTAACCCTAATTAAATTTTAATCCTAACCTTAAACCTGAGCCTAACTATAATTCTTCTTCTAACCTTAATGATACTTCTAACTCTATTCATCATAATAATTTTAATAATAACCCTAATTCTAATGACAACCCTATCTAATTATAATACTAATTAAACCCTAAGCCTAATTAAAACCTAACTCTACTTGAACCATTACCCTAACCCTAATTATATTGAACTCTAATTGAATTGTAACCCTAACCCTACTTGAGTCCTAATCCTAACCCTAAGATTTACCCCAATCTTTATCCTATTGAACCCAAACCTTAACCTTAACCCTAATTGAACCATTTCCTAACCCTAACCATAATTAAACTGTAAACCTAATTAAACACAAACCATAACTCAAAATCTAATTGAACCCTAACCCTAATATTTATCCCAAGATTTATTTTAAAATTATAACCCTAATTTAACCCTAACCCTAACACCAACCTTCAACCTAATATTGACTCCAAGATTCATCTTAGAACCCTAATTCTAATTGAATCGTAACCCTAATTGACTTTTAATCTTACCCTTAAATCTAACCCTAATTCTAATTCTAACCCTAGCCTTAATTCTAACTCTATTCATGATTATAATTTTAATACTAACCTTAATTCTAATGACAACCCTAATTCTAGCTATAATACTAATTGAATCCTAACCCTAAACCTAACCCTTATTAGAACCCAACCCTTTTCCAAAATTAATCCTATTCCTAATCCTAATTGTGTCTAACCCTAATTGAAACCTAACCCTAACTCTAATTGTGTCTTAACCCTAACCCCAACCCTAATCCTAACCTTTACCCAAAGCTTTATCCTATAACCCTAACCTTAACCCTAATCTTAACCTATCCTTAATCTTAATTGAATTCTAATCCTAATTGAACCCTAGCCCTAATTGTAACCTTGATCCAACCCCATGCTAACTCTTAGTCCAAGCTTTATCTTAGAATTCTAATTGAACCCTAATCCTAACTAAGCCATAACCATAATCATAACCCAATTATAATTATAATCCTAACTAAGTGATAATCATAATCATAATAGTAAATAATAATGTTATATAATTTTTTTCATATGATAAACTTATGTGTAAATGTAATTCTTAATCACATTATTTTTTTAAAGATAGATATGCTAGTTCTAAATATATTACTTTAAAAAAATATTTTGTGTAAAAATAAATTTATTATTATTTTTATTTAATTTTATAATTCTAAATTGATTTTAGATGTGCATTTATTATAATTTTTTTATCTATTTAAGTTGCTATATTTTGTACAATAAAACCTTTAGTAAAGCCTTAAAATTACACATTTAAATAATATATATAGAAACGTCCAGAGATATCCTAAGCCTAACCCTAACCCTATTTGTATTTGAAGCTCAAACCAAACCCTGATTCCATGTTTACGTTTCCTAATTGAATTGTAACTCTAACCTTTATTGTTACCATAATTAAACTCTAACCTTAATTAAATTTTAACCTTAATTGAATCATAACACTAATTGAACTCTAACTTAACTTTAACCCTTTAAATTGAACCCTAACCTTAATCTTAATAGTAACCAGAATTGAGCCCTAACCCTCATTAAATTATAACCCTAATTGAACCTCAAGCCCTAATCTTAATAGTGAACTTTACCCTAACCCTAGAACCTAATTGAAATCTAACCCTAACCCAATTAAAATATAACCCTAACCATGAAACCTAATTGAATTCTAACCCTAATTGAACCCTAAACTTAATTGAACACTAACTTGAACCCTAACACCCATATATAAGTCCATAATTTTTCTTCAAATAATTAATTTAGAGGATTGAATATAATTTCATTAAGACATAATGTTTCTTGACATAATTAGTTTGGAGGATTGAATATAATTGCCCTAAGACAAAATGTTTCTTGACATAATTAGTTTGGAGGATTGAATATAATTGCATTATCCAAGACAAAGTAGAATTTAAAAATAAGCACTAAACTAAAAAGATGGCAAAGGTATACACATTTCACCCTTACACTTATAGTAAAAAATTCAAAGCAATAACTTATTTTAATTTTAAAGCAACAAGTGTTCAAGAGTTAAATAACTTAAATTAATCATATGTTTAAAATTGTTTTTTAAATAACACTCATATACAAGTGTAAAATGTTTCTTGGCATAATTAGTTTAGAGGATTGAATATAATATCATTCTAGAGGCAAAGAAGGATTTAAAAATAAGCACAAAACATTAAAAATGGCAAAGGTATACAAATTTCACCATTAGACTTATACTAAAAAAATTAAAAGCAAGGACTTATTTTAATTTAAAAGCAACTTGTTCAATAATAAAAATAAATTAATCATAGGTTTAAAATTATTTTAAATAAATCGTAACTTATTCTAATCATATGCTTATCACTATATGTTTTCTTATATTTATAGGCAAAGACAATTTCTCTAAAATTAACTAACATGAAGTGATGGTAAAAATAACTAACTTTTTGATTCATCAAACAACGATCTAGTAAAAAACTAATCTATTTAACTTTTGTATGGCTAAACTTGTTTATGATGAACACTTATAATTTTATTTTAATTGAATCCAATTTTTTCTTTTTTCTTTTTTCTTTTTAATTTGAATTATTTTATATGGTAAAGATATACAAATTTCACCATTTTACTTATACAAAAAAATTAAAAGCAATGACTTATTTTAATTTAAGAGCAACTTGTTTAATAATAACATAACTTAAATTAATCACAGGTTTAAAATTATTTTAAATAAAGCATAACTTATTTTAATCATAATTTTATTTTAATTAGATCTGATTTTAAAAAAAAAAAAATTATATGATAAAAGTATACAAATTTCATCATTTTACTTATACTAAAAAAATTAAAAACAATGACTTATTTTAATTTAAAAACAACTTGTTTAATAATAAAATAACTTAAACATTATAATACAATATAATATTATAATATAATTATAGTATTTATATATTATAATAATATTATTATATTTGTATATATAATATAAATATAACATAATATCTTTAGAGTCTTTCTAAGGGTGAAAAATATAATACAAGAATATGTAATCGTAAAAAAGTATTAAATTAACACTGCTCCGTTTGTTGCTGTTGTATAAACTAAATGAATAAAATAAAACATTATTACTACCCACCCCGTTTTTCTGCTGCCGTATAAAACTGCACTGCACGGACTTACTGCACAGAATACAGAAAGTGAAATCTGCAGCATGGATGGGCATAGATGGGGCACATCCATGCCCCGGTGCATTTTCGGGGCTGGATAGACGCTGCCATGGCTATGCAGCATACAAATCAAACTGACGTACACCCGTGGGCCATCAGCACTTTGTCAGAAAAATACGGAGTTGGGATGGTTCCATGGCATGGATGCTTTTACCGATTTTCTCGCCTAACTTCGTGCAAACTCCCTCATTTTTATTTTCTACGTTGTAGATTATGCCGTGAAGTTTTGCATAGAAGAGTATAAAAATTAAATGAAATCTATTTAAAAAATAAGATTATATTTTAATTTTGTTTTTTTATTAAATATATATTATATTTATTTTAATTTATTCTAATTTTCAATATTTGATAATAATTTTAAAACTAGAAAAATACTTAAAATATTAATAAAATTTAATAAAAATTTAAATTTTATTTTAATGTAAAATATATAAAAATATTAGTATAAAAATATTTAAATTTTAAAAATGTTTTTATTAAATTAATTTAAATATTAAAATTTTCATATCTTAAATTAATACTAGAAATTTTGATAAAAATAAGTTTTTATTTATAATTTATAATTTTGATTATTGAGGACAATTATGATGTTCAAATTTTTAGAACAAAATTTTAAATATTTAATATATAAGATTTTAGGTAAATCTTTAAATTTTTTTAAAAAAATATATATAAAATAAATATAAATTCTTTCAATATAATTTTTGTTTATTTTCTAAATATAAAATAGAAAATAAAAATATTTAAATTTAATATAAAATATTAGAATCTTCTAAATATTTTTTCTATTTTACCCTTATCCTAACATTAATGTAAACCCTAAACATAATCCTAAAACATAATCCTAACCATAGAACAAAATTCTAACCCTAACCATAAACCTAATGCTAACACTAAACCCTAACTGTAACTATAACCCTAACCATAAGCCTAAACCCTAACCCTAACCCGAACCATAATCATAAACTTAAATGTTAAACCCTAATCCTAAATGATTAACCCTAAATCTAATGCTAAACCTGACCATGATATAAAATTTAACCCTAATGCTAACCCTAACTGTGATATAAATTGTAACCCTAATCATAGTAACCCTAATTATATGAATTTATTCAATGTATAACACTAAACCCTAACGATAACTATAACCCTAATTAAAAGTCTAAACCCTAACTCCCACGATAATCATAATTGTAAACCAAATCCTAACCCTAATGCTAATCTTAACCTTAATCCTAACCTTGAGCCTAACTCTAACCCAAACCCTAATCCTAATCTTGACCCTAACCTTAATCCTAACCTTGACCCTACCCTAACCCAAACCCTAATGCTAATCTTAGCCTTAATCCTAACCTTGACACTAACCCTAACCCTAATCCTAAATGCTAACTCTAATCATAACCCTAAATATATTAATTTATTCAATGTGTTGCGGCACACTGTGGCTGCTACTAGCTTATCTATCTTAATATATTAATCTATATATTATACATCGAGAGATTTCATTTTTGAGGCATATTTTTTAAATTAAAAAAAGCAAAAAAAATACTCCTCCAAAATGAAATCTCTCATCTTAAAAGACAGGGACTAATACATCAAAACTTATAATATCAAATTATATTAAATACATCAACATCTCAATATGTATTTAGAAGATTCTAATATTTTATATTAAATTTAAATATTTTTATTTTTTATCTTATTTTAAAAAATTAAACAAAAATTATATTGAAAGAATTTATATTTATTTAATATTTATTTAAATTTTGTTAAAGATTTACCTAAAATCTTATATATTAAATATTTAAAATTTTGTTCTAAAAATTTGAAAATCATAATTGTCTTCAATAATCAAAATTATAAATTATAAATAAAAACTTATTTTTATCAAAATTTATAGTATTAATTTAAGATATGAAAATTTTAATATTTAAATTAATTTGATAGAAACAATTTTTTTAAAATTTAAATATTTTTTATACTAAATATTTTTATATATTTTACATTAAAGTAAAATTTTAATTTTTATTAAATTGTATTAATAATTTAAGTATTTTCCTAGTTTTAAAATTATTATCAAATATTGAAAATTAAAATAAATTAAAATAAATATAATATATATTTAATAAAAAAAAAAAATTAAAATATAATTTTATTTTTTAAATAGATTTCATTTAATTTTTATATTCTTCTATGCAAAACTCCACGGCATAATGTACAACGTAGAAAATAAAAATGAGGGAGTTTGCACGCAGTTAGGCGAGAAAATCGGTAAAAGCATCCATGCCATGCAACCGGTAAAAGCATCCATGCCATGGAACCATCCCAACGCCGTATTTTTCTGACAAAGGACTGCTGGCCCACGGGTGTACGTCAGTTGGATTTGTATGCTGCATAGCCATTGCCGAAAAAGAGTGAAGCGTTAATAGGAGAAGCTATCCGTATATATTCGAGAAGGAAGGCTATGTTTTCAGCTTGCTCTCTGCCCCCATTTTCCAGGTATTTTCTTTGCTAACCATTAGTTTTAAATGTAGGGTTTAGGCCCTTCAGATTTTAGTAGTGTAAGTAAGTGTCTTGGAAGGCTAAAATATCAGTCATTCCTTCGCCTACCATGAGGGTTTATTCCGAAATGATAGTTTGGCAAATTTTATGTGTTTGATGGCTGCTACTTTTCATATTTACGAAGCAACATTGATTCTAGCGAGACGAAATTTCAGTAGGCACTTTTCAACAGTTGTGATTAATCTTTAGGCATTTTTACTAACCGCAGAATACCCGGTTTCATGGAGGAACTTCGGAGCATCGTGCTAGTGATTAGTTGGGATGGTTTCTTAAAAAACCGAACATTTTGTCTCATAATTTTAGTTAGTTATGTTTGGATTTAAACTTCTAAAGTTTTGGTCTGTTATGTTTATTTATTCGTAGTAATTTTTTAATTTTTAAATCAAAATAGTCTGTTATTCTTTAATTAAATTGATTTGTTTACAATTTTAATCAATTTATTAATTTTAGATTTAACTTGGACAAGGATTTGTTACAATTCTCCTTAATTAGTTTAAGTTAATATAAAATATTTTTATAATTAAAACAACTTTTTAAATTTATATTTGCTTTTATCAAGAAAGTTTAGATATAAATAAGCTTTTGATATGGACGCTTTTTACATAGTCGA
>VDFB02271358.1:925479456-925701956 GCA_007258455.2 Sequoia sempervirens
ATTCCTTGACATTGTGTTCTAATCTTACCATATAAAATTTAACTATATCTCTATGTTTGATTCTTGTGATCCAAAGATATATTACAATTAATATAGTTATTTAGGTTTGTAAATTGTACAAAAATAACTGGTTTGGATAGTTATATAGTGAATAAATTCTACTTATTTTATAGTAATTGTGATCAATCTAGTGAATATTAAAATGTAGCTCTGTTGATGTTGTTTCATGGTTTAATCTTTGTTATTTGTGTTTTCAAATTCTTCCACTTTTAACAAATGCTATTAGATCTTGTGAAAAATGGAAGGTGAGAAGGAACTGTGTGCAACAATTTATTTTTTAACCTAGTTTTAAAACACTTACAATGTACTCTCTTTATATTGTATTCAATTTTTTTGTGTGGCTTCTTCAAACAACAGTGTAGATTCTATTGGTGATCTAAGTTGTGAATCCCCAAATCCTTAAGGTTGGATGATTTCCCAAGTGTCAGGGGTGTGAAACCTAGGAATAAATTCACAATAACAATGTTTAGGTTGGGCAACTAAGGACCAATTACTAAGGTGAGTAAGACCTCCTTCACTTTTAGTTTTGCATGGCCAATGGGGGTTTCCCTAAGGTGTTGTGTTATATGATATCACAAGGACTAAGTAGTTATCTTACTGCAAACCATACCCAATGAGTCATGTACCCCTACTTTGGTCGTCACAATGTATCTATGTGTTGGTTTGTACAAACAAGACTATACACACTTGTATATGAAAGCTGCAAAAGCAACACTAAAATGATTATAATGTTAAGTTTGTTTTAATGTGTTGGAATGATGAAATGAGGAACAAACTACAAAATGGTGCATTTATTTAGTAGGCAAAAAGTATTGGGTTTATGAAAAATATGTAACAAAAACCAAATGGGATATATTGATCAAGATATACTTCAAGACTATGTTCACCTAAAAGCACACATAAACTAGGTTCTACACATACATAGATAAACAACAAAGATTACAAATTTTGTTATGAGTCTACTTAATAATCCAAAAAAAAACTTACATATTCCTTCATTGATGCTGAAAACAACACTACAAAGGATTTGGAATGATTTTATGGCCTTTTGGTTGACTAAATAATAAAAAAATGTCAATACTATATACAAAACATTCTTAGATATACTCAAACAATGTTATATTTGCTAGTTTCATTCATTTTTCTAGGTTACAATAGTCCTATTACATTTTTTTGCACAAACCCACATAATACAATATCAAAACTACAATACCCAGAACTAGAAAATGAAACCCTAGGGTTTGCAATAATATTTTTGCTCATTGATTTTGTAACTATTCATTTTCCTATTTTTTCATAATCACAAATGAATATATATTTTATTCTTAATACTTTGATATGAAGAATTTCAGATCCACAATAAATGTGGCATAGCCATAACTAACACAATGTAGATGCATTGAGAAAATGTGGGGGAGCGTTCTTCCTTGATCTAAAAGTGCCCTCATTATTAATGATGCCTTTATTTCTGGTGCACGAGTTGAGAAAGAACCTACAAAGTTACTAGAAAGTAGCTAAGGAAATAGACAAAATGTTTAGACTTTGCAATCCTCAACCATTAAATTATATTAGGGCATTGTCACTGGCATCATTTTATTCTATGAATTTGTACCTTGCATAAACAATGATCTTCGAGCATATTCATATCTAATATGATAGTTATAGGACTATATCGGTTCATTAATGACATCATCTAGGTGGTTTTCCACCTTATTGCGAAAACTACTCTCAAATCCACACCCAAATGATGAATATTATTTTTTGGGTGTTTTTAATTTTATTTTATGAATGTTGCATCAAAATGTCCCATAAATGATCTTTTGGAGTGAACAAGGGAGTAGGTAAACTAGTGCAATAAAAAGCATGAGAATTTTTGAATTGTCAGGGTTGAAGGTTGAGAGTAACTCATGACTCATGCTTTTGGTTGGAGAATTAGAGATTCGGAATGATGAGGAGCTCATATTGTTAGGGCGTGTGGAATAGGGGAAGTTCAAACAAGCAATCCTAAAATGGTTATAAGCTCCAAAATGTTGGGATTGGGAATCAAGAGTACCTTATGACATGTAAAAAAGTGAGAAGGGAAAAGGTCTGATTCTGAAAAGATATACAAAGGGGTTGACAAAGTTTAGAGAGACAAAGAAGGCATAAAAGGAATGACAAGTTTGAAAATATGAAAAATAGACTTAGGAAACTTTTAGGGGGTGGGTAATCAAGATGTTGGGGATGATAGGGAAAAGATACTCAAGAAAAAGGAGACCCACAACCCTAAATTTGGTAGAGTACTTAGTGGAAATAATTTGAGCCATGAGTCAAGAATTGAGGAAGAAATGAGCTATCTAGACAAGGGATGGTTTGAATCCCTAGTCTAAAAGACAATCAATGTTTTAACTATAAAGGACTGAGAGGTTGGGGTGAGGGGAAAGGTATGCTAGGAAGGAGAAGCCTAATGGGTCAATAAAGATAGAGGGAAAAGGTGGGGATAGGTAGAATGAAATACTGAGATGGGAAACCTTAAAAATATGAAACTCTGAAAACTTCCAAATACACAAGGAAAAGACTCAAATAGACCCCACTTGGATTATTTTGGATTCCTTTCAACTATAAACACACAAAGGTAACATAAGAGAAGACATGACTCTCTTCTGGAGGAAGTGGGTGAGGCCCTTGGTGATTTCTTGATGGTGGATGATGAATCTTCTGACATCCTTCATTCCACCTATGCTCGCATTCTGGTTGAAATAAATGTTTCAAAAGGGCTGCCTGTTGAAGTCCTTCTTAAATCTTCTAAAGGCTTTTGGGTCCAATCTTTGGATTATGAAGGGATTCCCTTCCGATGTAGATGATGCTTCAATACTGGACATGCGGCTGCGCATTGCGGAATAGAGAAAAAAACTAAGACAGCTACTTGGTGGAAAGGGGCCTCTCAACAACATTATACGGTTGAGAAGAAAGCTTATCAGAATATGGGTTTTTCTGAAGTGGTTGCTTCCGAGGGTCTTGGAACACCCACTCCTATCGTTTCATCTGGCGGGGATGCTAGTGCTTCTCCTTTTGAGTCTAAGTCAGCCACTTCTGATGGTAGTGTTTCGGCTTCCCTCTTTGGTGAATCTTCTTTGAAGTCTTCTTCTATGCAAAGGATTCAAGATGATTCTCCTGTCTCACTTGCTGCTGGCTTTCATTCTCAAGAAAATCGCGAGCTGGTTTCGCATGGTAAAGCAGCGCAAGTGGAAGAAGGTTGGATCACAGTTAAAGGAAAAAAAGTTAAATCCTCTAAGCCCTCTTTCGATATGATTCTCCGCTCCCACAAGAAAAGTGTAAATTGTAAATCTTGATTGGTCTTGTTGTGGAGCTAATCTTTTTTGCTGGCTGCTTGCTATCTTTTTCTGCAGCCTTGCTCTTTTTGTATTTGGGTTCCGGATCCCTTCAAAATCTGTTTTTCCTTTTATCGAAAACATAAAAGAAGACATAGGGCAACATATGTCACCTTTGACAAAAGGGTGCACCCATGGGATATGTATAATGTTAATTATCATTATTGGGTAACAACGAAATGCACAACACAAGGGAAAATAAAGAAAAAGAGACAAAAAAATGAGGTTCCAAAATTGGCACTAGTTGGGGGTGTGTGTCTTTTGTAGGCATAATGAGGATTCAAGTCTCTAGTGGAAAACTAAAATAAAGACAAAAAGAGAGATAGATAGAAACACACCTCATTACAATCAAACAAGGATTATGATCACACACACACATAACACATATATGTACAATACAAAAATAAACAACAAGAAGAGGGTAAAAGTTTAGAATAGTGTCACACTTTTATAAAGGAAATGAACAACACATACAATTTTTCAACTTGGAACACCTAAAAATGACATTTATGTTTTGAATTTTAAAATGAAGTGTTGAGTCAATGTTACTTTAACATAACTATGGCAGGACCTTAGAGACATAAGTTGGTCAATATCAATTATAAAAGACTAGAATTGGTAGAATTAAGAGGTAGCTACCATAGGTTCTAAATTATCTTATTGTTTCCCCTTTATATGAAAGAGGTTAATGGATTCTTGTGATCTAGAGTGTTAATTATAATTAGTCTAGCTGTCTAGGTTTGTAAATTATATGGAATAGGTGGTTTTGTATAAGAATAACTTACTTGGATAGTTGTATGGTGAAAGATTTTAAATCCTAGTATGATTGTGGTATTTGGAAATCAACCTAAAAAATGTTAAAATATTGAACTATTAATGTTGTTTCATGATGGAATCCTTATTACCTACATTTTTACTTTATTTCACTTTGAAACCCTATTTGTCTCTAACACCCTTCCATTAGAATTTTAGCATGATAATATTTTTAAGGGATACAAAATTTGACTAAACAAAATAGTTCTCTCTATTAGCACAAATTTGTATTCATTTGGACCTCACTACTAGAAAATATCACTCTAAAAGAAGGCACATTCCTTTAAGTTTAGATGTTGGACTATGAATGAGTCCCCTTTTCAGTGTTCCTTGAGTTACCAACATGCAAATTTATTCTACACTTGTCACTCCCTTATTATGAAAACATGTATAGTGTTAGATCATTTATTTGATCCTTCAAAACCCTTATATTACCAAAAAAAAAAAAATGGTTTTGAGCCAATGTAAAATAACAAGTCTTCTTGACAAATTATAAAAATGGTAGGTCTCATGTTTTGATTAAAAATTATTTTGATATATAAGGTATATATTTTGATGATACAATTAGTCTAATGAACTTCTTATAAAATAAATATTATTAAGTGCATGGACATAGGGGGTCAAGAGTGATCACCTTTTTCTCAAAAACAATAAAATTGAACTTCCATAAACTAGCACTTGCACCAGGGGGGTGCAAGGGTACGCCGATAGAAAAATATATAGAAGTAAACAAGGAAGGGAAGTTTAGCGTAAAACATATACAATATTGTTTGTAATTTATACATATTGTATGTAACACATATTTGGAGATTGGAACTGAATGAAAGATTTGCAGCAACTTTAGTTGTGATTTGCAAAATATACATATTTGGAGATTGAAATTTGAATGAAAGATTTGCATATTTGAACAATGACAATTTTGTATTTGGTGATTCCATGTGGCTAGTATGGATTGATCTGGATCATAATTTTCTTTTTGTTTTTATTTTTTGTTTTCCTACACAAGCAAAGAATAAGTTAGTGGGCACACATCATTAATGCAAAGCTGGTTGTATGCAAACAATAAAAGTACCATTAAAAGTGAAAGTAGTTATTCGTTAGAAAATAATATATTAGTAGCATGATGGAAGCTATATTAGTAGTATGATGGAACTACATAAATATATGAGGTTAGACAATTGGTAGCATGTTCTAAAATTAAATAATTAAAAGAAATATATATCTTCACAACAGTTTAATTTGTACCATATAAATAAATAAATTAAATGAAAATATAACTTAAATAGTTATAAAATTGAACACTAAAATTTTAATTAAATCAAAACAACTCAGATTATCATATCTTTCAAATTTTAAATATATGTAACCTAGTTTGGAGGCATGAGATTTGTTTCAATCTCAAATATCACACTATATGCACCCTACTCTCTAATAAAACAAAACAAAACAAATTATTTATTAAAATTGAATAACAACTTTTCTACAAATAAATTTAAAATTACATATAAATAAAAATTAAAAACAAAATACATAATTCTTAACTAAAAATGAAGTTTATGTACCCATCTATATTAAAATAGAGCACAACACAGTTTGTGCAGATTCTTAGTTTTATTTGAATCACTGAGGCTAACTTAATCACTAGTTGGTGAAAATGTTTCAACGGTTTTACCAAAAAGAAGGGATAACGCTGCCACGACTCCCCCTTTTTACGCCACCATTTAATGCAATAAAGCCACACATATTAAAGCTGCTAATCATGTTATTTTGGGTTGTCAGTTATTAAGGAGTGAGAAGTGAGATATTCCATCTCATTCTTACTTTATATCTGTTCTCAGGTTTAGTTTTGTTAATTTAAAATATCACATCATTGAGTTTTTTTAATGCATACTATACCTACTTAGTTCCCTTCATAAATTCATCGCGTCACAAGTTCCTCAATTAAATGCATATCTATGCTTTGTCAAGTTCGACAGCTTAGTTTTCCACGATGGTTTTCATATCTTATAATTGATCATAGTTAGTTGTAAGAAAAAAATACCATCATTAGTATTGCTTATAATACCATCTGAACAATTAACATTAATAATGTTGGGTGCATTAAAAGTTTTAGGAAACTGCATAATTGTAGTATTGGCGTAAATATCACCGAAGAATGGTAATATTTTAATAATATTAACAATCCAAACCAATTGGAAATATTACCAACAGGAGGAGTTCTGAATACTAATTATTCATTGCCATTATCAATTATGCATCACGTTTATGCTAGGGGACCGAGGAGTGTAGGCAGAGTAATGATGGTACCAAGGAGTCAGGGGCGGGTGAATATTTTAATTAATAGGTAGACACGTATCAAAAGGAGATATCTGTACACGGTACGTCACAGTTCTCATCACAACGTGTCAAACAATTTCTTTCACTAATTTTATATTGACAAAGCATTTACACACATAAAATACCTCCCAATTTACAACCCAACAACAGTAAACAGCTCAAAAATCTGCTATTTACTCAATCCAATTAAGCTCACAAATCTGGTGGTCACCAAATCCAAATCCTCCCTACTCTTTCTCAAATCTAACTATCTCAGAGATTTTTAGTTTTTCCTTTTTCTTTTTTCTTTAAAGGAAGGAAAGAAAGAATTTCTGAGATAAATGGCGCGTTCGACATATCCTCTGGTAGTAGGGAAAGTAATAGGAGACGTTATAGACTTGTTTGTGCCCTCTGTAGATTTGGTTGTTTACTGTGGAACAAAGCAAATCACCAATGGCTGTGAGATCAAATCCTTTGTTACTGTTAACGGTCCAAATGTTCAAATCACGGGAAGATACTATGATGATAGTCTCTACACTCTGATACAACATTATATTGTTTTGTTTATGCTCTGGCTAAATTGGTGTGGGATTTGTGTTAAAGTATTTTCCAAAAAAATATTCTTTATGTTTGGTTGTTTCAAGATTTTGTTGTGTTAATATCATTATGTTTAAGTCTAATTTATTTACTATTTAACATACCAAATGTACGAAAAGGGGTAGCACCATGTGAGGAAGGAAATCAATAAGCTAATAGTGTTTTTTGTCACTCTTTATTATACAGTTGGTGTGCAAAGAGCTAAGCTGCAGCCGTTTGTTTCTCAAGCTACTGGAAGCTGTTCTAAATATAGAGGTAATCGCATGAATGTTGGTACCTTTGGTGGTGAAGCTCAAGCTTTTAAGCTTAAGCTCTCTACTCATATTTCACAAGCAGAAAAGACATAAATCTACAGGTCATAACAGCTAAAGCTTCAAAGTTCCTCGCTACTTCAAATGCCAAGATTTAAAATTTTAAAATGTTCACAAACATGGAGATTGAGAAGGCGGAGGGAGGGTATGAATGGAGATGAGAATCTCCAGCATACTAATTACATTTTCCCAGAAAAAAAATGACCTCATCACAAAACGAATTGAAAATCGACGAAAACAAACAAAATCAATGTATAAATGAGACCCAGAACAATCCATAATAAAAACAATTAATTGTGAATCAAACCGATGGATCCCAAGATAAGTGAAGGAAGGGATTGTAGCCCTCTAACTGCCACTTCTTTAGAGCACTTTCGTCCATATGAAAGGCACCATCAAAGGCATGAAGCTCATCCTCCTTCAATTCCTCAAAAGTCGAAAACTCCATAGTGCCCACAGGGTGGTCGTTCCATACAGGACCTGTAGTAAGGGCTTGAGAGGGAGAATCGAAAAGCTCCCCCAAATGGTTCTTCCAAATCAATTGGCTCTGGCCCTTCCATGCCCCGGCCTTTTGAATCCTCTTCCTAACACTTCGACCCGTCGTCCTCGACCTTGGAAGGTGAAGAAAGACCGGCCTGCGAGACTCCATGAAAACTAGGTTGATTTGGGGAAGAAGAGCTTATAGAGTAGGGCAGATTAAGGTGAGCACATGAGCCATACGTGGGCGGTAGCATCGTGCGACCTCTTCAATCTATTCACAATAAATGAAAAGGCAACCTACAAATATTTGTGACTTGGGGCGAATGAAATCCGATTTGATTCGAAGATTTTGCATTAACTAATTTTTTTTGCAACTTTCCCGGTGAAAGCTGTTGTAGAATGTAAAACCTTTTAACAGCAAGTTGAATCCGTTTTCCGGTGAGTTAAAAGTTGTTTCAGGCGTGAGACAGGTTTTGTCTCAAAGTTCCCACAATATATATAGCCTATCGGCTAATAATTCTAGATGCCTACACTTGAAATTTAAAGATGTGAGAATAATAAGAAAAATAGTGCTTGAAATGTAGTTTCTAAATTAAGAGGGTCAAACACTAAGAGCACAAAAAGTGGTCCTATTTTTATCACAAAAATGTAACATAAGTATACATGTGCTCTCCCCATTTTTTATTTTTGTTAAGTATTTTATAAATCTCTTTGATGGCAAGCTATTGGTGATAATGTAGTAGTTCAAATATTATTTTAATTATTTTTTAATGAATATATTTTTTATTAACTTTTTAAGTAAACACATCTTGAAAAATAGAAACTTGAATGTGCTCTATCCCCTACCCCATGTTGTATAAAATGAAGTGTATAATGTGTAAATGAGAATTTTTAAATTTTGATGAGAGGATAAAAAATTATGTAGAGAAATAATCCATCTGTAACTTTTACAAAAAAAAAAAAAAACTCTACTAAAAATAATTAAAGATCAAACCTCAATATATTTGAATTTTAGAAACAAAATGATTGAAAGTCTAAGATAGAGCTTGATGTTATAGTAGTGTTTTTATAGACTATTGTCTTAAAATATATGAACTTGATGGAGAGCACACTCAAAATTTGTATTCTTTTTGTATGTCTCATAAAACATGGATTTGTGCACTCAACTTTCATGTCCAATCCTTAGGATTGATAAATTCAAAATTGTTCCAAGCATAAAGGAGAGATTTGATTGATTTAAACTTGAAAATTTATGTGTTACCAAAAATGTGCCCAAACCTCAACATGAGCATGTTATGATGTGCATTCTAAATTTTTGGGATGCTAGAGAATTTTAACTAAATATGAATGTTTGAAAACTTTTTTACCCCATCTTTGTGCACGTAACTATACCTCCTTTACCCCAAATTAATTAGAAACCTAACAATATCAAACATCCATTAATGTTAGAAAATTTTCCACGACCCTATCCACAATGTACTAATAGATGAATTTCAAGAAGCTTGGCCTAAGTATTCACCATGTAAATTGATGAACAAACCCTAAATATGGTTATGAAATCTTAGCATATGTAATATCTAATAATATAAATGATCCAATACATTTGAATTAATTGATAACAACAATTTATGAACAAAGTCATAATCTCAAGGATAACTCGATATCAAGAGCATCAATTCATTAAGAACAACACTTCATCACATTAGCAAGACATATATTATGTTTAAAGTTCATCATAATGTGATTTAACTATATGTTGAAAATTTCTTTTAAAATTAATATTGAATATAACTACAAAGACTAATGATTTCACATGACAACATGTTACTATAGTGAAATTAATCTTTTTGAGAGAGTATTTTCATTTTAGTAGAACAAGTTTATCATTACTTAAGATTAAAAAGATGTGTAATATTAAATGGGAACTTAATATCAATATCAAGATTCCTTTAAGGCACAATGACATTATGGTAGGCACGTTGGTTGTATCTTGTGTATTTGGTGATCAGTTGCTCAAATGACTTGTCATAAAACTAAAGTATGAGTCATTTCTACATTTTTTGTTCAATGAAATATTATTTGATGAAATTAAAATGTATGGATTTTATATTCATTAAAATTTTATAGTTAAATTCAAAAATGGTATTGTAATTTCAAGTAGTGTTTGTATAATTTGATAGTTATCATATTATTATACGTACTATAAATTGTAAATTGATTTACATATTTAGACTTCAATAATAAGGATTGACAAAAAGATGGTACAAATTGACTACTTATTGCAAGTAATAGGTTCTAAGTAGTAGTGTTAAATGAGGATATATTTTGTAAACTTTGTGCTATTTTTTTTACTTAGTAGCAAATTTGAATTCTATTTTAAAATGTCAACTTGTAGCTCATCTATTGAAAATGCTTGGTCACATAGAGCTTATCAATATTTTATTATTGTTGAGTGCAAAGAGGAACATGATCAATCTTCAATAACTTATTAAATTGATTTATATATACCTTATTGTGTATCATTTGAAAGAATTTCATAACAGATAGTCGTGTTTGAATCTATGACAATCATATTCAAGTCTTGTCTTGTGCCTTTTGTGCATATTCATGATAATGTTGTTTGACTTAGGAAGTCAATTAAGTGCTAGAGGTTTTTGTTTAATTAAATTTATTTCAACAAACACAATATTGACAACATCAATTGCAGTGTGGTTTAATCATGGAAAGGATTATTTTCCTATATTTAATTTACATGATACACAAAAACAAGAAACACAACGATTAAGTAAAATTTGATTGTATTTAGTACCATTGTTCATGAATCTCCAATATTAGTGACATATATGTTTAATGGTGCAATTAGAATACCTATGCCAATTCTCATTTAGTTTTGGGTCTATTTTGCTGAATGTTGTAATGTGATTACATAGAAACATGTAGCACACTCTTGTGCCGAGTTTGGTTCATTCATCAACCCTTATCCATCCTTATTTAGTCTCACCTCAATGTGTATTTCCATAGATTGGACCTTCTCCTTGTCATATTTACACATGTTTCCACATATTCACCTCATTATTAGTCTACACTTTCATTAAGAGATGGTATAGAATGCTCTGATACCATGTAATAGATGAAGATTAGCTCAATACCCAAGACCACCTACAAAAAAAATGAAAAACTTTTACAAGAGGGTATGCAAGAATATGAGCTTGTTTGATATTAAGACCTATCAAAATGATGATGAGGTATGAAGTATGTTACATATGTGTACAATGACCATCCTTATATAAGCAAGGTGAGGAATATGATTGAACATGATTGTGACATGTGTCTTAATGTTATGACATGTGACAACTAGCAAACTAACTACCTAAGAATCATGCACAAAAGCTAGATAAGATAAGTTTTAGAAAAGCCAACTAAGACTTCTAAAAAGAATCTTATATCCTAAGTAAACTTAGCATGTGAATAAGTCCCCTAAGTCCCTAGCAAGGTAAATTACTAGGTACAAGACTTTATATTCACACCAAAATTTATCCATAATCCTTAAATGTTGCATTCCCTACCTTGGATCAATACCGTAAGTGGGGAGTCATTCCCACATAATGTAAAACTAACACAGGTAATTAATTTTTTAAAAGAAAATCAAAATTGTTGATTCTCATTCTTTTTGTCTAGCATTAGGAGCCAACTTGGTACATTTAAAGGCAACTATTTGTTATATCTTTGGTTTAAAAGGAATTCAATATGTAAATCATTCATAAGTAGGAACAAAAAGGCGTATCTTAAAATCCTAAGAATTAGAATAGCCATTCTAGAAACATTTCATTTCGAAGCACTAAAAGGAACCCAAATTTGTATTTTAAATCATATAGGAAACTTGCATGTATGAATGTTGTATTTGATATCCATCCATAGTTGTAAAGTTAGTCTAATTGAGGAGCTTGACCTAGGAGAATATGACCCTTATGATCTAGCAATATCCCCAAGATATTTTTCAATACCATTTATCCTTACACACTAACAAACATTAGAGATAGGAGTGACACAACATTCAAAAATCCATAGTTAGTTAATCAATCCCAAAGATTTAGGGCAGTTCCATGCATTAGGTCACATCTATAGAGAACATGATTAATGAGGTGGAGTGCAAATGAATCTACATAATTTATTGTGTCTATTACAATTCTAAGATAATAAGCAATTTGGGAGTATATTTTTTGTATTGTGATGACCAAATTCTATGCAAAATCAACAATTAGTTCTTAATTATAGTTTCAAGAGCTAAATGCCTAATCCTCCTCATGTAATTTTCAAGTATTTATTGCATAATTATCATTCATAGTTGATTCATTAACTAATAAAGATTAATTTGTGCATCACTTCTATGCATTTATTTAATTATCTTATATTTACATAAGGAAAGTATTTTTTTACAATATGCATTCCATTATTTCAAGATAATTGTTGAAACAATTAAACAAACATCTCTATAGATACTATTATATGAATGTATCGAGCTTACATTGATTTCAAGCTAAGAAAATGAATTTACTTGAAATCTTTAATAAATAAAACACTAAAAGCATGCACAAATTTGTCTCACACAAAATCAATGTCAACAAGGAATGATGGGCAATGATTAAAAAATATTCCACAAGCTAGAATTTGGAGGGACTAAAAATAAAAGCATCCCAACAAAGGATCAACGAGGAATCAATAATAGCCTTGTTAAGAATGTGGAAATCAACAAGGTAGAGTGTTTGTAGTGATTATTGTAACACCCCTCTGTTTTGGCTCTCTGGATCATATGTGTTCTTCCTTGTTATGATTGTGTTTAACTATGCTTTGACTTTGGAACTTGATTACTTTTGACCGCTAATTGTTAAGCGATGTAAACATTATATTTGATGTGATGGCACTTTAATCAGAAGTTATTATTATTTCATGTTATGGATTAAATTAGCATGTGTGTGAATTATTGATGTTCATGCTTTGATTATATCAGTGATGATTAGATACGTCAGTTAGCGATGTTGTATTGGTGAAGGGGACGGGATTACATCACTCATGTGCGAGCGCCCTGTGATTCCACGATTTCCTCTTCACAGTGTGTTTTAATATATTATATGCATGTTCAACACTCGTATTGTGTGCAGGATGCAGGTACAGGACATCGACTCCAACTGGTTCTACAGGTCTGAGTGTGTCTTTTGTCCAATGGAAAACGATTGGGAGATAGTAGCTAGGTTTTTTGTGTCGTGACATCACCCTAGCCATAGTGTGTCGTCGGGTTGTTAGTTGGGATAAGTTATTTTCTTTGTTGTCTCTTCTCTCGTTGTTGCGTATTTAAATTTGCAAGATAAAGGGTGCTTGTTTTATTTAATTGCATTGTCAAAATAAATAAATGAGTGACTATTAATTAATTAGTTAATTTAATTCAATCAATAAAATAATCTAATCATGGATTAGATTTATTTATTGATAAATTAAATTAAAATATTTGTGTTAGCATTATTAAATTTTGAGATCAAATCAAAATAGAAATTGCCTTGCATTCTTTTTTGAAATAAAATTAAAAAAAAAAATTATTTTAAATGTAAATTGGTAAATTCAATTTTGTTGAAGAAAGAAAATTTAATTATCATTTGGGTTGCAAAAATAGATCTTTGTTTTAAATTAATATTGTGCAAATTACACTTGGAAATGGAAATTGTTTTATGAAATTGCAAAAATAAAATATCTTGTTTTAGCAATAAATTTGATGGGTGAGTCCATTTTAGGTTTTTGACAAATTTGGGGGAAAAAAATGGCATAAGGTAATTGATTTTATTTTTGGAATTGGAATTGGATTTTGGTGGAGAGCTTGGAGGTGGCTAAAATTGTGGAATTGAAGGAGGGCTTGAAATTCTCCATTGTTGAAAGCTTCCAAATTTGGAGAAAACACAAGGTTCCATCATTCTTTCTTCTACTTCTTGTTTCATCTTGAATGGAATTTAAATGATTGTAAATATAGTTTTAGATTCAATGAAAATCCATTGAAATGCTCTCAAACTTGCAAACTTGTAGTTAGATTTGGAAATGGAAACCAAACAAGAAATTTACTCCAAAAAAAAAAAGGTGAAAATCAAAGAAAACTCTATTTCAAACTTAAATTTTTGAAACCCATTTTGTTGTTTTTGAAAATAATTTCTGTTCATGAAATGGGTTTGGATTATTTTCACAATTTGAGTTTGAAATCAAAATTTGGGTATATATATTTGTTATATTTGAAATTTTTTTATTTTGGGTTAAACCTAGAAAATATCCTGTATTTTCGCCATGGACAAACACAGGGATTATTTAAAAAAAATAATAATTTTGTTTGTTGTTGTGGGGTGGGAGGTCAAACCCCACTGCCACCACACACGCCGCGGCCGTAAGGCCACGAACTGTGTGTAGAACACACAGGTTGTGGCCAGAATGACCACAGACTGTGTGAACCACACACAAGCTACAGTCGTAAGGCCACAGACTATGTGAAGTTCACATAGGCCGCAGCCTTTACGGCTTTGTGGCATTCCAAATGAAACTTTGGATTTCGTTTTTTTATGTTTTATTTTATAATTATTATTTAATATTATATTAATATTAATATATAATATATATATATATAATATATATAATATATAATATATTATATTATATGTATAATATATATTATATTATATATATATAATATATATATAATATTTAAATAATAATTAATTTAAATATATAAATATATGTAACATATATTATGCATATATGCTTAATTAGATAAATATATATGCATAGTATATATACATGTATATTTTTATATTTATGATTTTAAAATAATTTGTAAAGTGTAATTAAATTGCTTGATTAAGAGGATTGAAATATTTGATTAAATAGATATTTTAGTGGAATTTATGTATATTTTAATGAATAAGGGATTTTATTGCGAAATAGGTTTTATTGAATAAGATAAATGCCTTGATTTATTTAAATGTCTTGAATAAGAAAATAATAGGAAATTTAGAGTAAGTAAATTAATGTAAATGTTAGTTGAATGATTGTATTATTTAAGTGTTTTGATTATAATTATAGTTGTAAGATTGAGAATTTAATGAAAGATTTATTTTAGTCAAATGATGTTAATTACTAAATTGCTTGATTATGAACTTATTGTGAAACTAAGGATAAAGGAATGACTTTTATTTAATGCAATGATGTGGAATGAAATTTAGAGTTTTGATTAGATGGATGCAAGGAAGGAAAACTGTGATTGACTGGATTTAGGAAATCCGAATATTAGTCTATTTAATTGCATGAAATGCTTTTAATGTTTATTCGTTCTTGCTCGATGTTGGGAGTATAGAATCTTTGTCTTGAAGTCTTACATATAGGGTTTCATTTATTTGTATGGGTGGTCATCATGGTAGTCAACCTTTGGGATTGTCTTGGGATTTGTGCCTCCTTGGGATTGGGAGAGGGCCATGTGGTTGTGCCTCCTTGGGAAGGAGTGATTTCTTTGGGTATCTTCGTTTCCTCCAGTGTTTGGAAAGGGTTTAACCTTTGTCTCCTCCAATGTTGGGGTGAGTTTCCTTTATTTGTTGCCTCCTTGGTTTGGAGAGGTCGTCTTATCTGGTTACTCATTGTGGTTTATATCGTGTATGTTGTCGATAGGAGAGTGGCTCTTGTGGGGGTCTGGCACACAAAGGGGTGCCAGGGTAACTCACCTAGAGTTTAACTAAGTGATAATTTAAAAGAATTAATGGGGATCTTTCACACTAATAAGATAATGAATGTCTCTCTTGTGAAGCAAGTGAATGATAAGGCTCGAGATGAGATGGGATGCATAGTTTTGCATGAGGGTCCGACGGCTGGTAGAGGCAAGCCAGGGTAACCCAGGATGGGGGTCCAGTAGCCTAGGAAGGTTGAGCCAGGGTAACTCATGGAAATTTATGCATGCCACTCTTCCTATGTCGACAGTTAATCAGTTATTGTGCGATGTACATGATCTTTGTTCTCTGGAAGCATTGTAGATGTTAAGTGACCTTGTGATTGTAGTTGTTTTAGTTCAAATATGTTTAGTCCATGTCTAGTGGTAGATGGTCTTGTGTAGGAATTCCTTGTTACTATCTCCTAGCACGGAGGGAGTGGAACCTTTTGGATTCCACGTGGTTGGGTGGCATGCTTCATAATCCGTTGGTTTTCTTTTTGTTCGTGTGGACGAGACTTCCAGTTGGAGAGCTCTGGGTTCTAATTTCATGTCATGCTTTATCCTTTCAGTTGGTTATTGTATTTATTACCCCTCATTGTGATCGAGGTGGAATTTGTAATATGTAATCTTGATTATTGGATTTATCTCATTCGGGGAATGAGTGTTGTAATTATGTTGTAAACTGTAATATTGGAATCCAGTGGTATTTCATATTCTATGATGTAAATTATCTTGCATGGAATGTATGTGTTCTTATTTCCTTAAGTATTTAAATGTTATGAATTTAATTCATGTTTCTTGTTTGGGTTCAAGTAACTCAGTCTCATAACCTTAGAGGATTGGTTGGCAATGGTTAGTTAACTTGCATGTTAATTGTTCTAATTGTCCTTTAAAAAAAAAATAGTTTGTTTGTGTAGTAAATTGCAACTTCCCCTAGGGTTGTGTGGCGGGGCGTTACAATTATATTATTGAAGCCCTAATTTTAGGAGTTGTATTTTCTTGTATTTTAGAAGTGTTTTTCTTCTGAAAAAATACATACATAGGCACTAGATAGGGGGTTAAAATTAGAAGCCAATTAGAAAGCATGTTGGCTATGGAACCCATTTTATTATGGGGGTGTAGGGGTACTCCTATGTGGGGTTTGGGGGCCATGCATCCAAACAAGGGTTCAGGGGCAATTCCCTTGAAGCCAAGTTATTTATATTTCATTATAATTGGACCATTCATCATTATGTCAGAAATTTGACAGTAGAGGTTATGTTGGATTTTCTTGTTCTAGGAGGCAACCCCCTTTTATGAGGGAATTGTATTATGGATATGTCATGATATTGTACTATGTGAGGATAAAATGATAGAGATAAGATAAAGTTGTAGTCGATGTGTTGTAGGTTGTATCCCTTCATTTTGTTGGATGAAATAAAGGAAGGACTGGTTGTTTCTTTGTGGACATAGCCCATATTGGGTGAAACATGTGTATTTGTGTCTTTGTGTTTTTTATATTTTATTTCTACATTTATTTTATTATATATTTCGCCATGATCATATTCCTAACAAATAGTATCAAAGGCATACATTTATTTGGCTAATAAACTTGAAAGGAGGGTTTTTGGTTCAATTGGGAGCAATGACAGAAGAAGGAAAGTTTAGGGTTGAGAAGTTTAATGACCACAACTACTAGCTATGGAAGATGCAAATGGAGAACTATCTATATCAAAAGGATATTTTCTTAAAATTGAGTGGAAAATAAAAGAAGCCAATGAATATGATAGAGAATAATGGTAGATTCTTCAAGAAAGAAAGACACTAAAAACAATACAACTATGCCTAGCAGTGTGGGTGGATTTCAACATATCAAAAGAAATGACAACAGTGGATTTGATATATTTAATATTAAAATTTTAGAATGTGGGTTTGTTGCTAATCATTTAAATGAGTTTAACATGATCACCAATTAGTTAAGTTTTGTAGGAGTAACCTTTGATGATGAGGTTAGGGATCTTTTGATTTTGTGTTCATTACCAAAAATTTGGAATAGTTTGGTCATGTTTTTGAGTAATTATATCTCTATTTCAAGCACTTTAAAGTTTGGTGATGTTGTTGTTGTTATCCTTAGTGAGAGAATGCGACAGAAAAGCACAGGTGAGACATCAAGTAATGCTTTGACTGTGGAGAGAAGTGGAAGACAAAGGGATAGAGGAAAGAGCCCAGGAAATCATGAGAAGCCTAAGAAGGGAAGATCCAAATCCAGAGGAAGGGTGGAGTGTTGAAATTGCAGGAAGAAAGGACACTTGAAGAAAGAATGTTTCTCTCAAATAGGAAAACAAGGAGATGGACAACAAGAAAATAATAAGGAAGAAAATGTAGCAAGTGATATGTTGTAAGATACTTTAATCCTTTCATTAGATAATATTGTTGATTTTAGATGTTAGAATCAAGGGATTCATTTAAGGTGATTTTGGACAGGTGAATTAAGGTGAATTTGTGGAAGTTCATTAAAGGACCATTGGTAATAGAAAAAAGACATTGTATTTATTTACTAGTAATTATAATTCTTCTATTGCCTTAGCTTCTACAAGGGAAGATACAACATTGTGGCACCATAGGCTTGGGCACATGAGTGAAAATGAAATGAATATTTTTCAATCAAGGAATTTGATGCTAGGTTCAAAGCAAGTTGATTTGGATTTTTGTGGAAACAATGTTTATGAAAAATAGAAGAGAGTCAAATTTCTTAGAGTTGGAAAGGAAAAAAAGAGTGAAAAGTTAGAGCTTGTGCATTTAGATGTATGGGGACCATCTTAGGTATCATCTCTTGGTGGGTCTTATTATTATGTTACTTTTATTGATGGTACAAATAGAAATAAATGGTTTATTTCATTCAAAGAAAATTTGATGTCTTTGATACTTTTAAGAAATGGAAAGTTTTGGTTAAGAATGAGACAAGAAATAAGTTGAAATGTCTTAGATCATATAGTGGAGGCGAATAATACAAAAAGGAGTTTGATAGTTACTCTTCATACCATAGGATTCATAGATAGAACATAGTTCCAAGAACACCACAAGAACGTAGTGTTTCAAAAAGGATGATTGTGATAATCATCAAGCATGCAAGGAGTGTGAGATTGCATGTAGGTTTTCCCTTATAATTCTAGGCATATGTTGTGGATACTATTGTTTACTTAAATTAATAAAAGGACTTCAAGTTCCTTGGATGGTGGTATTCTAGAGGAGGCATTGGCAGGTAAAAAAGTAAACTATTTATTTCTGATTTTTTTGGTTGTGAAGCATTTATCCATATTGATATAAAAAATGTTAGTGTGAAAAGTGTCTTTATGCATCTAGTTAGCATTTATCTAGTTTCTACATCTAGTAGTCCCATTCACACTAGCTTAAGTTCATTTAGTGGTTTAGTTGTCTCACCTCATAGACACTTGACACATGCCTTCAAAATTGTCCCAAGTGTTCTACATGTGTCACATCTCTTGGAGGGTTAGTCAGTCTTTTCGTTTCACCTTCCTACTTCCTCTTTGTCCTATATAAACAAGGAGTGATCATTGTATTAACACACATTTTATGATAGTTTTGTAATGTCATAAAATTGCACCCCTTGTAATTTCACATGCATTCTTGTATCCACTTTAGTGTCCACTCCCTTAGTATTTGTGTAGGCTCATCATAGGCCCTACATCAGCCTTTTTCCCTTCTCAGGATGCTCAGGACCCCTTTTTAGCAACTACCCCCGCGCGTCAACTTTGCATCAAACCCCATGCTTTTCTCGTTCTTGTTGTTTTATAGCGTGATGTGTTTGGAAACTAGCATGCTACACCAAAATTTGGGAACCACGCTATAGTCCTGCAACATTTCAACATTCAAACGACTATTTCCAAGTGCCTTGCCACTCGTTAGCTACTTTTTTTGGTGGTAACGACCCAAGATGCCTTGTAATGGATTGGGAAATTTCTTTTCCCTCCTCTTCTCTCTTCAAATGTGATATTTTCAATCTATTTGGTCTTCTTGGGTTCTATCTTGAAATCTCTTCTCCTTTCTTAGACATTCTCTTCTCACTTTGTCAAACTTGCATAGCTCTCTACAACTTTCTACATTAGCCTCAAGCTCTCAAGTTCTTACAACACTCTTTGTGCACATCTCTTTTGGCTCTCGCAACTTTGTCTCTCTTTGGCTTCCTCAAGCCTTGTAGGTGATATCTTTCTTATCTTGCATCTTTAAGCATCTTGGGATTTCTCACATCCCCTTTCTAAGCATTTTACTATTTTTTCTATCTATCTATCTTGTGATATGGGTTCCCCTTCTTGAGCGGGGATTGCTTTTATCACTTCGTATTTGCTTACTTTGTTCACTTTATCTATCTATCTGGTTGTCCATGGAGGTGGGAACACCGAAACGGGGGTTTGACTACAACAAGCCCCTAAACAACCCCAACATTTTTCCCTCAGTCTTATGTGTGCAAGTGTTGAAGATATTCATTTGCTGGAGGCTTCATTACTTGTTGTATTATGAGCACTTCCTTTCTCCTTACTTTATTTCAGTTCTATCATATTCAGTTACTTTCTCGCATTCCAAGAGTTCTTAACAGTCAAAGTCGTAGTAGGCATATTGTTGTTTTCTATGATACTATAGATTTTTGGTCCGTACGAGACGCTAGTGTGCCTCTAGGACTCTAGTGCACCACGTTGTCGTCCATTTTCCATGTTGTCATCATTTGGTCGAGAATTCACCAGTTTGTCTAGAAGGCCTTTGTGACCTGCTCTTTCTGGTTCTAGAACTCTCACTCTATTCCTTGAGCCAGTTTAGGGTAGTTCTCTCCATGAGATTCTCTTGAGAATAAAGAGACTCATGAGTAGCAAATTCCCCTTCTCTACAAGTTTATTGGCTTATGCATTGCACTTGATTCATTTTGTAGAAGTTTGAATATTGCATTCATTATTTGTTGCTCCAACATGATATTAGAGTGTTGAATTGTAAGTTCCTTCTCATTTTTTTGGTAAATTAAGCTTTTATCCCTATCAATGAAGCATCGTGGAGCCAAACAGACACCACCATTACATCTGAAATTAAGAAACAAAGAATTACCTTTCATTTCATGAAAAATGGTAGGTTTGAAATTTTGCAATTTTTTTTGTAGTAGTGCCTTGTTGTATGGTACAGTACCATACAAATCCGTACTATACGATTTTTTATAAAGAATGCAAAAAAAATTAGGGCTGAATCACCCTCTACTTATTATGCCATTTTGGTTGACATTTGTGTTTTTTGTAGATAATTTTGGCCCTAATCTATCTGTTGTAGTAATTTTGGTCAAAGTTTTAGGAAAGTAGCAGTTTAAAGGTTCCAAAATATCTTGGTATCATGATCTTGTGTGAGATTTCACTTGTTGAGGAATTTTTGTGACACCACATGCCCTCATTGTTTACTACGAGCCAACCTCTTCACATTGATCTCATCTCCACACTATAAAGGGGTTTTATAACATTATTCTCTTCAAGTGGCCACTCAAGATCTCCAAATTGCAAGGGCCAAGGCACATGAGGGTTTGTGATCTTGGAATTTTTTTGTAGGATTGAAATTGT
Source organism: Sequoia sempervirens (assembly GCA_007258455.2). Classification (NCBI taxonomy): domain Eukaryota; kingdom Viridiplantae; phylum Streptophyta; class Pinopsida; order Cupressales; family Cupressaceae; genus Sequoia; species Sequoia sempervirens. Next base: position 925,500,719 of record VDFB02271358.1, read on the forward strand.
AGTAAATGTTTTTTATAGTCCTTTTAGATTGTCGATTGTTGGTTTTTGTTTCTCACTCTTGCAGATTGGAGTTTTTTTGCTACAATCCTTGCTACAAGCATTTTACTTACAACTCATCTAGGCTGACCTCCACTATTCCCTTTGACTCAGTCTCAAGCCATGTTAACTATTTTCTTTTGATTGCTAACAATTTATTTTAATAGTGAAGATAACTCTTTGAGCTTGTAAAGGGGGTTCTTTTTTATTTTGCAATAACTTGTAAATAGGGGGGTATTTTTTTAAGTGTAAATAGTTGAAAGGAAGTTGGTTTTGTCACTGACACTTTAGTATTGAGATGATTGCAAAATTGTACTTTTTAGAGTTATTTTTAGACCTCCAAAATTAGTGTAATTTGTGACAATTTTTGATGGGGCATAAATTTTATCCCATTTGTCAAAAATTTATATATTTTTTTGAAATTCATCAAAATTTTATAAGGATTTCAAATTTGCATAAAAATTAAGTTTTGGTAAGCCTGTTTTTCCATATTTGTAAAAATCTTCGTGACTTATAAATGGATGATTTGACTTCCAAACTTAACAATGCTATATGGACGATTAGTTTTTAGGATACTTCAAATGATGGTCCTAATCTACCACCACCACCGCCTCCTCCACTACTTCCACCTCCTACCACTCATGTTTTACCCAAGTGGGCTCGATTATTGAGGAGGCCAATTATTTAGCTGGTGATCCTACATCCTCTAGATGTACCCATTCACAATATTCCAACACTATTCTTTTGGATCATGCTATATCTCCAAATCTGTAGGTTTTCTTAGAGGCTTCCACTATTCCAGAGTGGGACAATGCTATATGGAAAAGGAGTATTCTTCATTGATGAAGAATAATAAATGGGATTTATTTACTCTTCCTAAGGGAAAAAATATGGTTTGGTGCAAGTGGGTATACCGCACCAAGTATGCAAATGATGGTTCCATTGAAAGACACAAGGCACGTCTTGAAGCTAAGGGTTTTTCATAGGTTGAGGGCACTGACTACTCAGAGACATTTTCCCCTATATCTAAGACAAATTTAGTTCACCTTGTTCTTTCTATTGTTGCATCACAGAGATGGCCAATTTAATAGATAGATGTGAAGAGTTCCTTTCTACATGGTGATCTTCATGAGGATATCTATATGGAGCAACCTCCCAATTTTGTCTATGAATCTTCACTTATTTGTAGCTTATGCCACTCTTTGTAAGGTCTCAAGCAAGCCCCTAGGGTCTGGTATGAGAAGATTGATGGTTTCTTGCTTGTATTTGATTTCACTCATTGCCGCTTTGATCACACAGTATACATCCAGAGACATGGAGATGAAACTTTGATACTAGTCTTGTATGTTGATTACTTGATCCTTACTAATAGTTCCTCATCCATGATTTAGAATATTCAACATAGTTTGATGGAACACTTTGACATGACAAATATTCGCTTCTACATTTCTTTGTTGGTCTTTAGGTTCTTCAAAGTACTTAGGGGATTTCTGTATACCAGTAGAAGTACGTCAAATGTTGAATTGCTTCATTGATTTCATATGAATGATTGTAAGTGTTCACCTACACCATTCCAGTCTAGTCTCACTTTGACTATGACTTGTACAACAACTATTGTTGATGATACTTTGTATAGACAGTTAGTTGGTAGTCTTTTGTACTAAACATATACATTCCCAAATATTACCTTCGATGTTGGGCTTGTCTCCTATTTTTCACATGACCCTCATGAGAGTCATTGGAAGGAAAGCAAGCGTATATTGAGGTATACTCATGGCACCACTCATTTTGGCATTCAATACACACTAGGTGCTTCATAGATAGTAGGCTACACCAACTTGGATTGGACAAGAGGTGTTGATTCATGAAAGTCCACTTCCGGTTTTTTTTTCTCTTAGTTTTGGTCTAGTTGCATGGTCTTGCAAGAAGCAAATTGTTATTTCATTATCATCTATTAAGGTTGAGTATCGAGGAGTAGTTCTTGCTAGCTAGGATGTACTATGGCTTCAACAAATTATCACAAAGTTTGGTTTTCCACTTGATCATCCTACTATACTTTGGTGTGATAACCAAAGTTCCATTCACATTTCACATGTAACCCAGTTGAGTATTAACAGAAAAAGCACATTGAGATTCATATGCACTTCATTTGATAGCTTATCTAAGATGGTGTTCTATCCTTAGAGTATTTGAGTATTGGGGATCAAGTTGTAGACATCTTCACTAAACCTTTAGTATCTCATTGCTATATTGCATTGCGCTAGTTGCTTGGGGTGAAGGAAGTTGACCTTGGGGATCTTGAGTCCTCCTTCCTTTGTATATAGTTCTCTTTTTTGGAGAGGAGTTTTTTTTACCACTAGGTTTTATCCTTTACTCCGTTTGTGATTTTTTTATTATATGAGTATCTCATTAGGCCTTGTTGTCAAGACTCATCTTTTAGTGAGTTACTCCCAAAGTATCTCTTAAGGGGGTGTTAGTGTGAAAAGTGTCCTTATGCATTTAGTTAGCATTGATTTGGTTCCTACGACCAATTAGAAAAAAAATATAAAACTTTGGTATCATTTCATATGATCAATTTTGGAAGATGGACATCTGGAGCTGGAAAAGATGCACATTAGAAAAAAACCTCCAAACATGTTGACAAAGGTAGTAACTCAGGTGAAACTGATTTCTTTCTTATTTATAGCTAGCCTTCAAGGATGATGGTGCATATAAGAAACTTGCCAAGTCCAAAGTTGGAGCCTAGTCCATTGGGTGCAATAACAGTGGAATTGTTGTAATCAATCTCCAAGTGGGAAATTGTTAGTATGGAGCCTGATTATCTTCCCAGTTAGTCTCTATGTGGGAGTTTGCTGGTTTTGGAGTTTATTTTAATTTGTGCATGTAAGGGGTTTACCCCTCATTGGGTCCAGGGGGGATGACCCCCCAATAGGAGGTCTAGGGGTCGCACACCCTAGTGGGGGTTCGGGTGCAATACCCCTAAAGCCAAATTATATATATTTTTCATTGTAAATCTGAATCATTCATCATTGGGTCACAAATTTGATTGTAGAGGTTATATTGTATTTTTAGATTGCCCTAGAAGGAAAGCCCCTTTTATGAGGGACTTATATTATATTTGTGTATGATATTGTATTGTGTGAGGAGACTATGACCGAGAGAAAAGAAAGTTGTAGCAGATGTGTTGTAGATTGTATCCCTTCATTTTGTTGGATGAAATAAATGAAGGACTAGTTGTTTCTCTATGGATGTAGCCCATATTGAGCAAACCATGTACATTTACATGTCTTTGTATTTTTTATATTTTATTTTTTCATTAATTTTATTATATATTTCTCTATGATCATATTCCTAACAAAGAATTTGAATGAACCACAAGATTGGAAAATATTAGCATTGGTATCTTAAATACATTTATAAAAGACATAAAGATAACAATATTGAGTCACCTATAAATTGGATTTATGATATAGGTTAGATAGATGTCTTCAGATTTATTTCTTATATCTATTGTCCTCTTTTAGAAAGATATACTTAAGATATCTATGCCAATATATGTATATATACATGTATATATGCACATATATGTATATGCATACATAAACATATATGTATACATATATATGTGTGTGTGTGTGCATGTATACATACATTTATATATATGTATGTATATATGTATATGTACATACGTATATACATATATACATATGCATATGTATGTTTATATATGTATATATGTATATGCATGTATACATATATGCATGTATACATATATACATATATACATATATATGTATGTATGTGTATATATATGTATATATGTATGTATATACATATATACATATATACATGTATACATGTATACATAAATACATATATATACATATATACATGTATGTATATATGTATGTATGTGTATATATATATACACATGTATGTATGTGTGTGTGTGTGTGTGTGTGTGTATACACATACATATATATATGCAAGATGCTATCAAGGGGGTAACTCCCTATTAAACATAAAATATTTACATTCCAAATCTTAAAAATAAGGTTCTTAAGAACAACTTATTCTACTTCTTTTGAGCCTTTTGCACTAGAAATCTCCTTAGACTCATATCCTCCTCTATGGCTATTGAACATGATATACAACATTTCTTTTGTTAACTCAAGTGCTCAAGCTTGCTACTCCTCTGCCAATAAATCCTTGCTCTCTTTAATGAAATTATGGTATTCTTCCAAATTGTATTTGATCAACCTAGTCCCAAAAATTAGCCAAGCTTTATGAAATGCAACATTAATTTCCATTTCCAAAATCTTGAAAACTCCTCCAAGGCTACTTGAAGTTGCCTTGATGCATTTTCTTGTTGCTTTAACAAATTTTTCTTGTTTTTTTTCAACATATAGTTGGTTGTCACGACTTCCCCCACCCCTTCTACCCCAAAGCATCAATTATATTTGAGAGGAAAACCTCAATGAAAAATTTGTCATATTTGTGCCCTACATCCTTCTCCCATGCATTCAAGCCAATGATCACAACAATCATTCTGTCAACATGCTCTAACCCAATGCAAAAGAGCTTACATAGTTGAGGTGGAGATATGTTGGTCACTATAGTTGCAGTCCATATTCATCGACAAAACTCTATCTCTATCCTTCTAGTTCAACATTTATGGAGTCTAGAATCTTATTTGAGATTCTTTTGTGACTTTCCAAGTAGATTTGTCCCTAATTCTTCCCCTCCATGTATATAAGATACTCATTCAATTTCCTAAGTGTAGACATTAACATCTTTTCCAAACAAGAAAATTTATAATGTTTTATAAGATATTATCTCAATAAATAAAAATTAATGAAGAATTCCAACCACGATACTGACAATTATTAAAAATTAAATATTTAAATATAAAAACGATTTCTATTTTTAAAATAAGATTTTTATTTATCTTATAACTTTTTTACCATATCTCTCCATAATTTTAAATTCCAAACACACACCCTGCCCCTAAAACTCCACTCTTAAAAGAAAAATACTATATATGAATTATTATTCACTCTATTCCAAGGCTGCTACTATTTTTTTTTCCTTGAATCTTAGACTGTATTTTAAACCAAAAAATGAGGTCTTATTGGTCAATATCAATGCTTGGAACACCCGTCACAGGCAGTGCATGCATAGAAAACTGGCTATCTAAATCGGACAGCATATATTTTCTACTATTTCCCAGCAATATCATGCTTCATAATTATGCCGTCTTTAAGGTTAAGATTACAATGATTGACTTACAAAACTTAAAACTAAAAATATGACTCCTTGATAACTTTCCATTTACCAAACAAAAAGCAAGGAAAAATAAGAAGAATACAGGAGGATTTATATCTTAGATACTCACAATGATGCCTGAAGTGAAACCCACAATAACGCTAATGACCATGGAAAAAGCTGCCAGCTCCAAATTGCCCACATGTCCTACAAATGCCTGTGTTATGACACTGAACCCAAAATTTGCAAGTCGACTGAAGATTGCTGCCCCTGCAATTCTCCATGTGGCTTTTGACTCGACCCAAAATCTCCCTGCCAGATCTGGGTCTATGGAGAAGCCTCTTCCTCTTCCTTGAGCAGGTAACAGGGGACTTGCAACAGACACTTCCTCCATTACCTTTCTTCCAATTGGTTGCCAATACTTTCAGGAACAGAAAAATCCAGTTATTCCCGAGTCATTTCCTATGCCTGGTAGTTAGAATATACAGGTAGATATATAAAATGATTCAAGCTCAGAAACATCCAGTTTTTCCCAAGTCATTTCCTATGCCTGGTAGTTAGAATATACAGGTTGATATATAAAATGATTCAAGCACCTGCCCCATTAGATTCCATGAAAACTTTCTCGAGTCAACGCCATTACTGTTTACACAACGGACATTCCCTTGATTTCAGGTGGAATGGAATAAAAATAGGTTTTATGCATAGATATATGTTTCCCTTCTTATAGTTTAAGATGTGATGGAAGAAGAATTGTCTGGAAATAAACATCGGTTGTATACAAATCTAAGATGTAAGGTAGGCATGTGTTTTTTTTTTAATGCTAAAAGGAATTAAAAATACAGAGAACAACCATGACAATAACAAGAGCAGCACATTTTTCATGAGTGTGGGGTTACTGATATTAAACAATAAATGCAATCATATTAGGTAAGATATGAATTTAAATGGGTGTGGGGATCTCTTGTTGGACAGAGAAAAGACTTTGAATTCTTTGTTAGGAGACAATTTTTTGGGGAGTTGTATAAAACTTGGGGACATGCCAAATAATGATATATTGGTTAATGATGCAGACAGTTTAAAATATTATGAAGTTGGATATGTCTTGCACAACCACTTAGTTTTTTTTTATGAAATCACAACCTCCATATCTCCATACAACCACTAAATTTGTTTTTTTTTTTTTTTTGAAATTACATCTTCCATACCTGCACACTACCATTAGATACATGTACTTGCAAAACAATGTTACTATGTACACAAATCTATAATCATAAAAAAATGTATTACTAGTCAAATGTGAAGAAAAAAACATGTGAAGTAGTGTGTTGTGTGTTATAGTGTATAAGGAATTGTGGAGTTGTGATTGACTTGGGAACCATAATATAGACATATAATGTTGGGTTTAGAAAGATATCATGATGCATAATACATGTAAACAATGATTTTGGCACCTTAATGCTCTCTAACTCTTCTAGGGTTTTTTACCTAAAAGGAGAGAGATGGACCAAAATGCTAATTTCAACACTCAAGATTAATATAATGAGGGATGAAATGTGTCTAAATGTAATGTCCTAAGTGCAATAAACTGAAAAAAAAAAGATAATTATTAATGTAAAACCTAAGAAATGCAAAGTGCTGGAAAACACATTGTGATATGCAAACATGTGATAAATGACCTAGAAATGCAAATAAAACCAAATAGAAAGTTGTAAGACAAAAGGTGTGTACCTAGAAGTGTGTTGTAGACTTGAAACAACTCTGAAATTCTGAAAATACTAATTTTTAAGCCTTGCGGGACACTTGTGCCAATCTGGGCAACTTAGTCCACTTTCAGAAATTTTTTGGAAAACTGCATCAAAGCCCGTTTCGGCCAAATGGGTATCCAAATCTATAAAAATTTCTGAAAAACAGGTTTAGTGGGACTAATTCACCACTAGTGGTAACTTAGTCCACTTTTGAATTTCTGAAAATTTGGAGGTGGAAACGAAAGCCCTAGGTCTGTACTCTAATTTCCCACAGGTGTCCACTTCTGAAACTCTGACTTTTGGGCCTGAAAGTGACTTTTTGTTGATACTTTGGCTTGGTCAACAAGGAGAGGTCTTCAACAAGTCTTCAAATTAATCTTCAATGATCTTCAAACCCTCAAAGTACCTAAATCTGCAAACACACAAGACAAGAGAGAGAAATGTTGGATGTTAGGCCTTGGTCAAACCCATTTTTAGGTAATTAAACCAAATGAAGAAATAATTTAATGAAGCGTGCAACAATGGAGTTAATACCTTGCCATGATGTTTGATCTTGAATTTCTGTAGCAAAACACGAAGAATTTGCCCTTGAATGTCTTATGAAGCTATCTTGATGACTTGCAATGATAAAACCCTAGCTTGCTTGACTTGAGAACATGATGAGTGATGAATGATAATTGGTTATGACTTAAGATGAGTTAGAAGCTTGAAAAATGAGAGAAAAAACCCTTATTTATACACAATTATGCCTAAATTACCAAAAATACCTCATCACAGGCCGACCTTAGGTCTTAAAGAATAGAAACCTGAAAGAAATTTGAATTAATTTTGATTTTTGTGCCACATGGGACTAGGTCACCCAAGGTAGCGACTTAGTCCACCTAGGAAATTTTGAGTGGATGTCGGAGATTAAGATGTATTAAATGTTGTTTATCGGGTTCTTCTTTAACAACACACTTAATTAAGGCTTGTAAGTGCATAAAAGGGCCATTTAAAGCATAAGAAAGGTGTAAATATTGATGACAAGCCCAGGAAAGTGTGAAATTTTGTTACAAGACTTTACAACACTTTGAAATAGGTCTTGGTAAGGTTACTAGGTGAATTATAACATTATGGTCCTAGAAAAGTGTGAAGATGTGTTACAACACCTTACAACACTCTTGCAAGACATCAATAAATGTATTTTATTCAATTTGCAAGGGTTCAAGACCTAATGTGGATGTGTAAAACACCTCACAAAACCAAAGCAAGGCATCATTAAGTCTAATTTGTCATCAATTATTCCCATATCAAACAAAGTATACACTTTTTGGCCACACAATACAATTGTGGGGTTCTGATTTGCACAAATTATGTAAACATGATCACCTTAAAAAAGATGTAAATATAATTATGATGCATGGAAAAATTATGTAGTTGTTGGAGCAACAAATATTGAATGCAATATTCAAATTACCATGAAATGAATCAAGCACAATGCAAAAGCCAAATAACTATCATAGAATGTGTAGAATACAATTATCACTCCTTGTTTATATAGAACAAGGAAGAGGTAGGAAGGTGAAACAGAAAGACTGATTAAACTTCCAAGTGATGTGGCACATATTGCAAAACACTTGGGATAAGTGTGAAGGCATGTGTCAAGTGTCTATGAGGTGAGATAACTAAACCACTTAGTGAACTTAAGCTAGTGTGAATAGGACTACTAGGTGTAGGAAATAGATAAAAGATAATTAGATGCATAAAGGTACTTTTCACACTAGCACCCCCCTTAAGTGATACTTAGGGAGTAAGTCACTAAAAAATGAGTCTCGACAACAAGGCCTGATAAGGTACTCAAGTACAAAAAAAAAGTATCTCACAAACAGACTAAAGGAGAAAACCCAATGGGAAAAAACTCCTCTCCAAAAAAAGAAATATATGCAAAGGCATGAGGACTCAAGATCCCCCAAGGACAACTTCCTTCACCCCAAGAAACCATTGTAATGTAATATAGTGAGGCAATGTTGAAGGTTTAATGAAGATGTTCTCAACCTAATCCTTAGTACACAAATACTCAAGGATAGAACACCATCCTGGATAAGTTGTCGAATGAAGTGCATATGAATCCCGATGTGTTTTTTTTGTTGATACTCAATTGGGTTGCATGAAATGTGAATGGCACTTTGGTTATCACACCAAAGTATAGTAGGATGATCAAGTGGAAGACCAAACTCTATCATAAGCTATTGAAGCCATAATACCTCCTAGCTAGCAAGAACTGCTCCTTAATACTCAATCTTAGTAGATGATAATGCAATAGTAGTTTTCTTCTTGCAAGACCGTGCAATTGGACCATAACCAAGAGAAAAAAAAAACTGGAAGTGGACTTTCGAGAATCAACATCTCCTGCCCAATTTGAGTTGGTGTAGTCTACTATTTTTGAAGCCCCTAGTGTGTAATGAATGCTAAAATGAATGGTTCCACTAATATACCTCAAAATACACTTGGTTGCCTTCTAATGACTCTCATGAGGGTCATATGAAAAATGAGAGACAAGCCCAACAATGAAGGTAATATCTAGGTGTTTGTGTGTGTCAAATACAAAATATTGCCAACTAACTATCTATACAAAGTAGCATCAACACTAGGTGTGGTGCAAGTGGTAGCCAAAGTGACACTAGACTAAAATGGTGTAAGTGTGGACTTACAATCACTCATATGAAATCAATGAAGCAAGTCAATGGAGTACTTCTACTTGTATATGGAAATCCCCTCAATAAACTAAAGAAATTGAAGACCAAGGAAGAAATGCAGAAGTCCAAGATTTGTCATGTCAAAGTGTGCCATCAAACTATGTTGAATATCATGAATCATGGATGAGGAACTACTAGTAAGGATCAAGTCAGCAACATATAATACTAGTATCAAAAGTTCATCTCCATGTATCTAAATGTAAACTATGTGATTTAAGTGGCAATGAGTGAAACCAAATGCAAGCAAGAAACCATCAATTTTTTCATACCAAGCCCTAGGGGCTTGCTTGATACCATATAAAGAACAATGCAACCTACAAACAAGTGAAGAGTCCTGGAAAAAACCTGGAGGTTGCTCCATATAGATCTCCTCATGATGATCACTATGTAGAAAGGCACTCTTCACATCCATCTAATAAATTGGCCATGACTGTGATGTGGCAATAGAAAGAACAAGGAAAACTTAATCCATCTTGATTATAGGGGAAAATGTCTCAGAGTAGTCAATAACCTCAACTTGTGAAAAACCCTTAGCCTCAAGACGTTCCTTGTATCTTTCAATAGAACCATCAACTACATATTTGGTTTGATACACCCATTTGCTCCAAACTAGATTTCTTCCCTTAGGAAGATTAACTAAATCCCATGTATTATTCTTTATCAATGAAGAATACTCCTTTTCCATAGCACTATCCCAGTCTAGAATGCCAAAAGCCTCTGAAAAACTCTGTGGATCTAGAGATATAACATAACTCAAAAGAATAGTGTCGAAGGTCTATAAACGAGTGCATCTAGAGGATGTAGGATTACCAGATAAAGAACCAACCTCCTCAACAACACCTCTATCCCACTTGGAAAAAACACAATTGGTAGAAGGTGGTGGTGGAGGTGGTTGTGATGGTGGTCATGGATCAAGACCATCAACTAAAGTATCCTCAAGCTCTAAGGTATCATCATGAGATGAAGAAGGTGGAGTAGGTAGTGAGGAAGAAGAAGATGATAGATGATCTGTTTGTGTGAAAGTATCATCAAATTGGACATCTATACGAAAGTGGATATCCCTAGTGAGAGGATCAAATAACCTATAATCTTTCACATTGTCACAATAACTAACAAAAATGTATTGTTGATTCTTCCTCTCCATTGCCTCATGCCAACCATCTGGTATGAATGGCCAATATTTACTACCAAATACTCTGAAGAAGGAAACATCAGGCTTGATTCTAGACCAAGCCTCTTTTGGGGTGAGATTTTGAACTACCTTGTGGGGAGTGCATTTCTAAATATAGTTTGCACAATGGATAGCTTCAATCCAAAATGATGGGGCCATAGACCTAGAATGAAGAATACAATTTTCCATCTCCTTTAATGATTTGTTTTTTCTTTCAAAGACACCATTCTATTGAGGAGTTTAGGGAACCAAATACTGATGTCGAATGCCATGTTCAACAAAATACTCCATAAAATCTTGGTTCACATATTCCCCCCACTATTTATGCGGATTTGTCGAATAGAAGAACCCAATTGTTTCTCCACGAATTCCTTGAAGATCCTGAAAGTGTGGAAGACATCACTTTTTTAATTAACAAAGTACATCCAAGTGCAACAAGTGTAGTCATCAATGAAAGTGAGTACATGATTGGCTCCTAAAAACTAAATAAGTTGGAAATGACATGAGGTAACTATGAACGAACTCAAGTAAGGTAGTAGCATTATGGGCCTTACCCTTTGGAAAGGGTTCTTGATGGTTTTTTCTAAGTACACAACCTCGACAAACACCCTTTGTGTAAGATACCTTAGGGAGTCCAAGTGACATATTCTTAGTAGCCAATTGCTAAAGATGCTTATAATTGAGGTGTCCAAACCTCTTGTGCCAAATTTTTCTCAAAGAGTAAGCATGGACAATATGTTATGCTCCACAAGATGACTCAAAATCACGAAACTTGTATAACTGAGACCCATGATCTATTGTGCTTGATGCAACAATCTTCTTTGGATGGTGTAGTTGTTGAATAATTGCATCATGTGGTGAAAAATCAACTACCTTTACATCACCAGTATGGGAAATCTAGTAAAGTAAAAGGAGATTATCTAAAATCTCAGGAACATAGAGAACATCCTCAATGCTATCCTCTGTCAACTATAGTATACCTAACCACATAACTAGAATCTGTGAAGAGTTTCCCACTAAAATATGATAAGTAGTTCTATCAGAAATAGATGATAGAAGATCCTATGAGTGGGTCATGTGGTGTGAGGCCCTTGAGTCAACTATCCAACTATCCTTGGATGAATCCAAACCTCTAGCTATAAGGGCATGTCCCTTAGTAGGTTTGGGAAGATCAATGTGGTGTCTCTGCATGGCCTCTTCCATAGTTGCAATCCTCTTATAACAAGCTTTGCTATTTGTTGCAAGTATGAGTAGTTGGTGTTGTCATTGGTGTCAACAGGTTTATGTTTGTGTTGTCATTAATTCCAGCTAGTTTTGTTGGTGATTGTTGGAAGTCTATTGATGGTTGAGAAGTTGTGGTGTTGCTTTGATTAGTTTCATTATGTTGTCATTAGTAAGTATTACTAGTGTCAACCTCTAGTGTTTCTTTAATAAGCATGTGTATGGTTGAGTTTCTATGTTGTAGTTGGTTTGGTTGTGATGAAGAGGTGTTCTTGATGATGATAATATGTTTCTAGTGCTTGGCTTCCAAGTTATTTTGAGAAAAATTGAATACAAGAGGAAATAGAGTGTTGTAGAGGTGTTCTAGCATACAGAGTGGTGTTCTGGTTTTTCTCTGCATTTATTCTATGTTGAAGATATTATTGTGTGGTTTGAATATTTTGATCAGGGGTGTTCATAGATGTTATATCCATAATTTTTTGGTCTAGATCATTGTGTAGAGAATTTTTTGTTCACCAGTGTATTGCGGTGCTATCTGGGAGAAATGGGTTTGCTCTGCATTTCTCTGTAGTTTATGTTCTAGTCTTGCAGTTTTGGAAGTGTGTTGATAAGGTTCATATCTACCTTCATTTGAAGTTGTTCATGGTTTGGTGCTATTCAAGTTGATTTCTTGAGTTACAGTATGTGGAAAGTTAACTAGGTGTACATGACAAGTTTTCTCTTTAGGTGTATGATGTTGTGAAGAATTTTTTGGATTTCAGGGTGTTTGTAGAATATTCCAAATTGTGTTCAAGTGATATTTGTTGTCCACAAGCCATCTTTGGATCAAAGGAAGTTTTTATGTACTTGTTTAATGGTTTTTACATAGGTTTGGCGGTGTTTACACTAATTGCGGATTTTCTTCAATGATTGTGGAAGCATGGTGTGACATGTATGAGTGGATTTAGGTTTAAGTTAAGGTGTGATGTGGTCCACCTTCATTTCTTTTGACTACAATAATAATTTGGTGCTGACCTAATTTGAATTTTTATGGTTGAGGTGCATAGCCAACATTGGAGAATGTTTTTAAGGTTGAAGAAGGTATCAATAACTGTTGTGTTGATGGAGGATTTGTGTAGTGAGTGTAATACGAATTGCAGAGGTGTAAAGTGAAAATTTGTGAAGTTTAGTGTGAGCTTCAATTAGTTAGAATACTGAAAGTAGTGAGCAGAAGGTGTCGACAATCTTTAGAAAGGCTGTGAATGTGTTGGTGATGCAGTGGTGGAATTTTCTATTGCATTGAGATGGATTTTTCACTGTAACATTAATCTTTCTTCTTCTCTGTATTCTAGTAGTGATCCCTTCTTTTAGTGAGCCCTCCGTCAGTGAGCTTAGTGTATTCGGTGTTGTAATTACTTTATATTGTGAGCTAATCCTCACCGTGGTCTTTTCCTTCTTGGGTTTTCCACATAAATCTGGTGTTCTATTATGCATGATGTTGATGTGTTTCAATTTATGTTATTTTCTTTTATTCTAAATCATTGTAACATATTGAAGGCTAATGAAGTTGATGTGGATTTGAATGTTAATAAGGATTTTGATGTTTTAATGTACAACTAATTCACCCCCCCTTTCAGTTGTCTTGTGCATTCAACACTATAATGATTATCTAATCCATAAAAATTACAATGGAGTGTCTTTTTAGATTTGTAAGTGTTATTTCTTGATTGGTGAGATGATGTGACTTGTGTATTGAATGAGTTCTTTTGCTTAGATGATCGCTCATTTTTTGAAGATGATTGTGCCTTAGGTTTATTAGAAGGCTTCTTTCCCTTTCTATTAGATGATTGGTCAACAAGTGCCTAAATTTTTGAAGAGGTGATAGTATCCATAGAGATTAGTTTAGATTTCTCTCTTGTAAGTCTATCATAAAATTATTAGAAAGATGACATTACATGTGTTGTCCCAAGAGAATCCATGGTAGAGTAAAAGAAAGGAGAAAGTATATGATAAGGACCTCTTAACTTCAACAAAATCAAGAAGACACACTCTTTATCTATTTTTGTTTTACCACAACCTTGAAGTCTAGAAAGCAAAGAGTTAAATTGAACCAAGAAATCTTCAATAGAAGAGAAGGCATCTAGAAACAATGTTGTTAATTCAACATCTAATTGTAGAATCTTGAATTCATCAACTTTACCAAAGAGATCATCAAATTTGTCCCATATTTTCTTAGGATTTGTACAACTAGAAATGTGAAATTACAAATTATCAAAAACAAGAAGACCTATTATTCCCATTGCTTCATCTAACTTGTTTTGATAAGTAAATTACTCAAACTCCCTAGTAAATTAAATTTATTGCCTAGTAACCATTTGCCATAATCCCTTAGATCGAAGTAATTGTTATATTTTGACTTTTTATGTGTGGAAATTATGTGGAGTTAACAAGTTAATTTTAGGATCCATGATGCATACATAGCAAGGAACTTGAATTGTGCCTTAGAAAACCCTCCAAAATCATATTATATCTAAATGTAGAACCCCCTAGAAAGAAAACAAGGATTACAAGTTTATGTCAAGTTTGGAAGCCAAATCGTTTGTTTATAACTCACAAATATTTTCAAAAATAGTGAAAATGGGCTTTCCTAAATTGAATTTTGATTACAAATATGGAATCCTTACGAAATTTTGATGAATTTCAAAAAAAGTTTATGAATATTTGATAAAATAGGGTAAAAGTTACAAAAAGTGCACAAATTACACTAATTTTCAGATGCTAAAAGAACAGATTGAAAAATACAATTTCTAAAATGTCTTTCCACTGAAATGTTAGGCTCAGAAAGAGCTTTCTGGTGACTATTCACAATCGAAAAATGGACTCCCCATTTGAAAGTTATGCACAGAAGAAAAAACACTCCCCTCTTATAAGAACTTGATGGAAATGAAAAGAGTCTCCTCTTTGCAAATATTAACAAAGTCTGATTAGTTAAATATAATACTTTGAAGAGATGCTAAAAAATAATGTAATGTTTAAAGGGATGTACATAAAATTTGATATTTTATGATATTGAAAATTTTTTGAGTATTTTTTTTTTTTTTATGTTTTTTAATATACAAATATTTACTTTTTAGATGAGTTTTAATAATTTAGGATTATTAATAAATATATTTTTCTAGTCATTTAATTTTAATTATAAATGTTATATGAGGTCTTTTTTTTGTAAAGGTTAGTTCAAGAGTGAGAAGTTTGAAATTTGAATTGGTGGATTAGGCTAAGTTGTGTAATCTAGTACAACATAAGACATCTAAGGAACTAGATATATCCCAACTAAGGTGGTGGATAAGGATATATTTGTTGATGGATTCAAGATTGGGGTTGATTTTCTTTCCAAACATTTCAAATTGAGCATTAAAATAATATACTAATATAGTGTCCAAACTGTTTAAAATAATAGTGTAATATTGTAGGGTATGTATTTTTATCCCTTACATTATACCCCATTTTGGGGTGTGTGTGAATTCAAAACAAGCATGTAGGAAAATTTAAATATGTACTAAATAAAGCTATTTTTGTACACAATCATGAGATGTTTATGCAAAACTTTACAACACAAAAAAATCATAATCATCAAACATTGCATTGCTATTCAAATTCGAAGTGGAAAATGTGTAAGAGATATTTTGTATATCATTGTGTATAAAAAATTACAAAGTTGTGACTTAGTTGGCACCGTGAACATAAAAACATAATGTTAGGTATAAAAAGGGATCATTCCATACATAAGGAAATTGCCAATTTGTGACTTAATTGGTTCCCATAAATTATATAAACATGACCAACTTCTAAAAGATGAATATATATAGAATTATAATGCATAAGGTAATCAAAGAGTTGTGATAGATTTATTTCTTGTGATTTATGTAAGTATGGATTTACATGTAAAAGATAAGTATGAATAGGATCATGATTCATAAGGAAATCATGTAGTTTTCTTTAAGTTAGCGCAATGATGTGTGCAATCATGAAGCCATGCTAAAATGAGATAGATATGGTACACCCATTTAAATTAGAGTAATCATGCATTAGCTAATAATTAATTAATCTTTAATTAATTATTAGTCTAATTTATTCTCACGCGCTTAAGCTAAACTTAGGATTTGTTTATTCAGTTAAATAAGTGCTTTTCTATGTTAACTAAAGTGAGCTATTATTAGATCATTCTATCTCATCGCATGTGATGTTGAAACTTGTCATGATCTAATCCCTTTATCATTTAGGGTTGGTCCTAAATAGCACTCAACCCTTATTGTATTATCTCTCTTATGCTCTCTCAAGGTTTCATGACTTTTGCTTGAACTCTCAACCTTTGAGGACTCTTGTTTTCCTTGAAGATTCTTGAGGTTCATTATGTAAGTATTTTCTTGTTGAGGAATGTTGCATATCTTTGTTTGTAGATCTCTTGCATGGAAGGTGTCTTTGTTTGTTGTTTGATCATGTGGCTTGTGTTTTTAAAAATTCTAACATGGTATTAGAGTGTGGATTCAACGAACCCCTTCTCAATTTAAAAGGTTTTTTTCTTCAACTAGGGTTATGCACTTCAAATCTAGAATCCCTTTTCCCTTTTTTGCAAATTTTGGAGGTGGGAAAATTTTTGGTGCATTTGGAACCAAAACAAAGTCTTCCATTGGATTCACAATTGTCATGAAAGTCAGACTTGCCTTTTGTTTGGCCTGATTTGGAATCCTGAGGTCAAATCTACAAGGGTTTGAAGCAATAGCTTTTTTTCAGATTCGAAGGGTAGCTACGATTTTGGTGCATCTTGGCATGAAAAGATCCTCACGGTTGGATTCAATAGGCTAATTCAATGAATTTTGACTATAAATTTGCCCTATTTCAACATCGAGAGCTTCTAAGGAATTTTTTTTTGTACTAGAAATTGTACAGCCCCTATACGGATTCCTGTGCACAAAAAAATTTAAAAAAAGTGCAAAAAAATTAAAAAGGAGGTTCGGCTTTTTTTTAAAACTTTTTTTTAGAAATTTTAAAAATAAAAAATGTATTAAAAAGGTTTATTTTTTAAAAAGGCTAGTGAATTTTAAAAAGGCATGGGCACATTTAATGACGCCCTCCACACAAGGTACTTACCCTGGTAGTACGACAGCATGGGCCCCTCCCTTACACCTGTCAGTAGCAAAGAGCTGACCAAAGGTTGCTTCTTGTCGTTTGACGAAAAATAATCGATGACTTCTCCACCACAAAATTATTTTTCTTGACATAATTTACCCTTTACCGATGCCACCTTGAATTTTCCAGCGCCGCTTGAATTTTCTGGCTAGTCTTTCCTCAGTCTGCATGTGTTGGCATATTCTAGGTACAACACAAAATCTTCCCTTTTTTGGCATATTCCATTAAATTTTTTTCTTTCATTAAATTTGTTTTAGGGGGACCTTTTTTTTTCCAATAGAAAGAATATTCTACTAATGTCATGTTGACGTGAACATGACGTTAGTGGTACAGACACTGACATGGCCTCTTTAAGACCCCTTTGTGCCCTAAAGGAGGTATTTTTTTCTTTTGGCCATAACTTGGGTGTACGATATCAGATTTTAGCAAATGAGATATCATCAAAAAGAAGGTTATGCAAAATTTTCATTGGTGTGGGTCTCATCACTTTTTCTTTTTCTTTTTTTTTTCTGTTGGTGCATTCTATAGCTTGTTGAAGTCAAAAGTGATGTTTTCAATATTGAGCTCATAACTTTTGACCCGTTTCTTTGTTTTTCACGATTCCAATAGCATTGGGACGGTCTTTCAGAGCTCTTCACAACCATCATGCACTTTTTCCATATTGATCTTCAGGTACATTTTATTTAGTTTTTTGTGTTTACACTCTAGTGGATTACTTGGACATCTATTTTTGGCTATTCTACATGTATTTCCAATATTTTGTTCTATTTGGACATTGCAAACATCTTTTTCATGCACATTCTCTTTTTGTAGACACACAGAGATAAAGTGCCATTCTGGTGTATGCTTGTTTAGGGATTTTGCACATCCTATTGTGCCTTTTGTATTTACACTATGATATAAAGTTTCATGGGGGGTTGATGTTTTCCTTTGGTTTTCCATCACACCTTTTCCAAGTGAGTGTCCCTTCCACGACAACAGTGAATCCTAGTGATTCTTGCCTCATGCGAGTGTGCCTTAGTTTGCACACCCTTTTATTTGTAGGTTGTTTCTCCTACATGCACTTCTTGGTTTCACATAGTTTTAGTGTACCTATCATGGCTCTCCCTTTTCAACATTATGGGGGGGTTTCTACTATTGGTGCTAATGATTCCTTGGTTTCATGTTTGAGTGATCTGCCTATCTAGTTCTTGTTCCTATGTACTTTCAGATGCAGTGTATGTTAGTGGTTGGTTACATGCATTTCAATGAGTTGGATCATTTACCATATGGACTCTCTTGCACATTCCTATTTTTGGAGGTTCCTCATTTCAACATTATATCAATCATCATTTGACAACAGTTTATAGCTTCTTCATGCTTCAATGATGTTCTATATGTTCCTCTCTTTTTTTGGAACATTATTTCAGTTGGAGGCTTCTCAGTCCTCCCTTGATTTGGAGGTTTTTTCAGTCATTCATTCATCTTTCTCTCTTTTGGAGAGTATTTTTCTCTCATTGTGATTTTCTCCTTTTTCTCCAGTTTTGAGAGATCTTTTTTTTGTACATGGGTACCTCACCAGGACTTGTTTGGCATGACCCATCATGCATTCTTTTTTAGGGTTTTTAGCTACTCCCTAAGTTCATCTTAGGGGGTGTTAGAGTAATCATGGATTAGCTAATAATTAATTAATGTTTAATTAATTATTAGTCTAGTTTATTCTCATGCACTTAATATAAACTCAAGAGTTCTTTATTCAGTTAACTAAGTTCTTTTATATGTTAACTAAAGTGAGCTATATTATTAGATCATTTCATCTCATCGCATGTGATGTTGACACTTGTCATGATCTAATCCCTTTATCATTTAGGTTTGCTCCTATATAGTACTCAACCCTCATTGTATTATCTATCTTCTGCTCTCTTGACCTTTCATATCATTTTGATAGTCTCTTGCATTATGTAGCTTTTTCTTATTAAGGAATATAACAATTTTTTATTTGCAAATCTCTTGCATGGAAGGTGTCTTTGTTTGTTGTTTGATCCCATGGCTCGTGTTTTTCACAATTCTAACAGAGTGCATAAAGGAAATATGGATTCAATTAGAGGAGAGAATAATGAAATATACAAAATGGGAGATCTAATAGTGTGCATCTCATAGATTACTAGTTATTTCTTTGTACTTATTAAGTGTAAATTAGATAACACACTAAAAATACAAAAATAGAACTACTACAATACTATCTAGATAACAAGTACATAAGTTGGGAATTTCTAAGTGTAAATAGAAGAGATACATCATATAAATAAAGAAATAAAATATGAGCACCACTACAACAAATTCCTATGATAAGCTCCCTTTTTTGCTTCCACCCACTGTTTTAATGTATTTTTCTCCAATTTTTTGAAAAAGTCGGCGTTATTTATAGGGATGGCACTATTTTTGGCATTTTTTGCACCAATAAGGACAAGCAGGTGCTAAATCAGGCACAAATTAGTAACTACATTAGTGCCAAAATTAGCGCCAAAATTAACGCCTAGAGTAGCACCCATATTAATGCCTAAATTAGTGCCCAGGTTAGCACCTACATTAGTGCCCATATTAGCACCTAATGTAATGCCTAATTTAGTGCCTACTTTAGAGCCTATCTTAGCACCTAATTTAGCACCTTATTTAGCACCTAATTTTTATGAACTAGCAGGGATTAAGGGTGTTAGAACAAAAAATCCTTCCCTAATATTCATTGGCCTTCAGTTGCTTGCCTACATTTCACTTGCATCAAAAGATTTGCTACCTTTAATTTTTCATTGTATTTAACATGAAATGCAAAAATTGGTGTGACAAGATCCATACTGTCACTAGCATTCCCTTTGTTATATATACCCATTTATTCCTCCAGATAATCATAAAAAAAGAAAAAATTTCCTTCACCGTAGTACTTTGTACAGATTAAGGGTTGAAGGTTGAAGGATTAAGGGTTGAGGGTGGTTTAATGTATAGGGTAGAGGGTGTAAGGGTTTAGGGTTTAAGGGTTGAGGGTTGAGGGTTTAAGGTTGATGGTAGAGGGTTGAGGGAATATGGTTCAAGCATTAGGGTTGAGGGTCCAATGTATAGGGTAGAGGGATTAGGGTTTAAGGGTACTTGAGGGTTGAGGGTAGAGGGTTTAAGGGTTGAGTGATTAAGGGTTGAGGGTTGAAGGATTAGGGTAGAGAGTTTACTTGGGTTTAAGGGTTTAAGGGTTGAGGGTAGAGGGTATTGGGTTGAGGGTAGAGGGTTTAATGGTTTAGGGTTTAGGGTATTGGGTTGAGGGTATAGGGTTGAGGGTAGAGGATAGAAGGTTTAAGGTTGTTTAAGGGTTTAAGGGTTCAGGGTTGAGGGTTAAGGGTTGAGGGTAGAGGGTTTAGGGTATAGCTAGGTTTGAGGGTATATTGTTGAAGGATTAGGGTTGAGGTTCCAATGTAGAGGGTAGAGGGTAGAGGGTAGAGGGTATAGGGGTTGAGAGTTTAGGGTTTAAGGGTTGAGGGTTGAGGGATTAAGGGTTGAGAGAATTGAGGGTTGAGGGTTTAATGTATAGGGTAGAGGGTTTAAGGTTTGAGGTTGAGGGTAAGGTTGAGGGTAGAGGGTTGAGGGATTAGGGTTGAGGGTAGAGGGTAGAGGGTAGAGGGTTGAGGGTTAATTAAGGGTTGAGGGATTAAGGGTTAAGGGTATAGGAGGGTTTAAGGGTTGAGGGTTGAGGGTTTAGGGTTGAGTGTACTTTAAGAGTTTAAGGGTTGATGGTATAGGGTTGAGGGATTAGGGTAGAGAGGGAGGTTGGATGGATTAAGGGTTGAGGGTTGATAATTGAGGGTTGAGGGTGGCTTAATGTATAGGGTAGAGGTAGAGGGTAGAGGGTGTAAGGTTCTAGGGTTTAAGGGTTGAGGGTAGAGGGTTGAGGGTATATGGTTTAAGGATTAGGGTTGAAGGTCCAATGTATAGGGTAGAGGGTATAGGGGTTGATGGATTAGGGTTTACGGATACTTGAGGGTTGAGGGTAGAGGGTATAGGGTTTAAGTACAGTTTAGGGTTTAGGGTATTGGGTTGAGGCCTCGACCATCAAACCTAAACCCTTAAACCATAAACCCTAAACCCTAGTTAAACCTTATACCCTCTACCCTCAACCCTAATCCCTCAACCCAATACCCTAAACCATCAAACCTATAGGTCCTCAATTGTATACCCTCAATTCTCAACCCTCTAAGCCTATACATTGGATCCTCAACCCTCATATATCTTTGTCCCTCCCTCCTCTTCTCTCCTTCTCTCTATCTCACTTCTCCCTCTATATCTCTCGCTCCATCCATGCCTCCCTCTCTACTCTAATCCATCAACCCTAAACCATCAACCCTTAAACCCTTAAACACTCAACCTTAAACCCTAAACCCTCAACCCTTAAGCCCTAAACTATCAACCCTTAAACCCTTAAAAACTCAACCCTATAAACCCTAAACCCTCAACCCTCAATCCTTAAACCCTAAACCTTTAAACCAACCTCTACCCTAGTCTACCCTCAACATAATACCCTCTACCCTCTACCCTCTACCCTCTACCCTCTACCCTCAACCCTTAAACCCTAATCCCTCAACCCCTATACCCTCTACCCTATACATTGGACCCTCAACCCTATACCCTCAATCCTCTACCCTCAACCCTTAAACCCTCTACCCTAGTCTACCCTATAAATTAAACCCTCAACCCTTAATCCATCAACCCTTAACCCTTAAACTCTAAACCCTCAACCCGTATACCCTCTGCCCTATACATTGGAACCTCAACCTAATCCTTCAACCATATACCCTCAAACCTATACCCTAATACTTCGACCTAATATTTTCATTGTATTTAACATGAAATGCAGCAATTTGTGTGACAAGATCCATACTTTCACCAACATTCCCTTTGTATATACCCATTTATTCCTCCAGATAATCATAAACAAATAAATTTTTTTCTTTACCGCAACATCAAAATAAAGGAAGTGCGGGATGGAAAATTCAAGTTAAGAAATAAGCCTTTACTGCCATACCACCAAGAGATTATATAGCTTGCGTGGTAAAGTAGTACTCACCGCCACCCCATGGGGAGAATTATAAGGCAATGCAATAATGCGGTACCTATTGCTATCCCACATAAGGTGATTCAAAGGAGTGTGATAAGGTGGTAAACAACAAGAAGATAAAGCATACACCACTATACTTCTGGGAGGGTGAGCAACATATACGGTAGAGCGGTATACACTGCAACCCCACAACAAGAAGTCTTGAGCAAGGCAGTAGAGTGGTAATTATTGGAAGAAAGTTGGACACCACAGTACCACGTGAGGTGGATAATATGGCTACAGTAGAGTAGTATACACCACAACCTCATAGTAAGACGTCTTAAGCAAGGTGGTAGTGAGGTAAGCAACATAAGGGAAGGGAAAAATACTGCCATACTACAATGAGTATAATAAGAGATGGTGGTAGTGCAGTAATCATTACAAATTGTGGTAATAAATACAAAACATAATGCTAGACACCCCGACGCATGGTGTAAAAATTAAATGCAAGGATTGAGCTTGCTATGAAATTATTTTATGAAGATTTAGCATTAAAACTGATATGACTGAATACTGTGCCATCCAAACACAAGTGATTTTTCCCAATATCGCACTCAATTGCAATGCACTATCATGGACAAAGCTAAGGATATGAGAAGAAGTCCTGCAAGCATCAAATACTCGGGTAAGTGCACGAAAACTCTCTGAAAGAGCTCTATTAATATAAAAAAATCTTTCAAGGTTTTGTCATCTGAACCCATAGTAGAGAAAATTGAAACATGCCTCTTAAAAGAAAACAATCAGAAGTAAAAGAAAGTCAGCCTAAAATTAAAGATGAAGTAAAGAAGAGACCACTCCATCAGTCCATATTAGATATACTTCCAGGGTCTACTAAAGATGGTAATAAGAAGTTTCTCATGGACACCGCACAAAGTTGTAGGGATGCCCTCATTCCTAAATCTGGATGGGACCTATTTTGAATTTTTTACAGTAAGAGAAATGAGAAGATTCCAATGTCAAACCCTTGGATGTTGGGATTAGCAAGGTTGATTGTACCAAATTTGTTTTTTGATGTAGAATTTATCAGACTACTAGCCAAACACTATCACTCAGCTACCAAAATAATAAAGTTTCCAAATGACACAGTATTGGTAGAAGTAACTAGAGAAGCCATCATTGAGTGTTTTGACTTAAACATGCAGGCTTTGACCAAGATAAACCTGCAAAAAAGTGAGGAGGATTATGCTAGGCTAAGAAATACTCATAGAATTGATGAGCTACCCCTATATATGAAAAGAGGCATTGGTAATAGAATAATCCCCATCTCTACTAGCATTACTGAACCATTTACTGTGACAGATTTTTAGTATTACTTTGTGAATACATATTTTTCTCTTTGCCAAGTGTTGGGGATGGATGTTCAATATAAAATGCCAATAGTCCTAATGATGATGGCCATGAGAATTCAAAACCTTGAAACTAATCTTGAATATGATTTTACTTCATACCTTGAGAAGGCGTTAGATGATGAATTCTCCCAAGTTATAGAGGATAGAGCACTTATTGCATTCAGACACTATTCCCTACTATGTCATCTGATATTATACCAAAATAGGGACAATTGGACTAAAATAATGGACTTGGCTAGAGTAGATGAGCAAGGGAACCCCACATCTATCCAAAAATGGTGCTATATTTGGGACATTCGTCACAAGAATTCAAGCTTTGTTGTATTCTACGAAGACTTTGTACATAAAATCCTTGGAGTTCTTTGGTATGCAATACCAAGATTTTCAACCAAAATGTTGCAACTATTGAGACCTTTGGCTTTAAGACTAGAGCAGGGTCATACACACAATTTTGGAGATTGGTTCTTCCTCCCGGAAGTTACAATAATAAGAGTTTATGGATGCCCTGTTGCTCCACACATACTGCCAAAATGTGTGCCCCTCATATTAGCATTTCTTGAATTTATGTGGCAAATGATGTGGATGGAGAAAGATGTAATGCACAAGCAAAAGAAAGATACTTTCCTACCAAACCAAACCAAGTGTGAAGATTGGACTATAGGCTTAGACACACTAGAGGAGTTACAATATTATTTGAAGACAAGATATGCATTGAATTTTGGAAAACAAAGAGCCTTTGACCTTGAAAATAATATTAACAACATAAGGCACAATCTTCTTACCAAAATGACAGTGGCACACCAAGTGGATTATGAAGAAGATGTCATAAGGAACTGCATTACTTATAATGATGTATTTAGTAGATGGAAAAAATGGGAATATATGAAGAAGCTTGAAGAAAGGAAGTAGAGATTCAAGGATTTTCTAGGATACTTTGTTGAGGAAAAGGACCCCATCAAGAGGATAGATTTGATAATGGGTAAATTTGAACAGTTGTATAGTAAGAAGGAAGCATATCTCCAAGAACATGATAGTGGTGCAAGTGCAAAGCATACCCCAGGTGAAACCTCTAAACCTCCCATGGAGCAATTACCTCCCAAAAGATAGAAGACAAAAATCATTGAAGAGTTAGTACCTTATGAGGAGAGTGAAGAGGTGGGAAATATTGAGGAAGTGGCTATAGTACTGTAGTCATTGAAAGGTGATATTGAGGTTGATCAACCCATTCATGAGACCAATGCCCATAAACATGAGGAAAGGATGGGTGATGTAGAAAAAAAAGTACAAAGAAACATGAAGATGAAAGGGAAATTGCAGCCAAGAGATTCATGGAAGATGATGCATTCATTAAGACTCTTGAGTTTAGGGATTTCTGGATGAAGATGAAGATAAAATAATTTGAAGAGAGAATGGAATCAACTAAAGCGATAATTGAAGAATCAGAGAAAAATAAAATGGTAGCACAAAATTTCTAGGAATTAAGAGTTGACAACATTGACATTAGCCCCGAGAAGGCTAGAGAAATGGTCTTGAAGAGCAATATGCTCATTTTACCTAGCTTGGAATTAAAGAAAATACTTCTACTTGATCAACTATGAGCTCAAGAAGATCCAATGCTAGTTGTAGAATTTGACTCCATGAACAAGTGAGTGGAATTGGGTATAACCCAAAAATTGAAACCCTAGCCATATGGATCAAATAGAAAAATACACAAAAGCCAAAATTATTGGATGTAATTCAAGGGATGAAAGGGTTAGCGATGGTAAGGACAATACAAAATACCATCCATTTGGAGGTAGCAACAATGACCAAGCATTCAGCCATGTTCACTCGAGCAACTGTTAAGGGATTAGAAGACAGATTGAAGGAGTATGAAAAGGAACAAAGGTTCCTAAATGATGAAGTTAATAAACTGTTCATGGAGAATTTCAAATTGAAAGAACAATTAAGAGGAGCAGGACCCTCACAAAGCAAGGAGATGGTGTTATACATGCCTCCTATTGCTCCAATGGATATTGTGAAGAACATTTCTGCAAAACAGGTAAAAACTCCAAAGAAGGAAGTGGATGATGTAAAGAAGGCCAGCAATCAAACCCGGGATGAAGTGAAAAGGAGAATTTGTGAAGTTATGGAAAATATTCTTGAGCACAGGATAAAATTAGTTATGGATAAACTGGAGAATGTGCATAATAGTTATAAAACACTTAAGCAAGCAATGGATCAAATAAAGACACATATGCTTGTATTAGATTCTTTGTTCAAAAGGTGGCAACCTCTTCACCACACTTTGGCTAAGTTATGAAAAGTTATACAAAGAATTCCTGATGTTCCACAACACTAAAGCCAACTGAACAAACTGTGAAGATGATTATTGATGAATTTTAGTATATATAAGGGGGAGATAAAAAGGTTGTAACACAAATGGATTTATTCCATACCTTGAAACAATGGTATACACCTCAAATAGTGAGGGATGGTGATTAGTTGAAGGACTTGGATAAGTGGAAGAAAGAATTCAGTCAGGTAATTCATAAGTGTGTAACTCATATACAGGAAGATGATGATACTAGTCTTCACAGGCTAAATCATATCATGGATGGGTTGATTGTTCTTGATGCGAGATACCTAAATTTTTTCAATGATATAAAGGAATTACTAGATAGTCGATGGAAAACTCATCTTGCAAACATGCCAAAGATTGAGGAATATAAGTGGCCATCAAATTTTACAGTGTATCAATGGGAGGAAACGTATTTGGTTTTAGTTGAATAGGATAGTGAGGTGAGAGAATTTGGATGTTCATCATGGAGAGGAAGACTTCGTCATATCAATGATCACAGGTCTTTTACATTGAATAATGGAACCATATGTCAAAATGTCTTAAGTCTTGTTTTGAATGGAGGTAAAAAATAGGTTTTAAAGGGGCCCAAAACTCTTTACAAAATAAAGCAGCTGATAAAAAATGATAACAACATTACACAACATTCAACCTAATAATAGCAAACCAACAACCAAAAAGTAGCCAAAAAGAAGGCAGCCAACCAACAACATTGCATATTGTTTAGTATCTCTATAACCTCCACTTCACTAGCAGCCACCTTCTGCACATCATCCATAGTATCAAACACCTCTATACCAAAGGCCTCACCCTAAGCTTTCATTTTATTTCTAGTTCTGACCCTCAACCCACTAGTTCTTACCTCACCACTCAAAACACTACCTTTAACACCACCCTTCTCACTAGCACAATCCACATCTGGTAGCTTACCCAGAACAACAATATCATCAACAAACATATTATCCTTTCTCTCATTCATAGTAATAACAGGGGATATCACCTTGACAGAGTCAGAAATTCCCAAAACCTTAGAGACATCTCCACTCTTCATCACAACATTCCACATTTTATCCATTTTATCCTCAAGGGATAAGATTCTCCCTTCCAATTTTTGTTTCAAATTGATGGTTTCCTCCACCATAGTATTAGCCATAGTATTAAGAGAGTCCAACAGATTATCAATTTGGCTTTGGACAGAAGGGTCCAGCCTTACTCACAATACTTCTAATTCTAACATTAGTCCTATTAATTTCATGGAAGAACCACTTAAAAAGTTTAAACAACACATTAGCACTATCACGAGCCAAGCCCAACACATCAGACAACTCCTCCCTGTCAAATTTGTCAATCCATTTCCCCACAACAACATCCTCATCAAAAGAACTAACATGAACCTTATCAGAAGAAATATCCTTACCTTTTTCCTGTGGAGATAGGAGTCTTCATCATTCAAATAAAGTAGGTGATTTCCTCTGCTATAGCCTTCCTTTTCATCAGTCTATCCACATCTGCTTTGCTAGTTTCCATAGTATGTCCTCCACCAACAACCCTTTCCTTCCCTTGCTTCTACAGCCCAATTTCATCACTCGAAGAAGCCTCACCAAAGATACCACTAGCTAGGGAAAGAGGGAAACCCTTCTCCAAGAGTTGGCCAACAGTTCTCAACACCCTTCTCTTCGGCTCCCATCCTTAGTCTCCTACAATTGTCTAGTCACTAGGGGAGGAGAGGAATCTTCCCCATAAAGTTGATTTTTTTCCTTAAGCCCCTTAGTATGAACATTCACAACCACCTCATCATTGCTTGTCGTATAGCCCTCTTTGTCATCCAGCTTCCTTTCCCCAGTATTACCTGAAACAGGGGAATTGGGGCCCTTCTCAAAAGAGGCATACGAATCTGGGACATAATCAACATCATCATCCCTATCAGACTCAAAATATTTGTTCAAAATAAGCCTCCACTTCTTAGGTTTTTTACTAACCCTTTCCTCTTTCGACTCTGTCTCATACCCCTCCCGGGGTTTAGCAATATTTTCCTTCGGGGACACAAGAGGTTTTTGCACCTCATGAAATTTGACGTGTTCATAGATTAGGAGAATTAACCCCACATGTAGGACAAGGTTTTTGGGGTTTTTCATGTGTTCCTTAATCCCCGAGTCAAGCGACATCAACAAGTAGTATACGACAATGGCTATTATTAACAATAATAGTTAGTAAAAAATATATAGTTGTTAGTAAAAGAAGTAGTTATTTCCTTAATTATGCTAATTATATAGTTGTTAGTAAAAGTAGTTATGAAACCTGTTGTCTATTTTTGTAAAAGGCCTGTAGCTTGTTGCTTCCTATATAAATAGGAAACCAAGGCCTAGTTTTAACATTAACATAAATACCTAGTCAAAATGTTTGTTGCATTAAGTTGTTTAAAAATTTTAATGTGTAATTTCAAAGCTTTAAGCTTTAACATTGAGGTACGATTAGTTTTAGTGGAAATATGAAATAGTCAATGGATATTTAATAGAATTATTTTTTGGTTACATAACAAAGAATATGTTATTTAAAATGTTGATTAAAAAATTTGTGAGGATAATAATTCAATTTTAATTTAGGTTGTTAATCTAAAAATATATATTTTTAATGTGGAGCAAACATAAAAATGAAATGCGTGGTTTGTTTTTATTTGGTAATTTTAAGTTTAATTTTATCAAATATAGTTGTTTTCAATAGATAGATTAGTTTATTTGTTATGTTGTGTTTCATTATGTTTTTCGTGATTTATATATGTGAAAACATAAAGTTATACCATCTTTTTAGACAATACATTTTTTATTATTCGCTTAAACATGTATCAACCCAATCCTCATATGATGTGAATATATAGTGTACATGGTAAAGAAGTAGCTCAACTATGATGAATAGCTTGGTCATTAACATTATGAAAATTTAGAAGTCTTGGTCATTAACATTATTGTCTGCTACAATGTCATCTAGTGTATCATTGTCAATGTTCATATGTTCTTTCAAGTATTTATATATTTGAATGAATATCAGTTATTGAACCACAATATTGTGCCTATGTGAATGAGTATGCTGATACAGTAAAGAATTTACTATGGATGTTTTTAGTTACATGTTCAAAATTATGTTCAACATAAAAATGGAAACTATTTAAAAATAATAAAGTTAACAAAGTTGGTTATTTAAATAATTGTGAGTTACATGCATTAATATTTTATTAACTTTTGTGTCTTCATGAACATATGTTGATACAAAATGAATGGAAGAAGTGTCCAAGTAATCCTAATTTTTTTTGCCAACAATTCATACCAAAGATTGAACAATTTAAGGATATTGTGCAATAGGTAATTTGTATCGACACAAATATAATATTACTGAAGCATTTCAAAGTTTAGGCCATAAGAATCATCTTTTTTTAAACATGGATTGCAAATAATTCTGAAAATTTAGAAGTCTTGGTCATTAACATTAGTGTCTGCTACAATGCCATCTAGTGTATCATTGTCAATGTTCATATGTTCTTTCAAGTATTTATATATTTGAATGAATATCAGTTATTGAGCCTCAATACTGTGCTTATGTGAATGAATATGTTGATCAAATAAAGCATTTACTATGGATTTTTTTAGTTACATGTTCAAAATTATGTTCAACATAAAAATGGAAACTATTTAAAAATAATAAAGTTAACAAAGTTGGTTATTTAAATAATTGTGAGTTACGTGCATTAATATTTTATTAACTTTTGTGTCTTCATGAACATATGTTGATACAAAATGAATGGAAGAAGCATCCAAGTAATCCTAATTTTTTTTGCCAACAATTCATACCAAAGATTGAACAATTTAAGGATATTGCAATAGGTAATTTGTATCAACACAAATAATATTACTGAAGCATTTCAAAGTTTAGGCCATAAGAATCATCCTTTTTTAAACATGGATTGTAAATAATTCTGAAAATTTAGAAGTCTTGGTCATTAACATTATTGTCTACTATAATGTCGCCAGTGTATCATTTTCAATGTTCATATGTTCTTTCAAGTATTTAATATTATCATCATCCTCATCTTGACCTATGTCATCTTCATCATCATTGAAATTTGAATGTAGACCATCTATATTGTTACCAGATGTATTTGGATCATCATTTTCTATACCATCCATATTGTTGTCTTCCATAACATCATCTAACTCTAGATTGTTGTCTTCTTGTGTCTGAACATAACCATCTTCAACATCATCATAGATGTCAATTTCTTCGATGTTCTCTAATCCCTCTCTCTCATTTTCTTGACCATCATTGTTTTGCTTAGTATCTACTAATGCATCGTAAAATACATGCCTTAATATTGGATCATAATGTATGACAAATAGCCATTTCGGGTCCAAAATATCTTCATAGAAAAATACATGCACATGAATGACATACATATATTAGGAATATGTTATAAAAAATTTATTGATTAATAAACACATGTATATATTCGCAATAAATTATGAATTAATAGATTAATGATCACTACCGCTTCTTGTTTGAGTTAAAGAAATACCTGCTCATAATGAATTGGTAGAACATAAGGCTCCTTATCCTCCTGTAGGAACCATGAGGAATCTATAGAAAAAAATCCACTATGGGTATGATATCTTCGTGTCCTCTCAAATGCTTCATACCATCTACACTTAAAAGTACAACATTTAAAAGAGTGGTAATCCAATTCAATAATTTCTTGTATTTTCCCAACATATTGTAGATTCCCTTCAATTATATTCTTATCTTTTGAGCTTTATTGACTGGATTGCTTGAAGTCAACCATGATGCCACAATCAAAGGATCATCTCTTTACATCTACACTTTCTACACGATAATGTCGACCATATGCCCACATTGTTGGATATTTCCTCGCCTGTGAAAGACCATTTATTTCAGTGAAAAAAATATAATGACGAATATTAAAATAGTTAATAGTGTCAAAATTGTAAGGAAACAACATTTTGTAAAATTCCAACTATACCTTTCTTTCACATCCTCTAGACATGTTGATTTCATCTTCTGTTATGTTTGAATCTATACATGCATCTTCTATTTGATTTTGAATTTGTTCAATAACCCATTCTAGTGTGCAATATTTTCCCCATTCCCCAAGCAGATTAGTGGGAAGTGGAGTATTCCTTGGGTTCGATCTCTTAAACTGTCTCCTTGCATCTAACACTTATTCTCTCTTTTTATCATACAAATCAATCCATTTGTTCATAAAGTCCATGCGGCATAGAATGAACTTGTCGAGTATAGAACTTTCACCTACACCTATTACATGTCAACATGTTTATTTCAAAATCCAAATGTCATGCACTGTTAATTTGACAAATAAATTATAGAGTAAATTAATGATTGCAAGAAAAACAACCACATTGATCATGAATTTACTTAATAATTTCTAGTTGAACACCATTAGATTGTGGTTTTTCTCCATCAATAATATCTAATGCTCGTTCTTCATCCTAGAAGTGTGGACCATCTTCAAAATCCTTACTAAGGAATTCATACAAGAAGAAAAATGCTTCATTCAATACATACCCTTTAGCCATGCAACCCTCTGGATGTTCCTTTTATCGGACATATATTTTTAGAGTTTTCATATACCTCTCAAAGAAAAACATCAACCTCATTGATACGACACCCGCCAATTCAATGTCATCGACTAGGTGTATAAGTAAATAGACTCGTAGGTCCATGAAACTTGTAGGGAGCTCCTTCTCAAATACACATACAATTTATGCAATTTCCTTCTTCCATTTTGGCACTTCACATTTGTGGATCTCCTTGGAGATCACCCACCTAATATAAGAATAGTAAATTAGTATGAACCTTTAGTCAAAAATTAAAATGCAATATAATATCTCTATGTATCTCACACATGAACATTTCATATAACCACATACCTTGTAAATGCTGACAATCAACTTTTGTCATTCCTTAAGTCAATTGCAAGACAAGAATCCCCCCTAATTTCCAATGGCATGATATGCTATCAAACACATTTATGAAAAGTTCATTAGTAATTTTTTCTCACACAACAAAATATCAAAATATATTTAGTACTTAACCAATGTTACCAGTAAAGGTTAAATGATGATATATAATACCTTCATAAAATTATGAAAATCATTTGTTTTAAATCCCGTAATATGTCCATCAACTGTAAAAGCTTTAGCCAATGATGACCCATAGATAGTAGGTGTCCTTATTGAACGAATGACATTCTTTAGTTGGTCTAGCTCATTTGTTTTTTCAAAATCCATGGAGCTTCTACATATGTTTCATTTTCCCTATTTGGCCACAAATGTTTTCTATCAAATTTGGTATGTGAAAGAGAAATATCTCTCCTCGAAGACAAGGTGTCCTTCTCTTTGCTTGATATATGTTGAAATATAGAATATGGGACATTTTTGAAGATGTGCATAGGATCTAATAGGTGAGATATTAATAGATCCTTCCAGTAAGGGAGCTCGCAAAATATGGATTTCCTTTTCACTCCTTCTGGCATATTAACTACAACTTGTTCTGGTTCTTCAATTGAATCACCCTGATAAAAAAAATCCTCCCAAGATTTCAATTCAGCATCTTCATACTTCTTAAGACAATCACCGAGACCCATAATCATGGGAGGGCCTCTATTTTCAATTTTCCATCAAATTGATTCTTCAGGTGATTTCTAAACTTACGATCTAGTGGTAGAAAAACCTTGTTGTTTGCGTAAATAAATTTATGTAGATCTTTAGAATACTACCCTTTAAATTGTTCTGCACATCTTGGACATGCAAATATCCCCTTTGTTTGAAGCCCTACAATTCAATAAGTAATGTTAATAACATAAAAAAAATAGTATAAAACTAAGTATGAGAGTTGAGATGAAAATAAATTGAGTGTAAATACATAAATATTTTATCTTACCAAAACAAACACCAAGTTTTGGGAAATCATGAATAGTCCAACATAGCACACCATACAACATGAAGGACCTATTTGATGGAGGATGTGATATATCATACATTCTTATGCCTTTCCATAGCAGTTGCATCTCATCAATAAAAGGCACAAGATAAACATCCATGTTTTTAACTTGATGTTTTCTTGGAACAATGAGAATCAGCATAAGGTGCTCCTTTCTAACACTCATCCATGGGGGAATATTGTATACTATCAATTTGACTAGACAAATACTATAATTTGAGCTTAGGAAAGAGAATGGTCACACTCCATCAATTGCAAGGCCAAACCTGATACTACAGGGTTCATCTTTGAATTTTCTTGGCCATTTTTCCTCTATGTGTTTCATTGCTTTGGAGTCGGTTGGAATTCACATGAATCCATCTTTACTACTATTCTTTGCATGCCAATCCATCACTTGTGCAAGTTACTTGCAACGAAACATTTGTTGAAGTCTAGGTATAATTGGCATGTGACATAAAACCTTCTTTGGAACTATAGGACCTTGAACATCTGTACGATATCTCTTCTCTTTGCATATAGGGCATTCTACCTTGTTCTGATATTCATCTCTATATAAAATGTAATCATTTTTACATGAATTAATTTGCTTATATTCAATCCCCAACTCAACCAACAATAGATGCACCTCTCTGCAAGTTGATGGCAACACATTCTCTTCAGGGAATATTTTAGTTTTTAGTGCCTTGTAAGATTGCCAAAGATTAAATCAATTGAATGGTTGACTTATGATGAACATTTTTGATATGTCAATCTATTCTAGGACTGTTTATATACAATATAAGGTTTTAAAATACCCTTAAAGAAATATAAACGAAGTTGATGAATGTTTACGAATTATGTACACCAATTGACAATGCAAAGTAAGAAATAGATTTCAACTCACTTCAGTAGGGTAGTGAATCCTTTGTCTGACCAACCAAATAGTGACTTGATTTCTAATAATATTAATGTGCATGCCAATTTTGAGGTTCTACTTGCACCCGATTTGAACACGGGTGTCTTCGTTGCTTGCTTGATGGAGTCTTTCATGTTGTTATAATCAACATTACGTTGGT
Source organism: Sequoia sempervirens (assembly GCA_007258455.2). Classification (NCBI taxonomy): domain Eukaryota; kingdom Viridiplantae; phylum Streptophyta; class Pinopsida; order Cupressales; family Cupressaceae; genus Sequoia; species Sequoia sempervirens. Next base: position 925,534,942 of record VDFB02271358.1, read on the forward strand.
GGTAATTACCCATGCTATCATCGTTACTTTCAACCATATGATCATTATTATCATCATTGTTTCCATCCCAAAAGAAACCTGTAAGAATTTCATTCAATCCTTCTTCATGCACTACATTTTCATAATCATGATCATCATCATTAAGGCTAGGTGACATCTCATTAGTGTATGAAGATCTCATCAACTCTTCAATGTTTCTCTTTTCGCCCTGGTATTGTTTAAAGGATGGTTTGGATCATCCCGTCCAAATCTTAATAACCCAGTTGGATCTTGGGTATTAGTATGTATTTCATCAACATCTTCTACCTATCAACAAACACAAGCATTATTTAATGTTTGGAAACAATTAGATAAATCATAAATGTATCAATTTCAAAGAAATATAATCAAATATGGCTTAAAAAATAAAAATATAAATTGTATGAACATATATACATCAATTGAATAATGGAACATTATTTTATAGACTACCTTTTTTGTACAATAATTTAAATAAAACATAATTTGACAACATAGTTTATAAAACATCAGTCCACACTCATTTATTATTCTTTGGTTTTTTTCCCTTAAGAACATCCTTAGGGAGACCTTGTTCTTCCCTTTTCTTTCATGCAAGAGTGCGTTTTAAGAAGGGGTAATCAATCAATAACTCATCCCCAATGGTAAGGTCCATAATAGCCTCAACCATTATCAATATATCAACCTCTCTTTCCAAATCTCTATCTTTATCATTTATAACCTCAACAAATTGACAATTCAGTCTTACAGTAGGGTCCTTTCCCTTACTACTATTTATAAATCCTGCAATATTTTTGTGTGTGTATGCACGTCCATCTATATACATAAGATGACCTCTATTCATTTCTTTTCCACTTTCCAATTGGAGATGATATTTATACATATTCAAATTTAGACCATATGCTGACATGCTAGGCTTATATTCTACTAGCCTTCTCCATTCACCACTGTAATATGATGGACCATAATATGGCATTAATCTCCTAGTAGCTTGTTTTGAATCATTTCTATGTTTAGATCCCACATGTACATTTTGGACAATAAAGAGGCCTAGATTCCCTCCATGAATATTGGAGTGTCATATCATGTAGATGTATCCCCAAAATTGAAACACCTCATACACTCTAGGTAGTTGTTGATCACTAGGCCAAGCGCAATATAGTCGACGATCAAATGTCTCTTTGTAAATTGATCACAAACTCAGGGGTAACTCATCATCTCCATCACATTCATTCTCATAGGGTATGCATTCCACCTTACCCTTGTCTTTAAGCAAATTATGCATCTTTAAACTGGTTCTTGTTTTGTTACTTGTTTTCATCAATTCCTCATCTTCTGAGCTGGTATATTGACACATATTTTTGTTAGATGTATCATCTAATAAATGATCATTACCCTCTAGGCTAGAAGTCGGTGATCCAAGAAACTTTAAACCAACAAATTTATCCTACAAGTATCCATTAAGAAAAAAATTAGTTATTTAAATAATATAAAACAATGTTTAAACAAAGTATACATGTTATTTATATCAAATTAGAAAATTCCTTACCAAAATTCTTATTGGATTTGAATCGATTGTAGGAGGCATACTACCGACTGGAAGCTCATCATATATGTAATGTCTTTGTACAATTTTTCATTTGAATTTTTTCTTTCCACGACATACAAAACATCCACAAACAACAATTTTCTCAAAGTATTCATCCCATGTACTATAGTCCTAACCAACCTCTGGTTCAGTACAATCATTTGTTGTGTCTGCAAGATCCATTGTCATATCCTCTTCCACCCACTATCCTCTATGTGATTTAATAGTTTTAGGTCCATGCCCACGTACATATCTTCTTCTTTTGCTAGTTGAACACTCAGGCTCTACATTTTCTCCAATCTCCATCTAAAATAATCAGCAACATGCATTAATTTATGTCAAGATTGGATAATACATTATACATTTTAGTAATACTGTGAAAAAAGATGGACGTATCACAAAATGCCATCAGATTGAATTTTTTCCTAAGTTAAGTCAAAATTTGAGTACTTGATGTCCCACTTCATCCATTGTGTCCTCATTTGATATGACACGATCTATTTCCATGGCCTCGTCTGGCCCCTATAATACACAACATAGTAAATCATGTTTAGTACACCAATTATATCATTTCAATGAATATGCTATCCAACACAAAACCTCACTTTAGTCATATATTTGACATATTGATATCATGTTTTGGCCATCCTAATTTTCAAACTTTTCCCTTGATCATAGAATCACATTTAATCAGCATTCCTATACATTTTCAACCAATAAGTTTGACCTCAGAGGCCTCATGGACAAAAAAATGACTTTATCTCCTCTATGTTGTAGCATTTTTGAATTCATAAACACCTTCCACCTTTGGTTGAGGTTGCTTTCTCTTCTTACCTCTATTGTATCTGCAGATTCTGTTGTCATATCTATTTCCACCTACTTTCCTCTCTATGATTTAGTATTTCTACACCGTCCACATCCTCTCTCCATGGGTTCCTTTAGATCCTGTAATACACAACAATGACAATAGTCACATAACAGTTGTGCACCAAGAGAATATTGTTGAAATTATGTTGTTAATACACTCTCTTTTTATTAAGACACACTATGAAAAACAAAATAGGACATTGCAACATTTTGCTCTTCACAAAAAGTTTACACGCAAAATCTTGACAACTAGAGCTCAAATCTTATGATTACAAGATGACAACAAATTCACATCAAAAAGACATTTATTTACAAGCTGACTACAAATAAAACCTATTACTAATAATTTTAGCTGAACATCCCATCCATGGTACCTTGTTGTCCTAGATGATAGAAAACTTATTACTAATAATTTTAGTTGGTTCTCTACCTTACACTTCTTCCACAAATTCATTAAAACTGTAGATATTTTCTCTTTGAAAACTAGAGATTGGATTCCTTATTCTTGATTGAAAACTACTTTAGGATGGAATGATGAGATCTAATCAAGGATGGAATGATGAGATCTAACAAAGTGTAAAAACATGTCAAAATATGTAATATATGCATGGATAAAGAAATAGACAAATATATATGATAATACATGATGAATGATCTATCAATAATACATTAAATAAGGGTTGGCTAGTGGGATCAAATAGATTACACAAAAATATCCCAAACCCTAATCAAGATAATAACAATGAAACATACATAAGGGGTGCATCCAAGCCCTAATAAAGTATAAAATAAATCATATCTACTTAAAAATGTTAGATTTATAACCTTAATGTAGAAGGATAAACTCTAAGGATGAAACCTGAGTGTGTTTAAGAATGTTTGGTTCATGAATTTATGTAAGGAAAAATACCATTCCTCACATAAATATCCCAAGTAAATTAATTAAATCAAAATGAATAAATAATATAACCTGCCCAGGATAAAGAGTTGGCAGTAATAACACCACTAAAATAAATGCTCAAAATTAAATAATAAAAATAATGGTATTTAGCTCTAGGTTCCAAGAAAAATATATCATTTTACAATGCTATGCACTAAATTAGGTGCACTTTGCATTGCCTTTTGCACCCCAAACAGATTATATTTAGGGTTGAAATTCGATGCTAAAGTTGGCGTTAACTACACCATCTATGGTGTCGACTACTGAATCAAAAACAAAAAATAAAAACTTCCCACATGAAGGAAGATATGAGAGGAGAAAAAAGGGAAAAACACCATGCAAACAAAGAGAGGAGAGTGCCCTCTGAGGGATCAGCTACGAGCAAGTAGATGAGAAATTCAATTTAGTTTGCGACACCATAGGTAAGGTTACAATTTGTTTTTTTTGTTCCCACAAATATTTTTGTTTGGATTAAATGGAGAGGATTGTGAAGAAAGGGTTGTGAATATTGTTTCATTTGCAGGTGAATCATTCAAGTCTCATGTGGTTGCAAAGGAGGAGGGTAAAATTGTAGACATTGCATTATTTTCTTTGCATCCGAGAGCAATGAACACATTTTTGAAACCCCAATCCCCCAATTTGCTTGTCATTCCCATCCCAATCTTTCGGATTTCAGTTCGATTTCTCGAACCTTCCTTCCATACCTTTCTCTGAAGAAAACTTTCTTTCATACCACAAAAACTAAACTTTCATACCACAAACCAGATGAAAACTTCATACCTAACAGTGTGTACTTCATTTGCCTCCACAGAGTAGACGAAAATAATTTTCCCTAGGTTGCCTCAAAATCTCAAGCAATAGAGGGAAGGGATCAAAGGTAGCAGACTCTGGCCACAATGAGGTAATTCATTGTCAATTTATAGATTTTTAAATGTTTCCATTGTTTTTTTTTATTTTTGATTTTTGATTTTTTATTTCTAAACTTAAAAGAAGAAATTTATTATATATATATATATAGGGACATGAGATTGAAAAAGATAAAGAGGCATTGGCTTCTATATTGGGGGTAGAGGCAGTGAACAAATTGGATGGTGTGGACTTGGCAATGATTTCCATATACATAGAAAAATAATCTAGTAAATCCCCTGAAACATTGCAACCAAATCAATCGTGTCAAAGGGAATCAATTGATTCCCCAACTAGCTATCCTGGATCGAGAAAAAGATCCAGGAGGAAATCAATAACAATAAACTCTAAGAGTGTGGAATAGAGAATAGAGACTTCCACTGTCCCAACCACTCCTGGGACATAGACTTCTTCCACCACACCATGTTTTGCATCTTGCATTGGTAGCTACGATACCAAGATAGAATACGATGTGGTTTTAGGGGAAGTCCAAATGACAAATGTTGGAAAAATGTTTGTGAATAGGTTGAAGGAATCATTCCTTCAATGGTTCAAAGACCAACTACATTTTCCATTCTCAAAGATACCCATGCACCTCCAAAAAGGAGTTATCCATGACATGGAGACTGAATTTGGCACAGGTTGGTCTGTGAAGAAGGTAAAGCTATGATTGTCTCAAAACTACAAGAGATTTTGGTGCAACCAAACAAAGAAGATAAAAAAAAACCCTCCTGAGCTAAGGCTCAAAAAAAGGCCAATTGATGTAAGTGTGAAAGTATGGAAAGAGCTTGTAAAAGCATATGAGAAGTATGATGCATAGAGGAAGTCCGATGAGGAGAGTACACAGGTATTTGAATTTTCTCATAAGATTATATCAAATTTATTAAACAATTTTTAAATTTTATTTGTGCATAGTTAAATTGAATTAATATATGTTTCAGGACAAGGCCTCCAAGGCTAGGCTTGACAATTTTGTGTTACACATCACAGTGGCTAGAAAGGTTTACAGCCCTTGATCTATACATTTGTAAGTATATTTAATATGTTAAATGATATTTTTTTACTTTCCTAGGAAAAATTAAATGATTGAATATTAATTAGTTTAAATAGTCCACGTGCCATGTTTTGACAAGAGGAGAAATATAGCAAGCATCTAAAGCAATTTGAAAAGTAAAAGTTACAAAGCAAAAAGTGGACCGATTTTGTAATCTGGATGGAGAATGATGTATCAATAGTTGACTTTCAATAACTTAATTGGATATTGTTGTGCTAATATGTCAATTTTCATTTCTTGTGTTGAGTTGTTTATTGATGCCTAGGATGAGTTCTAAAGTGCTTCTCTGTTGGCCCTAGATGCCTCCATAAATAAAGAAACCAACAGTAAAAAACCTGCAAGTTGATCTGATCAACATAGAGAAGTGTGTAATACTAGACTTCTTAACATTCAAAAGATAAATGGAATTTCCTCAACACCCAATAGAGCTATCCAAAAAAGCTAACTAAAAACACAAGAGTGCTCCTGTACACAATGGCCTAATGGCTGGTTGTTATAGAATTTAAACTACTGAAGTAATACTACTGATCAAGTTAACATATATGCATCATTTGCATAAATAGATGAACCATTTATGTGCATGAATAAATAGTAGAAGGATGTAGATGAACTCAATTCATATGAATTTATGCCTCTTGGCAAGCATTCCTCTTAAATCTCTAATTGACGAGGAAGCAAACCCGACACACAAAAATAATGCACACAAATAGCAAACTTTATTATTATTCAATAATGGAAATCTTACATGCAGAGGATCCCAAGTCCTCGAGCTCTGCGATACATGCAAGCTACAAAAGTTTCAGAAATTACAAAAAATTACAGTTCCCCTTTCGTAGCATGTGAACTCTTTTTCCCAAAAAGCTATCCAAAAAATAGAAACTAGCCCATAAATAGCCCCTTTTTGGTTTGGAGCCAAAAAAAACATTGGAGATAAGAGTTTTGGCGGTTTGGTGCCAAAAATTACAATTTGAAATTCAAACATTGAGTCCTAATTCGAAAATTGGCAATTTTCCAAAAATTGGCCAACTTCCGGAAGCCATAACTTTTGATCCGAGACTCCATTTTTTGAACCGTTTGCATTGTCGGAAAGGTCTCGGTGTGAAGAACAAGCTAAGAACCCACTCTGCTGGTTTTGACAATTTATGGGCCATACGGGACCGTTTAGTGCCTCAAACTAGACTCGGAAGGTTTTTTAGGGCAAAAAGCAGAAATTGGAACTTGAATAACTTTCAAACCATGAATGATCTTGACCTGATTCTTTCTCCAAAGTGCTTATTTTTCCATCATGAACATTCCCATAAATTTTTGTCTTCCCACACCTTCACACTTGCTAAAAATAGCAGTTGAGTAGAAAAAGCAGAAAAGCAATTATAAAAGTTGGGAACTCTTATTCAACGAAAAGGGTATCCAAAAATGCAAAAACATCTACAAAAAGAAAACAAAAGGAACATAAATGGAAAGCATATTTTTGGGTGATGCAAGGTTGCCCTCACACCACTGGATGCTCCTCCATCACTAATATCAGGTGCCTGAGACTTCCCTGTAGCTTTTACCTTTCGTCGCCTTTTCTCTTCACTGTCAGACTCACCTCCTTTTTCCTTATCTACATTTCTAGCTTCGACTTCTAATTCATCCCATGTTTTACCTTCCTCCTCTTCAAAATATTCTTCTTCTTCTTCTTCTTCCTCATCTGACTCCACAAGAGATTCATCTTTTGAACCTTCCTCATCTAATTCTGATTCCTCTTCTACATCAGAGGGTTCATATCCTTGATCCGACTCTTCTAAATTATTAGAATTAGAATCACTAACTTCCATATTCAAAAATTCCCAACCACCATCTTCAATAAGTTTATTTGGATCATCAATAATAGTCTTCAAAATTGGCCACCAATTCAAGTTCATTTTGCTTTCATAATACTTTATATCCATGGAGTTCAGCCATTCCATGATGCCATCAAGCAAAGATTGAGGAATGGTGTCAATGTGGAGTACATCCCACTTGAAGTATTTGAAAACAATAGCCATATCAAATTCCTTTTTCCCAAGTCCTATTATCTCAAGATTAACAATCTCAATCTCACTAATAGTGATTACTAAGAAAGGTAATTCCACCAACTCTACCAAATAGTTTAATGTAGGAACAATAAAAGAAGAGGCTTTGAAGGGAACTCCATGAAAACCAAGCTCTCTAAATGGTATATCAAACTCTAGTTCAAAATATTTTAGATGAGGTTGCTACCATAGCTCTATTACTCACTTGACAAATCCTTGAAACTATACATTGATTTTATTTTTCTTGTCCCTCTCTTGTTGTTCTTCCTCAATTTCATTAGGATCATACATTGACCTTCTTTCCCCTCCTAAATTTTGGACCACATCCATTGCCTCCACATAAAACTAGACATCCTTGGTCTTCTTGGTTCCCACCATGATATGGTTATGCAAATGAAAATGAACCAAAGTAATCATCTCCTTGTCCCCTAGCTGGAAGAATGCATGCTTAATGTTTTGATACATGATATCATCTCTCTCTTCTACTCTCATGGTTGAATACCAAAATCCATTATGGTGGGCCTCCAGAGTTCCAGTCATCTTACTTCCTCTTCCACCAAATGTTAGCCTGATCCACAAGTCTACTAGCCTAATTGGCTTTGTTTCTAAAAGCTGAAGTTTCTCCTAAGTCACCAGTGTAGCTCTCTCTACCTTTTCAGACTCTTTCATTGCTATAGATCGTCTATAAGATTTAATCATTTGTACCACATGGTTTATGTGCTTTGAATCCTTGGATCTAAAGAAAATTTCCTTAACATAAATACTGCTAGGGAATTTCAATGTTGGCATGTAGTTGGCATTAAAGCCTGTACCTGGAACATTGAAAATTATCCTTATATAATAATTCCCTCGATCTTGTTGGCTTGTAACACTCTTGATGGTGGCTACATGAAATGGAACCATGATGCCATAAATGGGTACCAAAACAACATCATTTTTCCTATCAACCTAAACCATGAGCTCTCTAGAAATGGGGATATCATCCACATTTTTGTAGGAACCCATCTTAGTGGATGGCTTGGAAGAGCCATGTCCATCTCCTGTACCAATGCCCCCTACAACCAATCTTCTTGTAGTCTCCTCATTCTTTTTCCTTGCAAGTTCTTCTTGGTGTTGTCGGCGATGTTCTTCTTTAGTCATCTCCTAATTATCATATCGTAAGGTTTCCTTGGAGATCCCTAATTCTCCTCCATTTACCTCAACCTTGGGTTTTTGTTTCACTTCCTCGTCTTCATCATCGTCATTAAATGAGTATGCAACATCAGTGTGTACTTTGGAGCTTACCCCAGTTGCATTTTTAGGCCCTTTATCCTTAACAAACCATAGTGTCAGCAAGGAGCAATGAATAATTATATGTTTTGGGGTTACCAGTCTACAACTATAAATTCTGAAACACAAGTGATACATTAAAAGCCATTCCAGCCTTCACAATTTTATCATTTCTTGAATTCAAACTTAAACCAGACTCTCAAAATTTGATCCCTATTCTTGTTCCTGCAAACTTTGTCAGATGAGGCAAAAGTTCAGGGCCATCTCTTTGAACTACTTCCATAGCTCCCTTATATTAACATACATGAACATGATATGATTATATACATGAAAAGGTCACTTAAAAATAGTATAATGAAAGCACAAAATGTCCTGAAGAACTATTCTCTGTATGCTCAAGTATTGTTGCATGTCATAACTTGCTTACAAATAGAAAACTAAACCATAAATGTAAAACAGAGTTGTGCTTCAACCATCCCCATAGTACCATTTATACAAATACATTTAGAGAATGAAGGAAAAAAGAATATTACATCCTAAGATCACAGTGATATTAAGAAATGGAAATATGATGTAAGATGATTATGGTTTCATTTCAAATGTTGTAATATTAGATATATAACAAAAAAATAAAGTATTGCATGAAATAAATAATAAATTTTCATTTTAAATTTTTTTTTAATAGAAAATAGGTCTTCCAGAAGATTAAGATGGTCCTCATCATGATATAGATCCAGAAAATGTTGGTTCTAGTATAGATCACATGGCAAAGGATGATGATGACACAGATACAGAACACACTAAGGTCGATGACAATGATGATGATGACGATGACGACGACGACGATGATGAGGCAGTTGTTGGTATTAGCCAGTGACATTCATGATCATATGGACTACATCATGGATCATTGTTGATATATCGTTATGATGCCTCTTTTCATGGTTACTATCATATGTATCATTTTCATGGCTTACAGTACCATATTATTGAGTTGTATCATATTGACATGTATCATTTTGACTTATATCATTTGGACATGTATCATCTTGACTTGTATCATTTTGAGTTACATAATTTATCATTTTTACTTATATCATTTGTACATGTATCATTTTGACTTATGTCGACTGTTGGACATGTATCATTTTGACATGTTATTGATCTACTGGCATATTTGATTTTCACTTGTTTTAGTTATATATGGTGATGATCTTATCAATATTGACATGTCGATTTATATATATTGAAAGTGGTCAATGATTTTTGGATGGAAATTTATTACGTATGATGAGTTTTAATTTACTGCTCAAGATAGATGTCAAATTCAATTAAATTATAGATATTTGACTCACTTGTTTTAATTATAGATGTTGATCATGTTATAATAATTATCTTGTTATTTAATCATATGAGTTAAATAATTAAATTACTTACTCTATAATCATATGAGTTATTTAAGAGGCATGATATATTTAACTAATTAAATTGAAATAAAACATATTAAATTAATAAATGGAAGCAAAACAAGAAGCATTTTTAGAAGCAAAAGAGGAAGAAATAATGGAAACCAAAATAGAAGCAAACCAAAAGAAATGTTGGAAGAAAAACTTGGCGTTATCTAGGAAGCAAAAACAGAAGCAATTTAGGTAGGAAACAAAGAAGTAATAATGGAAGCAATTTTAGAATTAACAAAAGATGCAATAATAGAAGCCATATTAGAAGCAACAAAAGACACAAAAATGGAAGTAAAACTAGAAGAAAAAATGGAAGCAAAATTGGAAGCAAAACCAGAAGCAAACCTAGAAGCAAAACCAGAAGAAAAATTGGAAGCAACACTAGAAGCAAAAATGAAAGCAAAATTGGAAGCAAAACCGGAAGCAAATTTGGAAGCAAAACCAAAAGCAAAACTGGAAGCAAACCTGGAAGCAATACAAGAAGCGAAACCAGAAGAAAAATCAGAAGCCAAACTGGAAGCAACAAAGGACATCATAATGGAAGCAAAACTAGAAGCAAAACTTGGCATCAATTAGGAAGCCAAAAAAGAAGCTATTTTCGACACCATACTAAAAGCAAAATAGGAAGCATGACTGGGAGAAAAACTAGAAGCAACAATGGGAGAAGACATGGAAGCAAAATTGGAAGCCAAATTGGGTGCTAATTTAGGAGCTATTTTTGACATTAAATTGGTCTTGATTCCTAGCGCTATTGCCTGCTTTACTTTTTTGGTGCTAAAGTCGACGCAAAATCCAATGCCAAAGTGAACATGCAGTTTGGTGTTGAGTTTTGCGCTGACAGAAGTGTCCAATTCATGAACTCAAATGCATTGAATTCCAGTGCTATTTGAGGTGTTGATTGCCTATTTTGTTGTAGTGCAACTAGAGTTTGTCAAATCTTATCCTAGAAACAATTTTAGGAGGCCTAAGAGATGCTTTGGTAAAAAAATTAGACCTATCAAATGGACAACATTTAGGATATGGGCACCACAACTATGTGTGGTGGATATTGTTGCAGATAAAAGATATTGATATTGTGTGTGGTGGGCATTGGTGTGTGCTAGGGAACTATTGCAATTTGGGGGTATTTTAGAGGTCAAGGGAATAGGTATATAAGGCTCTAAAACTTACAATATTTTCTCACCTAAAATATTTATTCCTTCTCCCACTTACAAAATGGGCAAAGCCACACTCTAAGTGTGAGAAAACCTAAGTTTAAGATTGGAACACAAGGGAAAAGGGTCTATTATAAAGAATACTAAATAATTTAGTCTCATACAAGGGTGGTGAATCTCAACCTCAACAAAGCACAAATAAAAATAGGGGGTGTACACAAACCTAGTGATGATATGTGAGCGGTGTGTGCAAAGATATATTAATCACAATGATAAATCTTGAGGTAAACTATGTAAAAGTGGTGTCTGATATGGTGGATATCACAAAAGAGGATGTAAAGGAGATAAAAGGGTGGGGAAATAGTTTAAATCTAGCTAGGTAGGTAACGTCTAGGTTTTTTAAGTATGGTTTAGTTAAGGCAAAGTGAAATGGCTTATTATGGCTTCTAATAGGACAAAATGAAAGATTGGATGGAAGAATGGAGGACAAGGAAATGATATATTCAATATTACATGGCTTGGATGATAGAAATGGCTTCAAATATTCTAACTTTAGACTTCTCTAAGTAGCTTCCTTAATCATGATGGAGTCGTAAAAAATCATATGTGAGTGTAGAGAGAGAATTTCCTACTAAGTTTTTTAATGTGAGTGTTTCTTGAGTATTTCTAGGAAAAGGTGGATCAAATTTATGTTTTTATTATACCTTTTGAGATAAATTTCCATTAAACATGTAATAAGAATTAGGGTGATGAAAGACAAAAAAATAATAAGATTTTGAGATGAGGAAAATGAAGAAGAAAATGGGAATGTCTTGAGAATGTATGTGCCAAGGAGATTTCCAATTATTTATTTATACTTATCAAGCGTAAATAAAATATCAAATAGAAAATATAGAAATAGAGCTATTATAGTCTAATCTAGTTAGCAAGTACATGAGTTGTGAAATGTTAAGTGTAAATGGAATAAATACATCATAGGAATGAAGAAATGAAACAAGTTCACTTATAACTCATGAGATTTGATGTTAGAAATAGGTTCAAGAGACATGAGTGATTCTCTAGTAAAATGTATAGACCTATCAAATAAAAAAAAATAAGGATATGTGCATTGCAACTATGTCTATAAGATGTTACTATAGATTAGAGGTATTATTATTGTGTGTGGTGGGTGTTGTGTGTAAGGAGAGTACTATAGAGCAAGTGAATTATTGAAAATCAAGGGAATAGGAGTCTAAGGCTCCAAAGGATCTAAAAATTGTAGGACTTACTAAAACAAATAATCCTTCTCTCACTTGTAAAGTGGGTAGGTCTAGCTCTAAATGTCAAAAAACATTAGTTGAAGATTGGGACAAGTAGAAAAAGGGTGTGTTGTAAAGAAGACTAAATAATTTAATGTCCTAAGTATTGCATTCAATATTAATAGAGAAAAAAGTGATATAGTGGGTGTGCATAGGCCTAGTGATGATATGTGAGTGGTATGTGCAAAGATATAGTGATCACAATGACAAACCCTAGGAGATAAAGTATGCAAAAGTGGTGTGTGATGTGATGGTGATAACAAAAGGGTATGCAAAGGAGATAAAAGGAAGGGAAATTTTTATAGATCTAGTTAGGTGGGTAATGGATATAAGATTTTTGAGTTATAGCTTAGGTAGGGCAAAGATAAATTTCTTTCTATGGCTTCTAATGGGGAAGAAAGAAAGATCAAATAGAGAATGAAGGAAAGGAGAAATGATATTTATAATATTTTTAATGGGATTCTTAGGGAGTTTCTAGCTCTATTTTACTTCTTTTCCCTCTCACATGTGTGTAAGAATGTTTTATTAGTGTCTTTTCATGTTGAATAAGTATTATGAATCCTCCAATTGATATACTCATGTGTTGAGCATGTTGTTGCATCTTGTGCATGTAAAATCATAGTGGAGAGATCCCCATTACCTTTCTAACTTATATTAGATTAGTTCCTTATTATAGAACCAATTTAATTGTAGAAAAATATTAGGACCTCGTCTAGAAATTAATCCTAGAAAATTTTGATTTAGATAGTTTTGTATGACTATAATGCAAAAGTGGATTATAGCATATAAATGATACTAAAAAATGACATGTTAGAGTCTATTTGGAACACTAGAGTCTAGTTGGCATGCTAGAGTATAGTTGACACACTAGTGTCCTTTTGTGCACTTTTTTCCTTTATCATCATACAATAAGCACTTTCCACTCTTCGAATGCAAAGTGACATCATTAACATTAAAATTTATCATCATACAATAAACAATGAAAATTTATGTTATCATATTGCTTTGTTGTGATGCATCTACATAGATATTTGTCACATTTTTTGCATTAGGAAGCATACTTTGGTGTGAAATAAACTAGTTGTCAATCTAATTGGTTGAAGGTGTGTACCTCCTAGTTGATCCACCTATCATGTATCTTTTCCTATATGTTTGGATGTTGTTTGTGTCATCTTAGAATGGATATGAAGTAGGTGTCACTACCATCCTACTCCATGTGTTCACAAGAGAATAAGGTCATGGGCTAGTGCTTGATTGCCATTGTGAAGGAAGCTCCATCTTCTTGTATAGTCATCTTGGTTACTTCATCAAATATTAGTGAATACTTCCAATTGTTTCATGCTTGGCGCATTGGTGATGGCATCTAGCATCCATTGTTCTTGTCATGACACCTTGTATGCATGAGTATACAATACAACATATAAATATTGCACTTAAAAATACATAAAAAATTATTCATCCAAATTTTGTTCATTAATGCCTTGGGCAAAAGCTTGGGGCATCAGAGCATTAGAATCAACATATAGGCCATTGCATGATTGTTTTCTCTTCTAACATTGCTCAAGGTCATAAATCCAATCTAACAAGGGGGCTAATTGAGGACAACTTGATCCACATAATTTAACAACTTCCCCTAAAGTATTTATGAATATTGATCATATTTGTGCAAATTCAAATCTCAAAGATCAAGGTAAAGATTGTTTCAAAAGTGTATAGTTTTCTAAATTGATATCATGGGTTCCAAGACAATTCCACATATTAGATCACTTCTACAAAGATTATGTTCAAGCCAAAGGACTTGAATTTGACCTAGAAAAAATTATTCTAGTTAAAACTATAAATATGTTTCTTATTTGTTTAAAAGTAAAATTGATTATTACATACATTATTTTTATTTTTATTAAAATTATTAATAGAATAATTATTTATTTAAAGCTCAAGTTTAAATAATTTAAAACATATTGGAAAAACTCTATAAAATAAAATCTAATTAAACATAGCCATTAAACTTTAGATTAGTAGTCAATAAATTGTTTAAATTTAATCTTTACATATTTATTTTATTAAAAAAGTTTGGATTGGTCTTAATAAAAGTAATTAATTTGGTTGATAGGGACCATTATAAGTGAAATATTTTGATAGCAAAAAAAGTTATCCTAAAAAATATGTTTAAATTTGTAAAAGAGAAGTATGTCATGTAAAATATTGATGTGTTTAATTAATTGACTAGATGAGTTGTCTTCTAATTTGGTATCTCCTGGGTTGTAACTACTATTGAATGGTTTGTGAAAACCATTGCTCTTAATGAAATACATGTTGGTGCTTCTTTTATTTATTAGATTGTTTATTTCTTTCCTTGAGAATAGAAAGTAAAGAGAAATGTCCAATAACTTGTGTAGATGGATTTACAATGTGACTATGAAGAGTTAATTGTGTTGAATGCCATGCAATGTATAGAAAGGGTGCTTTCCTACGTAAGAAAAGAAAAATACTAGTTTGTAGGTAAGGTGTTCATATAGTCAAATATTTATATTAAAAAATATATACCTAAATAAATTTAAAACAAGTTACTTGTGTTTACAAATACAATGCATTATAACAATTAAATTTACAGGGATACAAATTATTTGAAGACCCAAATACAAAAAATAAAATATATGAATCTACTAAAAATGACGATTGAGTAAATAGACATAAACGCAATAATTACATCTTATAATTGTAGAGAGTAAACATAGATTGACTACTGTTTCTTTCAAGACATTTCATTAATTATATTATAAAATATTTAAGAAAAGATGAGAGGAATTCAAAAACATATCATTAAATAATATAATTTGTAAACTCTAAAAATTATAACAAATAAACATCAAAAGCATACAAGAGACTTCTGACTAAAACCCTCATGCAAAGAGATATATAGACACAAGAAACATGCCATTTGTTATTATAATTACAATTGATAGAAAGTAATCAAGTATTTATTACATTGAATATTTCATGAGAGGTGTTCAAGTCACAAATAAAAATGATGAAAAAGATGATGAAATCCACTTTAAATATTTCATTAAAGGATATTTAGATAGACCACATGCAATGGAAAGCGTTTTATTTGTACATGTAACTAGGGGAGAGGAAGATGACCCAACACTTGAGCATGTTCCAATAGTTGTTATAGCATTTGTTGATTTAATGCCCAATATTTTTAACAATATTGTACAAATAGTTGTGACTTTATAGTTGTTAGAATTGATGATGATTACCCATAATTGAATGAAATTTATTCTTTCGATCTAAAAAGGAACAAATCATGTGATAACACATCAACACACCATTAAAACATGACTTAGTGCACAACTATTGGTCTCACTTTTTTTGGGCCTTTTTGGACACCTTGACAAAAAGCATGTTGATGTGGCATCATATTTGATGATGTGGCCTTGAAACCTTAGTTATCCGCATGAGATTTTCCAAGTAAGTTGTAAAAAATTGGGAGTGACTTTAAATTTCCACATAGGACTTTGAGAAACGCGAAGTTAGGGTGCTCAACTACAAGAACCTCTCACCTTGGTTTTGAACATATAATTTCAAGCAAGGGAGAGATAACAAATGATTGTTTTTTATTATTGTGAAAGTTCCCAAAGTTTGTCATTATACCCGCACATTAATTAAAAAAGTGGGTAGACTTTTGTTAAATAAAATTATTGTTATACACACTTTTTTATAGAGAAAAAAAACATTAAACCTAATTATTGTACAATTATATCAAATTGGATCACTCAAACATAATCCATGACATTTAGAGTGGAGTATTATTTCAAATGACATTGAAAATCATAATGATTTTGAAGATGAAGATGGGTATGTTCAAGATATTAAACAATATAAAACTTAACAGTCAAACAAGATACATCATCACCACAGTACATTCCCATTACATTACCTGCACCAATTCATTATTGGTACATCAAAAATCCATTCCACTTCACAATTTTACTTTTTACTTTATTAATATGCTTGCAAGTTGTCTGACATGTTTTGATCCTCAAGCCTGATGTGCCCTACACTTCATGCCCTGCTTCACTATAGTCGCTTTTGTTTGCCTTTGCAATGAAGACATGAGTTTTGTGTAAGATTTTAATGCCGAGGTAAACAAAAGTGTATATAAGAATTTTAAATATTTTAAATTTTGTATTTCTTAGGGGAAATGTACCAAGTAGTAACCATGTTCCAATAGCTATTTACTCCATGCTTACCTGACCCCCCAATAATCGTTTATATTTTAGTCATTACATTGTTTTAATGATGCCAATAAATATTTGCATCTTACACCTATATATGTTCACTACTAAATGTGTAGTTAACAAAAATAAATAAAAATTAAACATCTATTGGTACATATATTTTTTCAACACAAGACAAGTTGCACAAAATAAAGTCATTTTTGCATTAATATAAGTATATAAATGTTTACAATTGCCACTCTATGCAAGTGACTCAAAGCTTCAAATACATTGTATTTACATGTAGATATGAACAATTAATGGTGCAAAATATGACATAATATAAAACATTTATCAATTTTATGGGCTATCAATTGCACTTTCACCCACACTTCCTATCACATATTCATGCATTAAATCCATCTACTACTAGTACCTACACACATAGTTACTGGTGTAAGGCTCCCTAATAAACAAAAAAACATATTAATTCATATAAAAAACTGAATTTATTCAAGCCACCATAGAAATGAATTAAAACATATGAAACTAAATTTATTCAAGCCAATGTAGAAATCAGACATAAATGGCAACTGCAATATGAAATGACCAATTGTTTCCCACAAAAATTCAAATATGAAAATCAACTACCACAATCCAATGCATTCATTTTCCACATTCGAATGATTTAATAAGAGGGAATTTCTAGGATCATTTTCATTACAAATTCTCCTTTGTTTTCACTGAATATCCTTTGCAAAATTTAGAGCTTACAAAGGAAACCTTTGTACATTCCTCTTTAAAGGGTGTTTATTCAAGTTGGTACACCCAAAATAACTAAATTCATGTTTTCATTTATCAATATACTATTTTATATTTATGTACTTGGTGTGTACATTATTTTGAGGCATGCAAATTATACTATTTTTAGTCAGTTGTTTAAAATCAAAGGGTCCAAATTTAGAAACAATAATATTATCCATTTGTTAATCATATCAGAATTACATTTTTATCAACTTACATCTTATCATTCATGTTAACCTTTCCAACTGCATATATCAAATATAATAACAACATTATCCATTTTTTAATCATATCACAACTATATCCTTATCTCCTACATCTTATCATTATTGTTAAGCTTTCCAACTACATATATCAAATATACATTGCTACTTATAATTTGCTATATTTTTTCAAGAGAAGAGAAAAGAGTTGTGACAATATCAAATAAATTAGAATGCAAATGTGAGCTTTATATTTAGGAAAGAAAAAGAATGCAAGCCTCCTCCAAGTCATTTATGAGCTAAAACATAATACAATTCTAATAAATTTTATGTTGTGTGCCACAAAACTATACTATACGCCTCTTAAATGGGCAGGGAATAAAACAAACTTCAAAGAATGTATTATCTCCAAACTTAGAGAGGTTGGACCTGCTCTCATCATAATTAGAGAGTTGTATTGTTGTAAGAAGAAAAAAGCTTATACAAGTTTTAGAGATTAAAGGTTTCCATGGTCTATAATATAATACAATTGCCTCTGAAAGTCATAAAGACTTTACCTATAGTTAACGCTTGATGTCTTTTGTTGCATGCTCTCTCTGAATGTCATAAACACTTTACCTCTGGTTAACGCTTGAGGTTTCCATGGTCTATAATATAATACAATGGTCTATCATAATTAGAGAGATGCATGTTATCTACTAGGTCATTGCCAAAGTAAAGTCATAAAGACTTTACCTATGGCTATTTATATATATATATATATATATATGCCCCTTGATGTATGCTAAGTCGTTCTTACCAACCCTTATATCTGAGAAATATGTGCAATCTTCATGAGGGAGAGAACAAATACGTTCTCATTGAACATGGGCAGTCATTCCTCATCTTGAATACAAAGTAAAGAAAATATCTCATTAGTTACAACAAACAAAGCAAAAAGATTGATCAATGCAAGCAAGAATCTTTGTTGTTAATCTTAAAATACAAGCAAGATACAAGGCACTTGTTGGAGCTGAGATTTCAAAAGAAATTTGAACAAGTTAGCAGAGGAACAGTCGGATGGATTGATCCAACAACTCCAAGAAGTATTTCAAGAATCACAAAGTTTTCCTCCAAAAACAAAGGCAGAGCATAGATTCTATATTGTCCAACATTGGTTTTTAGAGGCAATCTATCTTGGCATTCAATACTGTGTAGAGGCAAATGAAAGATTTATTGGACCAAAGATGATTCATTCTAGCACTTCACCGTGTGATTCATCTATAGAATTGAGGTCAAAGAAAGGAATTATATGGAGTATATTCATAGATTATAAACTCTAGAGCTCTCAACAAGATCAATGTCAGAAACAAGTAACTACTTTGGATTTATGATTTAGGTAATCAAATACAAAATGTCAAGTACTTTACAAAGTTGGGCTTCAAGTTAGGGTATAATCAAGTTCTAGTAAAAACAATAGCCATATGGAAGATATCCTTCAAAGCGAAGCAAGGATTGTTGTACTACCATTTGAATCATGCAATGTACCTGATACATTCATGAGATTAAGGACTAACATGCTCCGGTCATTCATTTATTCTTGTGTGATGGCATACTTGAGTTTATTTTCAGCAATATGGAACATTTTCACTATTTGCCTAAGTATGAGAACTTTGAAGAAGTAACAATCACTTCTCAGTTCATAGAAATGTAAATTTCCAAAACCATGTGGTTGATGGAAGAAAACTTAGAGTTGATCCAACAAAGATTGAGACAATTTTCAACATTGGAACTTTGAAGGAAAACCAATTGCTTCTCAGCTTAAATAAATGAAAATTTACAATACCATGCAGTTGGTGGAGGATAGCTATGGATTGATCCAACAAATATTGTGACTATTTTAAGACGACCCATGCCTTCCAATGTAATTGAAGTAAGAAGCTTTGTCATATTTAGAAGTTCTTTGTATCTTTCTCTCCAACTCTTTACATGCTATCAAAGCAAGTGACAAGTCTTTTGCATCAAGTAAAAATCATGAAGCTGCTTTTAAACAACCGAAGCATAAAACCAAAATTGCTCCAATCTTAGCCTTATCAAACTAACACCTACCATTTGAATTAGAGACACATGCCTTGAGATATGCACCATGCAGGGAGGAAAACCAATATGTTGTCATCCCTAGTTATTTAGAAAGGCAATCCTAAACTATCCAATGCTTGACAACAAGTTGCATGCACAATGCAAGTCATGAAGAAGTGGAGCATTACTTGATGGCTAACCAAACCATGATCCACATTAATCATCAACCGTTACATTGTATGCATAAAAAATCAAATAACAAAAAATATTATAGCTTCAACAATTTCACTTGGTGATTAGGTACAAGAAAGTCACTAAAAACAACATAGTTATATAATATATGATTTTCATGCCTCCTATGTCAAAAACGGTAGCCATAGGTACAATAATACAACTTGAGCCAAATCCCTATAAGGTGTGGAAGGGCCAATATGCACAAGATGCATAATTTATGGGTATGTATATTGGCAAGATTCAAAAGAATATATTTGAATATATATATATAATCTGGTAAGAATATATCGTTGTCTGCAAATTGTAATTACTGAAAAAACAAAACCTCTACCCAAATAAGTGGAAGAAAACATATTAACCCATATCATTGTGTGCAAAATGTAAGGGGAAAGGATGGGGAGAGGTTTCCTCAAATGAAGAGACTTTGCATGATGTGTAATCCAAAAACCACTCAATAAATTGGGGCAAAAACTGTATACCCATTAAATTTCATTATTATAATCGAGGGATTCAGAAAAAATCTGACAGTGTTCTATTTAATTCACATTCTATGTAATGATTTCATAGTGTACCGTAAAAAAAAATCATAGCACTAAAACCCTCGATGCCATACACACAATTATTTCATGATGTAATGAAACCCTTCACGACAATAGCCATTCACTGTAATTATTTCACAGTATAATGAAACCCAACACGACATCCATACAGTTGTGCGAATTTGAGAAAATAGATGGAGGAGAATAGATTAAATCAAATCATTGTCTATAAAAATGTAAGCAAAATTCGTGGGTCAACTAAAACATCACGTGGACAACACGTATAATGTGTAAACCTCAAACCAGTTAAAAATTTGGGACATTATCCCAATACCCATTAAATTTCATGATTTTACACGAGGAATTTTGAAATAAATCAGATAATGTTCTATTTCATTCACATTCTATGTAATGATTTCATAGTATACCGTAAAAAAAATCATTACAATGAAACCCTCAATGCCATATAGAGAAATGATAAAAAACACAACAAAATGCACAACGACCCTCGATGCCAACTGAAACCCATTATTGAACATACAAAATGCCAAGGGAAAAGACACAAAGAATGTTCCCTGGTAGCTGAGGACACAAGGCGGAACCCACAACTATTCGCAGGAGGTCAAGCCCAAAGAGGACAACAGGAGGTAGGATGTGCGAGGAAATAATGTGTTGAAAATTGCAGGAGATAATTATGTTAGGGCTAAAAGTTGCCCGGCAACCCGTGGTGAAGTTAACCTATACTCATGGTTAAGTAGACGTATATGTGGCATGTAGTGTACCTATTCATGTGGTCGGGTAAATAAATTGCACCCACCTCCTAGCAGATCAATGTTTAAATGTGATTGGGCCCACATACAAACACACGTTGAATTAAGTGCTTTTTATAATTCATAATTGGATGTTTTTTAATTTCTTTTTTGCTGTGTAATAAATGGGTAGTGGTGAAGTGGTAGTAAGGTAGCAGACGACACTTTAAAAACACATTTCTTTACCACTTCTTGCTTTACGGGTTTGTTTTAACTACTCACAAGCCAAAAAAAATTTAAGCTAATAAGTCAACACCTTTTTTTACCACTTCTCGCTTGGGTTCTACAACAGTCTTTAACTACCACAAGCCTTTTTTTTTTTTTTAAGCTAATAAATCGCATAAAGAGAGGACCAAAAAAAGTCAAGTGAATTTCGATGTATTCTTCACACTGCAGATGCACGAAGTTAGCCTTGGCGGCTACCGATGCGTTTCCCCTAGATCGACCAGATAATCCCTAATCCGATCTGATAAAACCGAAGCTTTGCAGGGCTGTTCTTTAACATTCATGCCGAATGAGGGTTCCAGTATCTAGCAATGGAAATTAACGAATATAGTTTCTGCTGAAATGTCCTTGTACACGCTTCCGAAGCCTCCTTCCTCATGCTCTTTTGTTTCCCTTCAATTTATTTCTTGTTTGATTGATGTCAAGGGAAGATAATTTTTCAATTAAATTTTTAGGGCAATGAAAACCCCAGATGAGGATGCTTCGAAGTGTGTATAAAGACATTTGACAGAAATCGCCGAAAAGAAGAATTTGGGTTTCATGAAAAAGGATGAGAAGGCTTTTCAATCATCGCCCGGAGAATACATGCCTTCTGTTTGATAAAGCGGCTGAGCAGAATGGTAAAAGTATGCTATCTGTTTGACAAAATGTGCTTAGTCTCATAGAGGACGATAATGAGAATTTGCTATGAAATAAATTCTCGCATTAGACGAATGGTTGTTTTTTATCTTTTTCGAGCATTTTATTTTAAGCTATTCTTTTGCAGTCCTATAACAAGAGGGTTATGGCTAATCTTATGACTATGGTGATTGTTGATCACAACTTTGCTGGAAGGGTATAAGAAATAATTTTATGATTGAAATTATGTATCTGAAGTTTGATCATTGAATATAAATATATTGTCAAGTTTGTTTACCCAAAGAGACAACTTAATACACCCACCTTGTTATGTGATGATTTATTGGGATTCAGCTGTGTCATTTAGAGCAATTTTATCTATCTGAATAGTGGTTTACATAAACCCATCTCTTCTATTCATGAACATTTGACTGCTGTTCACAGTGACGAAACATTAACATTTCTTTGGAGGTCACCTATCTCAATACACTACTGTGACTAAAACACGTTTGACCATAAAAAAATTCCACAATCAAACACACTAAGCTTGCTACCAACCTTGGTTAAATATAGTGTGCATAAGAAAACAGATTCACTGCAGTATAATACCCAATAAGTAATTTTAAGCAGCCAAATTTGATTGTCCCAGACTTGCAGCCCAAAATTTTCTAGTGTCTCTACTCCTGTTGTTTGAACTGATTTCTGTTGGGTAAAAAGGAGCAACCCTCATCACAGAGCGATGCTTTATGCATTCACCACATTTCTCATGTTTTTCCTTTTAAGGGGATTGAAGCATTCTCTTCATTTAGGAAGTATTACTTATTTGAACTTAAAATTTTCTTCACTTATCAAAAATAAAATTTGATTTGACATTTTCATTTTTTCTTATGCTTTCTGCTTTTATTCTGATGATGGATCATAGAGTGTGATCGGAAATGTTGAATACAAAAATATTTCATGCAATCAAATCCAAAAACCAACTCAGCAATAAACCTTGGTTTGATAAAATGTTAATATTTTTTTTTCATCCAACAATAGTAAGGTTTAATGAGACATTTGGGAACTTCAATTGTAAGTGCTGTTTTCTTTAAGAATCGATCAACTCTGCCTCTCCAAATTACCCATTTGTGAAAATAAAAGTGAAGCGAGGATCGATCAAGTCGTTTCCCATTCTATCTGGACAACTTTTCCATGCCAGCTTTTGCTAAGCAATATTCCCATAAAGTGATATTCTTTGTAGCTCAAAGTAGGAAGAAATGTGTCAGAGTGAAGACCAAAACTGGCCTTAAAATTCAAAAGGTAAGTGGGGACGTCCTTATGGCAACAATTTATAATCCAGTATTCTGATATGTTTCCAAGTATTGGAAATAATATAAAGGAAAATGCCAAAATTTAAATGATACTTGACCACTGTATGTTATGCACTACCATTCGCTGGTGTACATTCTCCAAGTTCATTGGGAGCACTGGTGAAGGTTCACATTTATCTTTATATGAGCATTAACTTCGGTTTTTGTTTTGATCAAGAAACTCTCTACAGCCATGTACATACCTAACTATGAGAGTCTGATGTTAATCTGATCAGTATGGCAATAACTTTTAATTTACATAGTGCATACAGCTATATGGTTCTAAAAAAATTATATGAATAGCTTTACATTGTTCTGTAGAATATCCCCACTAGAATTGAATTGGGTGATATGGAATGGTTGTATGTGATTAAGAAAAATGTTTGAAGGCATTGCAATATTCCACTATTTTTGTGTTTAAAGTTTTTACTATGAACAGTGGCCAAAATAATTTAACTATATGCTGGAGGTTTCTGTTCCCAAATGCAAAAAAGTGTTGCAAAAAAAACTTGTTTCTTAATGCATTTGTATGCCTATAATTAATGTGTAAATTGAAGTTCAAGAGTTTTGACTAGGTGTTGCTTCAGCCTTTAGAGAAATATTAGAACCCAAAATTTGTTTTCTATTCCCTGCGATCAGAAATGCCATGGAGTTCATAAATCATGTGCTTTGATATTTTCCTCCCCTGTTCCCTGAGCTGAATAAATCTAAAACTAAAGCTTATATTTTGAACATCTTGGGTAAGAAATGAAAATAAAATATTTATACGTTGCTATAAACAAGTTGAGAGTGCCATGATCTCCCTTTCGACAGATTTTTGAGGTTGAATGCCTAGCCTAAGTTGAGAAATCTTCTCAACGGTAGTTCTTTCACTAGCCATTTGTGATATTCGGTCACATTGTTGGATATTTTGTTGTCCAGGCAAGAACAGATTTGCATGGAAACAGATTCAATTTCAGATACCAATAATACCGATATGACAATACATTACAATTTTACAATAAAAACATAGATATGCAGAGTTTGCTCAACGTACCTATTTGTATATACATCTATTGGCCATGCATAGTACCTTAGGTGTCATTACTTGTTTAAAGAATATTACAGTTCTTTCCTTTGGTATTGAAACTTTACACTATACAAAATTCATTATTCAATGATTAAATGACAATGTTTAGTTAAAGATTATTTAGTGATATAGCTATTGTATAGCCTTGCCATTGACCTTACTTATTAGAAGTCCAAACTCGTTTCTCATTGTCTTGCTATGCCATCTTTTTGTATACTTGGTTCTACAACACCATCTTCCAAATTCTCAACATGCTGCTAAAATAACCAACAAAAATTGTGTATCACAAATTAACTTATTCGTGGAAAAAATAGAGTTATCAATTGGGCAGAAGATAACACATTTCAATAGAAAATGAACACTCACTTGTTTATTCTTTTCGTTTTGAGGCTTGACAGAGGACCATTGATTCAATTTACTTTCAATTGCTTTAGCCTACAAATGAGAAAAACATGTTAGATGAAATAGTGGTAGTTTTCTAAATATCGACCATAAATCCAATGACTTATGATCATTTAATAGGTGATAGAATTTGAAATAATAATAATATAAAAAAGAGCGACTTACTTCCATATCCCAATCTACCCGCCATGTGATAAACATTAGTGCTAGAGTTTGGGCTCTAGTTCCAAATATCATTCCTAGCCAAATTCCCTATAAAATAAATAATTTCTATTATAACAAATATGTAAATAATTAAAACTTCTTACATATATCCTTTTACCATGAATTCCAACCCACCATAACTCCTAAATGAAATGTGTAACCAAGAATCATGCCTAATGGAACACCAATTATATAGTAGCATCCAACGTTTATGTAAGCAACAAAAGCTTGCCATCCCAATCCCACAGCAACACCTAAACATAAAACAATAGATAAAATGATGCTAAGGGTTGTTAAGCAAGAAAATGATGTACAAAATGACATTTTATTTAAGATAATCAAGATGAATTATTCTAAAACTTTGTAGCATAGATGAGGATATACAAGGTTTAACAATACTCACCTAGAAGAATTGGTTGTATGCTATTCAATAGAACGGTAAATGCTAGTAATATTGCCAATTTATATACAACCTTTTGCACAATAACACTGCTTGTGAAAATTTGAGCAAAATCATTGCGCAAGACCAAAATAAGAACTAGTGTTATAAGTCCTATAATTGTGGAGGTTATGATGGAGACAACTACTACAAATTTTGCTCCCCCAGGCCTCCTTGCTCCAAGTTCATTTGCAACTCTCACACTACATATACACAACACCTTGTGAATTAAAGGTGACCAATAACATTATAGTGCATTATTGTGATTAAACTTGTAAATATACCTGGTTGAAGCAAGTAAACCAAGTGGAATGGCCATCTCCCATGTGTTGATGTTTAAGTTGTACTACACAAATAATATTAATAAATTAAGAAAAAAAAGACTGAATGTATTGACACATGTATGGATGTTTAAATTTATTGAACATTGATCAAATTCATAATAAACAAAACCTTGTCAATTCATTTATGAACTACCCCCTTACATTGCTATATATATTTTGGTTTATGTTTTAATTTGATTTCTTATTTATTTATCTTATATCTTCTTTAAATTTTGTATCCTCAATTTTAATCTTAAGGTAAATAAAGTAAATCAAAATTTACAAATGTATAAAGAAATTTTCAAGAATTATTACCCTTTGATAATTTGGATTAAAAGTTACTTTAAGAGGGAAAGATAACATTGAATCAAATGTTATAAAAATAAAACAACATTTATTCTATTTGAAAAACTCCATTATAAAAGAAACATGATTTATAGTATTGAGAACCATTACCTTTAGACATTTCATATTAGATGTTAATTTGAGGGGAAAAGACAAAGATTGAATTGATTGTTATCAACACAAAATAATATTTATTCCAATTAAAAAATTACATGCATAAAAGAAACATGATTTATAGTATAGTATTTTAGATTTGTGGAATTCATAACTAAAAAAAATACATCTTTTAAATATTAAATTGCATAGAAATTCTGAAAGTTATAGTTTGATCTCATCTTAATTGTGGATCAAATAGTGTGATATTAAACCTAAATTTTGTAGATTCTAGATTCTTTCTTAAAAAAAAATTACATGACGAGAGTAAATTCACCTATGATTTGTAAGCTCTCCTTATTTAAAAGTTTGAAACATAGGGATGATTAAAAACTATAAATAGAATATTAATGAATGCTTCCTCTTTAACATTGGTAGAATGTGTACATTGCATTAAGAATCTTTAAATAAGCCACTAAAACATGTGTATATAAATATGGATAATTGGGTTTCTATACATATTGAAGAGTAGTTCTTACCAAATAGAAAGTGAATCAATTGCAACTTCTGCATCTTTTATATTTCCTATGAGTAGAACCAATATTTTGTAATACCAAAGCTCCAACCTATTGAGAAAATAGTCTAGAAAAATTAGTAAGCACTCAATTTTGTTTAATGTTTAGAAACAAAATTTCTTGAAAAATAAAGAAAAATGGAGACTAACCATAACATGACACCAGAGGCCACAGATAGCTTTAAAAAGGGCCAAATATCTACAAATGCTTCCATTGAATATCTTGTCCATGCATCTAGACACCACCCGCATGTAACATACACATATTGAACAATCACAGGAATCCACCATGCTACATTTAAGGAAATAAGAGCACCCTCAATGCCCATACTCCATTTGGACACAAAGAGCCAACATAAGAGAATGTTGAATATAGCACCAAGTGCTGACGACCATGCAGTTATGAAATTTTTGGATTGTGATGTCAAAAATCTGCTAAGGGTGTAAAAGAACATAAGGGCAAAGAACATAGGAATACACAACAAAGATACTCTGCCTGATAACTCTGCAACATCACCAGGTTGGCCAAGGAGCTTTAAGATGGGTGTGGTAAAAAAATAGAAGGGTGTAAGTGCCATTGTACAACCAAAGAGAACTATCCAAGATCGTTGCATGTAAATTCCAAGTATCTTTTGTTTTTGTGCACCATAAGCTTGTCCACATAGTGTGCCAAGTGTTGTACCCATTCCTATTGTATACCTTGATATTTATCCCACTCTAAATGTGCAAAATAACTTAAGAATGCAAATAATAAAATACCAAGGACACCTCAAGATTAGCCAAAAGAGTGGTGAACAATAAGGAAAATGGACAAAACAAGATAGAAACGATTTCACCTTCCTTGCTGTTGATTTCTCCTTGATTGGCCCTTGATTGGAATGATTTGTGTGCTCCTTAGATAACTGCTTGAGTGTCTAGATGCAAGATTAGATGTGCAAATGATTAACAAAGATGGCTAAATGATGGTAAAGGATTGAGCATGTAGTCATGAAAGTGCAAAGTGTTTGAGAAAGCAAATGGACAGCATGTAGTTTCTCAAATAAAAAAGTGTTATAAATGCCCTTGAGGAGGGGGTATTTATAGATGAATTTGAATTCTCTAGAGAATTCAACGGTCAAGATTGTTCCAACAAGGCCAAGATGAAGGGCTATGGTGGGTTGAGAACCCACAAGCCCTCACATCTTGACACGTGGAGGGTGAAATGGCCAAGGGGATATGAGATGGAGATGAGTTGTCAAGAAGGGACATGAGGTGGAAAAAGGACATGCACCTTGGGGAGTGAGGAGATTTCCACAAAAAATGATTCCTTGTCC
Source organism: Sequoia sempervirens (assembly GCA_007258455.2). NCBI lineage: Eukaryota > Viridiplantae > Streptophyta > Pinopsida > Cupressales > Cupressaceae > Sequoia > Sequoia sempervirens. The sequence goes on from VDFB02271358.1 coordinate 925,563,371, forward strand.
CCAAGTGGGAGTGAAAGGGACATTTGAGAAATTTTGGAATTCCTCAAAAATCTACATGGGAAAATGAAAGGTGGTTGGGGTTATAAATGTGAATTAAAAATTCACATTCCTAGGAGGATCTAGAGGATAAAAGATGGGCTCCAAAAAAGTGGGACTTGGTCACATGTGGAGATTGTGACAAGTCCAAGGTTGGTCACATGTGGAGATTGTGACAAGTCCAAGGTTCTAGAAGCCTTGGAAGGATGGAATGTGAATTAAAAATTCACATATGAATCTAGGAAGAATAAAAAGGAATTAAAAATTCCTTGGAGAATGATTAGGCTTAATTAATCAGTAATTAGAGGATAATTAGGGGCTAATTAGGATTAAAAGCCAACTTGCAAAAGTTGGAGGATGTGACACATCCTAATCAAGGATTAGGCATGTGCACATCCTTAATGAAGAGATTAGGAAATGGATTAGGATTAGATGAAAATGACATGTGAGGAATTAAATAAATGTAATATTTATTTAATTTATTTGATGAAAAGAGGATTAAGGAGGGTAAGGTATTTAATTATTAATTAAATACCTTAGGGATTTGGCAGAATTAAAGATATTAATTAAATAATACTAATATTACTTAATTAACTCGGATAAGAGGATGTTTAGACGAAAAGCGATAAATTTGGATAAATTAAGTGTCCAAATTTGGATGTCTACACCTATCTACACAAATAATTTTTGGGGGTTAAAGACATTATAAAGGAAGGGAGAGAAAACCATGTCTATTATGTTTTGTTTCTAGACCAATGGATGAAAATTAAAAAAATACATTGTGCAAAATTGTTTGTCAAATTCAGTATTGTATCCTATAATTAAGGGATCTAACATTTTTTATTGATAAATAAACACGAGGCCACAAAAAAGGAAAAATAAAACTTCATCTTTGTACTTAAGAGACACAAAATATCATAGGTGTTCAAACTACTATGACTTACCCCTATATTGTAGGCTATGTTGAGAGAGTTTAATACTTAAATTATTGGAGCATATTAAAAAAATTATTTGAAAAAAATTATTAGATGCAACATGTAAAGTTTTTGTTTAAATAAAAGTGATATTAAAAAGCATAAATAATATATAGAAGGACAAAACAATACTTTGTCTAAATTATGAATTGACTTTTTTTAAAATAAAAAATTAAAATGGTGTTATTAGAAAAAATTTATAACTTTAGTACAATTAATTTTATAATAAAAATTTAATTATTTGATATTGGATTCATGTAAACACAATGAACCCACCAACATAATGTCTAATTAATAGTTTCTCTCTTATTATTACTAAATTAGTAATGTTGAACACATGCAAGATCTTTCTATTTATTCATTGACATCAATTCACATAAACATAATGAACTTGTCAACACAATGCCCAATTAATAGCCTTTCTCCCCTACTATTACTAAATTAGCTTTGTTGAAAATAGATAAAAGAAAATTTCTTTTGAGATAAAGCCTAAATTTAAGTTAAACATGAAATGTAGATCTTGTGTTCCAAAAAATTCAAGAGTGCTTAATTTTTAATATTAATACAACTTAGATTTGATTAGAAATGGTACACCAAAGTTCTACCTATACACTATCTATGATGATTGGCATTAATAATTAGACCCCTTTTATCCATAGTGAAAGGGAAGCAACAATGGTCCAGGAAATCTTGCTTGCCAAAAGCTTGACAAACCATATATATATATATATATATATATATATAAACTCAATAGAGGTATATATGTTGTCACATGTAAGTCTAATGTACTTTAAAGATAGATATAGACCTAGGAGCCTTAGGTAATTAACACTTGAGATCAAGATTTCTTTTATCTTGGTTTCACCAACTTGGAAGATTGCCAATAGTTCTTGGAACATAGCCCCTTATTTCTACAAAGTACTAGGGAATGATGAATATTTGTTTCTTGACCCTGTGTTTTAATCTTACCATATAAAATATTAACTACATCTCTATGTTTGATTCTTGTGATCCAAAATATTACAATTAATATAATTATTTAGGTTTATAAATTGTACAAAAATAACCAGTTTGGATAGTTGTATAGTGGATAAATTCTAGTATTTTTGTAGTAACTATGATCAATCTAGTGAATATTAAAATGTAGCTTTGTTGTTTTTTCATGATTTAATCTTAATTATTTGTGTTTTCAAATTCTTCCACTTTTAACAAATGCTATCAGATCTTGTGAAAAATGGAAGGTGAGAGGCAATTGTGTGCAACAACTTTACTTTTTTAACTTATTTTTAAACACTCACAATGTACTATCTTTATATTGTATTCAATTTTCTTTATGGATTCTTCAAACACAAATGTAGATTATATTGGTGATCTAAGTTGTGAATCCCCAAATCCTTAAGGTTGAATAACTTCCCAAGTGCCAGGGATGTCAAACTTAGGAAGAAAATCACAATTTAACAATGTTTAGGTTGGGCAACTAAGGACCAATTATTAAGGTGGGTAAGACCTCCTTCACTTTTAGTTTTGCATGGCTAATGTGTTTTCCCTAAGGTGTTGAGTTATATGATATCATAAGAATTGAGTAGTTATATTATTGTGAATGATACCCAATGCATCATGTACCCCTACTTTGGTTGTCACAATGTACCTATGTGTTGGTTTGAACAAACAAGACCATACACTTTTGTAATATAAAAGTCTTCCTAGATAAAAGTGGTTGAAATATGGATATATGAACCCCTAATACTATTATACACTTGTATATGAAAGCTGAAAAAGCAACACAACTAAAATGATTATAATGTTTAGTGCATTTTAATGTGATCAAATGAGGAACAAACCACAAAATGGTGCATGTATCTGGTAGGCACAAAGTATTGGGTTTATGCAAAATATGTAACAACTAAAACCAAATGGGTGTTAAAATCCGTAAAACAGATTATAACCCAGAATCAATTGAAAGAGTTAAAAAAATAAACTGTAAATGCAAAAGCAATTGAAACAGCATAACAATGATACCAAGATATTGATGTGAAATGCTTGAATGGAAAAATAGCATCAGATAACTATCTCTAATATCGAATAAAAAACAAGCTAGGTAGCATGCTTATATAGACTAGAGAGAGGGAGGAGCTAGCAACACCAACCAATGAGGAGCAACCATCTATCATACTAAAGTCTAGTAAAGTATCTTCCCAAGATAGCTAATGGATGCTCACATGTAGGAAGGTGACACCTCATAATCCTCTCACCTAATTAAACATGCTTTATTAACCTAAGCAAGCTTAAATAAATGTGTAGGAAAAACCTTATAATAAGGAATAAAAAACCTACACTAACACCCCCCCTTAAGCATAGCTTAGGTGGGTACAGAGATGGGTCTCGCAAATCAAGCCTGATGAGGTACCCATGTACAATGAAATCCCTCCCCCCCAAAGAGAAGTAGCCCTCCCCAACAAAAGAGAGGACGCCCCCCAGAATAGAGAGAGAAAGAAAGAAGGAGCTAAGAAGCCCCCTAAAAGGAGGACACCTATCGCACCCCAAGCAAAGCTCGCAAATGAATGAACTTGCTCTCAGTGAAGGGTTTGGTGAAGAGTTAGTTGTCTGATCTAATGTAGAACAATACCGAAGATAAAGAACTTACTCATGAATCAGCTCCTGAATGTAGTGCATGTGAATCACAATGTGTTTGGTCTGCTGATGATGGACTGGATTGCGAGAGATCTGAATAGCACTCTGGTTGTCACAAAATATGACTGTAGGCTTCCGGAAGGAAATGCCAAACTTAGTGAGAATGTGTTGAAGCCAAATGACCTCAGTAGTAGCATTAACTGCTCCTTGATACTCAGCTTCTGTAGATGAAAGAGCAATAGCAGACTGCTTCTTGCTCGACCAAGAAATTAGACTAGAACCAAGAGAGAAGCAATACCTTGAAGTAGACTTGCGATCCTGAGAATCGCCTGCCCAATCTAAATCTATGTATCCCACCAAGTCAATATCCACGCCTGCTGCATAATGAATCCCATAACTGTGAGTGCCCTATACCTGCTTAGTTGCTTTCCAATGCAGCTCATGTGGCTCCTGCATGAACCTGGAGACCAGGCCCACGGCATAAGAAATATCAGGCCTCGTGTGAGTCAAGTATATGAGACTTCCAACCAATTGGCGATACAAGGTAGCATCTACCAAAGGTGAAGAACAAGAAGCCTCAAGTTTGACCCCTGATAGAAATGGAGTCGGCGCAGGCTTACAATCAGCCATGTGAAATCTGGAGAGCATATCAAGAGCATACTTGGGCTGAGAAAGAAAGATACCAACTGAAGACTATGTAATCTCAATGCCCAAGAAATAGTGAAGAAGACCCAAGTCAAACATCAGAAAATGATCATGAAGGGCAGTTTTTACTACCTTGATGGTGGATGAGGAACTCCCTGAAATCAACAAGTCATCAACATAGAGAACAAGGAAAGTGAGAGTATCATCCTGCTGCAAAATGTAGACGTTTGGATCAGAATGGCACCGAGTGAACCTAACTGATAGAAGAAAGGAGTCCATCTTGGCATACCAGGCTCGTGGGGCATGTTTAAGGCCATAGAGAGACTTCCGAAGTCGGCAGACAAATGAAGGATCCTAGACGAACCCCTGTGGCTGCTCCATATATATCTCCTCTTGAAGGTCACCATGAAGAAAAACACTCTTCACATTCATCTAATGAACTTCCCAGCGATGGGCTACAACAATGGCAAGGACAAGTCGGATTGAAGTCATCTTGGAAACCGACGTAGTCTCAGAGTAGTAAATTCTAGGAACTTGGGAGAATCCTTTTGCGACCAAGCGAGCCTTATGTTTGTCAACTGACCCATCTGCAACAAATTTTGTTTGATAGACCCACTTGCATCAAACAAGTTTTCTTCCCTTAGGAGGTGGGACTAAATCCCAAGTATGGTTCCTTTCCAAGGAACTGAACTCTTCCTGCATAGCAACATCCCACTCGAGGACACCAGAAGCTTCCCTGAAGAATTGTGGATCAGAAGTTGAAGCAAAGAAGAGATGAGGAACTTGCTTGAATTGTGACCTTGTTCTTCTCATATCTGAAGGATCACCAATCCAATCACCTGTTGATTCCAAAGTCTGACAAGCCCAAAGAGGCCCAATGGCAGTAGAATCTGGAGGAGAATCATCATCCTCTGAATGATGACTAAGAGAGAAGGAAGATGAACCTTCATCATCGCCATCTGAAGTGGAGGAAGAAGACTCCTCGGGAGGATTAAGATCCTCAAAAGAACTATCATCATGAAGTTCCAGTGTCTCCATGGGAATGAAGGATGGAGAAGTGGTAGAAGAAGTATCTTCCTCAAACTGAACACTCCTCTCAATGAAGAGCTCATGTGTGGTAGGGTGGAGTAGCCTGTAGCCTTTGACACCATCTGGATAGCCAACAAATATGCAAGGCCTACTCTGCGGATCCATTGCCTTGTGTTTCTCTACTGGAATGTGGGCCCATGCAGGAGACCTAAACACTCGAAAGTGCTTGACTATGGGTTTCTGACCGGTCCAAGCTTGAAAAGGAGTTACCCCCTTCATAGCTCGGTGAGGAAGCCGATTCTGGATATAACATGCACAGTTGATGGCCTCTGCCCAATACTGAGGTGCCAATGATTTGGAGTGGATCATGCAATTGGCCATTTCCTTCAATGACCAATTCTTTCCTTCTGCAACTCCATTTTGCTATGGACTATAGGGAACTGTGTGCTGAAGATTAATACCCTCTGAGGCACAAAATTGCTCAAACCTCTGGTTAACATATTCCCCACCATTATGGATGCACAAAACCTTGACAACCTTCCCAGATTGTTTCTCTGCAAAAGCTTTAAAGTCTTGAAAAGACTCAAAGACTTCAGACTTTTGTTTGAGAAAATATACAAAGGTGTATCGAGAAAGATCGTCAATGAAGGTCAATACATATCTAGCTCTACTGAATGAAGGATGCTGAAATGGACCAGCCAAATCACTGTGTACTAACTCCAAGAGCTGTGTGGCTCTCCATGCTTTGCCTTTGTCAAATTTTTCTTTAGGATGCTTGCCAAGAATGCAGCCTTGACAAACTCCATCAGAGAATCGAATAGAAGGAAACCGTGTAACCATGTCATGCTGACTGAGTTGCTGCAAGTAGCTATAGTTCAAGTGCCCAAACGAATGATGCCACAAACGAATCACCTCATCTAAGTGAGTGAGCAATTCTAGTGAAGGAGAATCAGGAAAAAAATGAGAAAAGTGATAGAGCCGAGAATGGTTATCAACTTTTCCTACAACAACTATAGACCCATTGTGTAGATCACTGATAACCACATAATCAGGTGTAAATTCAACTCTCTTGCCAAAACCTGTATGGGTGATCTGGTAGATAGATAGGAGATTAGTTGACAAAGAAGGCACACAAAGAACATCATGGAATGTCCCATCACCAACGTCAATAGACCCTTTCCCAATAACTTCTTCTGGTGTATCATTACCCATAAGAATATCAGGCATAAAACATGACTCCAAGGATGAGAAGCTTTCCTTTGTATTGGCCATGTGGTGAGAAGCACCTAAGTCAATTACCCAAGAATCTAGTTGAGAAGCTATTGCAACTAAGGCCTTGCCCTTTCCTTTCCCCTTACTCTTTTTTGTGTTCTTTGAAGACCATGTTTGATGAGACTTGTTTGACAGAATCAGGCACCTAGATATTGTTCTTCTCAAGAAGATGTGATAGGTGATCAATCTATTTCTTCAAGCACTTATGTTCATCATGACCAAGTTTTTTGCAATAGGAACACTGAATTTTCTCCTTCTTAGGCTTGCTGCCTTTTGAAGAAGAGGCATTATTCATTACTTTAGAAGCAACTGATGTTTGTTCTTGCTTCTTTTCTTCTTGGTTCTTTTGTTTCTTCTCTTTCTTAGCAGCCCCCTTCTGATCTTTAGTGCCCTGATTTGCAGCCAAGGCATGAGATTTAGAGGGCTTAATTGTGCCCATTTGAACCAATTTGTCTTGATCCTTAGTGAGTTCATTAGCAAAATCATCTAAAGAAGGCATCTTATATGTGGTTCCCAAGGCACTTTTTGTGGCATAGAATGTGGAAACAAACACAAAGTAATTAGGGCCAAGTTTAGAAAGAATGCTTAGAATCAATTGACTATCTTTCTTCTCTATCCCACACTATTTCAACTGCAATCTTAAAGCCTTTAGTTTTGTGAAGAAATCCTAAATAGTATCAAAATTACATGGATTTAACCCTATCAGCTCATTCTCCAATAAATGACCTCTAAGTTCATCTTGTGCACCAAAGAGTTTTTCTAAAGTAGTCCATACATCATTTGGTGTTGTAGAAGACTCAATATGAAAAAGTAAATCTAGAGATACAAACATGCATAGAGTTCCAAAAGCTTCATCAAGTTTGTTAAACCATTTAGGCTTTTCTGCAATTAGAGATGGTTCAGTTTCAATATCCATAGTTACTTGAAACAATCCTAACTTCTTAAGTTGTATAGTCATCTTGGACTTCCACTCATAGTAGTTGTAGGGTGTGAGCATAGGTACTATTGATTGATCCATTTTAATGCAGAATTAGATTGTTGTTGTTTGTGAGGAAAGAAAAGATGCATGAACACACAAGACACCCCCCCTTTTTCACTCAATCAAAGAACCCCCCCAAAGAAAATTTGATTTGGCACTTTATATTTAGTGCGTTTACAATTACCACTAGCAAAAAATACTAAGTGAACTTGATCTCAATACTATTACAGATTCTCAAAAGGAGCATATGTTGAAAATACAACTTAGGCACAATACCTAATAAAATAAACAACACCACTTCAAGCTACATGTAAAAAAAATCACTTTCAAAAATAGAATCACCTCGATCTGAGGTTTTATGCAAAAGTTATGCCTCTTTGAAGTTCCCAAAACAAGGACTATGCAGTGTCACGACTGAGAATCTATAATTTCTGAAAAAATTCTGCATCCAAATCAAAAAACAACTACACTAATGCATAGAGCACGAAAAAATAGCCAAGATCAAAAAAACTTTCATCAAAAACGGAGTCCATATGAGGAAGAACGAAGCATTTGAAAACCATCTTCAAATTTGAAACTGCCAACGAAGAGGGGGTCTGTTGTAGCTTTTTGAGTTCGATTCTGCAAAATATATAAGCTGTATGCAAAAATTAGAAGATACCCAGATGGTTTTTTGATGCGGTGAACAAAACCTAGAAGGCGGTTTTCCTGATTATGTACAGAAGATGTAGATCCAATGTAAATCAGACGCCTTTAGCAACAAAAAATGGCTTGAGCAACCAAAAAAATGGCATGCAAAGGATGTATCAGCTACCTAAGACAAGCAAAGCATGCTGCAACCTGCAATACTAATTGAAACACAAAGTATGCAAGCCGATTGACAAAAATAAGATTACTGGATCTTCATAAATCCTTTCCGATTCTCTAGATCATTAAAAAAAATACAAGAGAAGAGTATACATGATTTTACAAGATCTCTATAAAGAATCTAACCTTACAAAACTTGCTCTGATACCATGTTAAAATCCGTAAAACAGATTATAACCCAAAATCAATTGAAAGAGTTAGAAACATAAACTATAAATGCAAAAGCAATTGAAACAACATAACAATGATACCAAGATATTGATGTGAAATGCATGAATGGAAAAATAGCATCAGATAACTATCTCTAATATCGAATAAAAAACAAGCTAGGTAGCATGCTTATATAGACTAGAGAGAGGGAGGAACTGGCAACACCGACCAATGAGGAGCAACCATCTATCGTACTAAAGATAGTAAAGTATCTTCCCAAGATAGCTAATGGATGCTCACATGTAGGAAGGTGACACCTCATAATCCTCTCACCTAATTAAACATGCTTTATTAACCTAAGCAAGCTTAAATAAATGTGTAGGAAAAACCTTATAATAAGGAATAAAAAACCTACACTAACAATGGGATATATTGATCAAGATATGCTTGAAAACTATGTTCACCTAAAAGCACATATAAGCTAGGTTCTACACATACAAATAGATAAATAAAAGATATTACATTTTTTTTATGAGTCTACTTAATAGTCCAATAACAAACTTATGCATTCCTTCATTGATGTTTTTGATAAGATAAACAACATTTACAAGGTGTTGTACCCTTCACACACAGAGCCCACAAGGCCAAAAAGAAGCTAGTTCAAAACAAAACATGAACTAGGAGAATAACAACAGAAACAACTGACCAATAGTTGTAAAATAGCAACAAAGACTAGACGACCCCAGAACCTGAGGGGAAAAATCTAACTCCCAAAGCCCGAGGTCGCGAAGAAGCAACGGATTTGGGGAGTCCCTTCTCCTTCCTCAGCACAACAGACTAGGAAGACTCAGAATCAAAATCCACCAAGCGATGCAAGAGGAGCAGATCCTCAACATCAACCTCAGGAAATGAGCCACCACGCAACGAGGGAGCTGTCAGCATAGAAGAGGAGACAAGAGCTAACAAATGATCAACAAAGTCAATCAATGAGGGATAGTCAGTTTCCACCAAGACAACAACAGTAGATCGAGGCAACAAAGGTTCCACAAAAGGGATAGTCGGTAGAGGAGCCTAAGATGGCTCAGACACCAAGGGAGCAGGAGGGTCGCCCTCCTCAAAGGAATCATCAAAAGAGGGAGAACCAACCGTGAGGTGGTCTGAGAGAGCATTCTTCCACCAAGTAGCAGTGCCCTTGCGGCGAGCAAGAGAGCAACCAGAGGCCAAATGACTAGTGGAGAAACACCTCCTGCACCAAAAGGGGAGGCCTTCATAGTCTAGCAGTTGCGTCCAAGGTCTGTCCCCCACCATTAAAACCACATCGCCATGGAGAGGTTTGGAGATGTCCAAATCAACTAAAACACGAGCCACCGTAGTATGCCCTAGATCCCGAGATGTAGAGTCCACTTTCAAAAAGTGTACAATGGAGTTGCCAATAGCTTCAAAACAAGAATGCTCCCAAAACTGGAGAGGAAGATTTGACAGACGGACCCAAACAAGTCTCATATTCAACGGCTTAGTTAGACGATTGAAAGAGCGAGACCAAGGCCTAATGGACAGTGAATGAATACCCCACATCCATGCCCTATCCAACACACAGTCCCTCTTCGCAGGGGAGACAAAGGTAGCAAAAAACAATTCTCTAGCGCTAGGATAGAGCTCAATCTGCCCAGAGACAACAGGATTCTAGGAGATGGAAACCCACTCATGGAGACCTAGAAGGGAGGGCCACAAGCCATTAAACCTGCAAACCACACCCTACCTCAAGTAGAAATCCTCATTTTCAACAACTTCAGGTCCACAGACTACAACAGGGGAAGCACAAGCACAGGACAGAGGTTGAACCCTAGCCAGAGCAGGCATAGAACGAGCACCATCCTTAGAAACCACCTCAGAGAAGGACTTCTGACCCGAAATAGCCCTAAAGCTAGGGACTCCAGCAACAACACCAGAAGCAAGAGCTAGCAGCAACATAGGGATGACACCAACAGTAATACCAAATGACACCATAGGGAGAACAAAGGGAATTGTACCCCCAAGCGCAACATCCACACAACCATTCACCTGAGCAGCCACACCCAAGCACTGAGACCTATCGCCAGACAAAAAAGAAACCCGAGGAGGATAAGGAGAGCCCTCACCTGACTGTGCAGCCCCAGACGAAGAGGGAAGGCCCCCGTCCAAACATTCAATCCTTGCACAAGCCTGAAGCGCACAGGACAGAGAGTTGTCAATCGCTAAAGACCATTGGACACAAACATTTTTGAAAGAAGGATTCTCGCTCGAAGACATTGTTATGATATAACATGTCAATCCCTTCATTGATGTTGAAAAGATACATTACAAAGGTTTTGAAAATATTTTACAACCTTTTGGTTGACTATATAATTAAAAAATGTCAAGACTATATATTGAATACTCTTAGAGACACTCAAACAATGTCATATTTGCTAGTTACATTCATTTTTCTAGGTTACAATAGTCCTATTACATATTCTACATAAACTCACATAATACAATATCAAAATAATAATACCCAAACTAGAAAATGAAACCCTAGGGTTCGCTACAATATTTTTTCCTAATTGATTATGTAACTATTCATTTTCGTTTTTTCCATAATCACAAAGGAATACATTTTTTATTCTTAATACTCTTCTATGAAGAATTTTAGATTCACAATAAATGTGGCATATCCATAACTAGCACAATGTAGATAACACCCACATATGTTGAGTGTTTTTTCCCTAACTTGCATCATAAATTGCACTACAAATCTACTTGGATGCATTGAGAAAATGTGGTGGAATGTTCTTCCTTGATCTATAGGTGTCTTCATTATTAATCACACCTTTATTTCTAGTGCTTTGAGAAAGACCCTACAAAATTTAATAGAAAGTAGCTAGAGAAATGGTGAAAATGTTTAGACTTTACAATCCTTGACCATCACATTAAATTAGGGCATTGCCACTGACATTATTTTATCTATGAAATTGTACCTTCCTTCATAAATAATTATCTTTGAGCATATTTATATCTAATATGATAGTTATAGGGCCATATCGGTTCATTAGTGACAACATAGGTGGTTTTCCATCTTAATGCTATAAACCACTTACAAATTTGCACCAAATGATGAACATTATTTTTTGAGTGGAAAAACTCTTTTCTGGTGAATGTTGCATCAAAATGGCCCATAAATGATCTTTTGGAGTGAACATGGGAGTAGGTGAAATAGTGCAAGAAAAAGAACGAGGGATTTTGACCTATCAAGTTTGAAGGTTGGGAGTAACTCATGACTTATGCTTTTGAGCATTAAAGATTGAGAATGATGAGCTCATATTGTTAGGGCATGTGGAATAGGGGAAGTTCTAAAAAGCAATCCTAAAAAGGTTATAAGCTCCAAAATGTTGGGATTGGGAATCAAGAGTACCTTATGACATGCACCAAAGTGAGGGAAGTAAAAAAGTACAATTATGAAAAGATATACAAAGGAGTTGATAGAGTTTAGAGAGACAAAGAAGGCATAAAAGGAATGACAAGTTTGAAAATATGAAAAATAGACTTCAAAAACTTTTGGGGGGTGGGTAATTAGGATGTTAGGGATGATAGGGAAAAATACTAGAGAAAAAGGAAAACCACAACCCTAAATTTGGTAGAGTATTTAGTGGAAATAATGAGCCATGAGTCAATAATTGAGGAAGAGCCAAATGAGGTATCTAGATAAGGGATGGTTTGAATCCCTAATCTAAAAGAAAAACAAATTTTTAATTGTAAAGGACTTTTAGGTTGGGGTGAGGGGAAATGTATGCTAGGAAGGGGAAGCCTAATGGGTTGATGAAGATAAAAATGTGGGGATAGGAAAAATGACATACTGATATGGACAACCCTAAAAAGATGAAACTCCAACAACTTCCAAAATACACAAGGAAAAAACCCATATAGAACTTACTTGGATTCCTTGCAACTATAAACACATAAAGGGAACATAGGAGAAGACATAGGGCAACATATGTGGCCTTTGACAAAAGGGTGCACCCAATAGGAGATGTATCATGTCAATTATCATTATTGGGTAACAACGAAATGCACATCACAAGGGAAAATAGAGAAAAAGAGACAAAAAATGAGGTTCCAACATTGGCTCTAGTTGGGAATGTGTCTTTTGTAGGCATAATGAGGATCCAGGTCTCTAGGGGGAAACTAAAATAAAGACAAAAAGAGAGATAGAGAGAAACACACCTAATCATAATCAAACAAGGATTTTGACCTCATACACACACACATAACACATATATGTACAAGACAAAAATAGGCAACAAAAAGAGGGTAAAAGTTTAGAACTATGCCACACAAATATGGCATCTCTTGTCTCTGGGCTGGTAGGAGGATCATCCCTCATCCCTATATAGAGTAGGGGGAGTAGGGGAAGCATTCATTTCCTGATCGAGGGGCAGGAGTGGCAGATCGAGCCCTCTGTATATATATGGCAATATCGGTCGAACGAACAGCACTCGGGTAACGAACAGAGAATATATCAATCCCCAATCCATTTATGTGTGCGTCGGATAGTCATTACTATAAAGATAGGGGCCCTCGACCAGATAATCTATGGGGTCAATCGAGTAAGGCCCCCCGGCCGACAATTCTATCTCGTATCTTGCCCATCCACCTGCCCTTCGCTCCATAGAATAGTAGGGGCCGACCTACCAGCCGACACCGGTCCCCCCTGCAAGGAGGTATAGATACATTAGTAGGGGGGTAGGTCTCACAAGTATGGTTGGTTGAAGGAGAACATGGCATCCCCATCCAAGAGTAGCTGAACCCTCCGCCAAACTATCTAGAGGTCACCAGTGTTAGTAAGCGAAAGAGATGGGAGCTACCCTCGATCGACTAGGCAACCTCTAGATCAAATGAACCCATCGCCTGCGACATCATCGACGTTAGGTCATCAATGACAGTAGCTTGATCCATGAATGCAGGGCACTCGCCCGCCCCTATCTATACCTGGGGAGGGTGAGGCCCCCTGATGGGAACTTTTATAAAGGAAATAACCAACACATACGATTTTTCAACTTGAACCACCTAAAACTGACATTTCTATTTTGAATTTTAAAATGATGTAAACTTATGAAATGAAAAAAAAAAAAAATAGTTTATGTTTATAGTTTTTACAAGTTTAAAAAACTTAGTTGGATATATTTTTTAACAAATTTATGAGAAAATTCAATTGCTATTTTTAAAAAAAGTGAGATTGATAGGATGTTCCAAAAAAAAGAGCAATTCCTTTTTGCTTTTATTTTTCCCCCACATAGATAACTTAAAAATTCGTGCAAGGAAAAAAATTAATTTTTGATGACTATTTATTTTTAAAGTCAAACTTAATCAAAGCATCATTGTTTTCATGGGACATCAAATTTTGTTTGATTTTTTTATTTAAAAAATAAAATTATACTCTCTTGGAGAATATTCTCTCCTCTAGTGCATCATATATATTTTAGAATTTTTTAATATATCTTAATATTTTAAATTTTTTATTCAACCTCATATTTGATTATATTAACTTACTTTAAAATTTTTTATAACAAAACTATATATATTTGGATTCTACACTTTGAGCTCTATAAAAGTGTAGTTTTAGATTTTTATGAAAGCACTGATGGTTGGAGAAATCTATAGTTGAAGTTGAGTTTTGTTGAATTTACCCCAAAAGAGGGTTAAGTTGTCACTAGTAGTTTTAGGTGAACCAATTTAGGGGAAAAAAATTCACCCAAAACCTTGCATGTAAATTCAATTTGGTTTGATTTTAATATTAAATATATATTTTTAACAATTTCAGGTGAAAGTTTTTTAGTTGAAATTATTTGTGCCACATAGGTGCCAAGTAGTTTTAGAAGAAACCATTTCACCTAAAATTCTTTAGGGCAAAACAATTTCACTCAAAACTATTTTTTGGTTGAAAGTGTGATACAACTCTAAACTTTTTTCCAAGAAGCAAATAATATATAAAGGTTTTGAGAACCTCATCCTCAAGAGAAGTGGAGTTTGAGGTGCTAACCATGAATTAATTGCTCCATAAAATCTCCATCCAAACTCTTGAGGTAAAAAGTTCTTGAGTATGTTCTTCAACACATTGGAAGGGACTAATCGATAGGGAATTAAAATTCTAATGCTTTCTCCTATCTTCTGACCTTGAATTCTACATGAGGACAAGATCCTCAATCTGAAATACCCTCTTGAAAACATTCATATCAAATAAGTATTTCATTTTTGTTGTGTTAACGAGCTTCTCTCATGGGAAACCCTTCTTGTTTCTTCAAGATTGATCAAATCAAGAACTCTTTGAAAATTTGTACCTATTTTTTCCCCTTCAATTTACTACAACTTGTAGATTGGTAACTCAAATTTGATTAGTAGTTTTTCCTCCATGCCATACACTAATTCAAATAAGCTCTTTCCAGGAGCCTTCTTATGTTTTACCCTATCTACTAAAAAAAAAATCAATTTATCACCTCATCTCTTCTTATTTGCATCCAATTTTATTCTACTACACTTATGATGCTTTTGTTACTAGACTTAGCTAGTCCATTTTCATGTGGGGGAAAAAGGATGAATGTTTTAATGAGATCCCATATTGTTAATACACATCAACAAAATATCGATACCTAAAACATATTGCATTATCAACAACTATTTTGGATGGCATACCAAACCTGGTTAATATATCATTTAGTAGAAATTCAATCACTACTTTTGAGGCTTCCTTTTTTGTAGGGATTTCTTCTACCCATTTCATGAAATAATGAGTGGCCACCAATATCCACACATATCCAAATTACTAAATTCTTTTGTTATCTCCCCTATAAATTCTATGCCCAACAATTAGAATGAAGTTTCTACTAAAATGGAAATGAGGGGGAGAGTTGCTGCAAAGTTTAATTTATTAGAGAACCTCTAATGAGAATCACATGTTTTACAAACTTAACCACATCCTAAAAAATTTGGACCACCAATAAATTACTCTCATGATCATATAAGAAATATATTTTGACATGAAATGTCCACCACATAATCATTGATGGCATTCCTTAATAACTTTAATTGATTGCTCTATGTCCAATCATTTAGGAGAACACCATCCATGTTTCTCCATATTAATTGACCTTAGAAAATCAATTATCTTTGATCTTCCAACCTTAATGTTCTTCTTTTCTTATCATCTAATATTGGTGGACAAATCATGTTTTCTAAATAAAATATAATTTCTTTATACGTAGAACAACCTTTCAATTGACATGGAGAAAATGATGGGTTAAAGTTTACCTATTTAATTTCACCTACATCCAATTTTGTAGTAGCCGTTAATTTTTCTTAGGCCTTCACCTCTAATCAAATTTTTTTTTATCTCCATTCTATACTCTTGGATCTTATCGATCCATCTACACCTTTTGCTTGATGCCTCTTATTGCATGAAGAGATCTCTAATAACTATGCGTAGCACATGAATTGTTATCTTGGCTCTCATGAGATGTGTTCTAAAATTATTTACCACCTTAACAAGAACATTTTTTTGCTTTTTATATTATGGAATAATTTAATTAAGCATCTCTTAAAAATTGTTGAAGAAAACTATTGGTTGCTCATTTATATCATTGTTCTTTTATAGTAAAACAACAACAATAGTATAGAATGAGGCAAATGAAAACAATTGAAAAGGTTTTGAGTAATACAAGCTTGCCAACATTAGTGCCTTCTTTATTATAGATTTTATTCTCACAAAGGAATCTATTTATTCATTGTCAAGTAGCTAAATGACTATCCTTTCTTTAGAACCTTAGAAATAACCTTTTTTTTGGCAAAGTTAGGACAAACATCTAAACAAAATTGATTTTCCCAAATAATAATTGCACTTCCTTGATAATTTTTGGCTACAATATAAGATCAATGGATTTAACACATTTTGGATCAATCCTTACCCATTCTTTAGACACAATATTCTCAATGAGTTTACCCTCTTCCACATAAAATTGCATCTTAGGATTCAAGGGGATCTCATACACTAAACATATTTGGAAGATTAACTCCAAATGCTTGCAATAATCATTTTGATCCTTGGAGTAGGCAGTTAAGTCATCTTGGTATACAACCATGACCTCATTTATGAGGCTTCCAAGTGCAACATCCATGGATCATTTGAGTGTAGCTCTAACATTGTTCAATCTGAATGACATTCAAACATTTACAAATGTTCCCCATATCATAGTGTAGACATCCAAATTTGGACACTTAATTTATCCAAATTTATCGCTTTTCGTCTAAACATCCTCTTATCCGAGTTAATTAAATAATATTAGTATTATTTAATTAATATCTTTAATTCTGCCAAATCCCTAAGGTATTTAATTAATAATTAAATACCTTACCCTCCTTAATCCTCTTTTCATCAAATAAATTAAATAAATATTACATTTATTTAATTCCTCACATGTCATTTTCATCTAATCCTAATCCATTTCCTAATATTCATTATGTGCACATGCCTAATCCTTGATTAGGATGTGTCACATCCTCCAACTTTTGCAAGTTGGCTTTTAATCCTAATTAGCCCCTAATTATCCTCTAATTACTGATTAATTAAGCCTAATCATTCTCCAAGGAATTTTTAATTCCTTTTTATTCTTCCTAGATTCATATGTGAATTTTTAATTCACATTCCATCCTTCCAAGGCTTCTAGAACCTTGGACTTGTCACAATCTCCACATGTGATCAAGTCCCACCTTTTTGGAGCCCATCTTTTATCCTCTAGATCCTCCTAGGAATGTGAATTTTTATAATCCTCCAACCAACCACCTTTCATTTTCCCATGTAGATTTTTGAGGAATTCCAAAATTTCTCAAATGTCCCTTTCGCTCCCACTTGGGGACAAGGAATCCCTTTTTGTGGAAATCTCCTCACTCCCCAAGGTGCATGTCTTTTTTCCACCTTATGTACCTTCTTGACAACTCATCTCCATCTCATATCCCCTTGGCCATTTCACCCTCCACATGTCAAGATGTGAGGGGTTGTGGGTTCTCAACCCACCATAGCCCTTCATCTTGACCTTGTTGGAACAATCTTGACCGTTGAATTCTCTAGAGAATTCAAATTCATCTATAAATACCCCCTCCTCAAGGGCATTTATAACACTTTTTGATTTGAGAAACTACATGTTGTCCATTTGCTTTCTCAAACACTTTGCACTTTCATGACTACATGCTCAATCCTTTACCATCATTTAGCCATCTTTGTTAATCATTTGCACATCTAATCTTGCATCTAGACACTCAAGCAATCATCTAAAGAGCACACAAATCATTCCAATCAAGGGCCAATCAAGGAGAAATCAACAGCAAGGAAGGTGAAATCGTTTCTATCTTATTTTGTCCATTTTCCTTATTGTTCACCACTCTTTTGGCTAATCTTGAGGTGTCCTTGGTATTTTATTATTTGCATTCTTAAGTTATTTTTCACATTTAGAGTGGGATAAATATCAAGGTATACATTTCTGGCACGGCCCAATGGGACCCACAAACGGGTTCTTATATTTAACCCTTGTTTTAGCTAAGAATTATTCAGGAAAAGGTCGCAAAAAGGTGGAAGTGCCCCTATTTCTGCCGCAGAAAGGCGGAAGTGCCCCTGTTTCTGCTGTAGAAAGGTGGAAGCGCCCTCTGCCTTGTCGCAAAAAGGTGGAAGCGCCCTCTACCTTGCTGCAGAAAGGCGGAAGCGCCCTCTGGTATGTTCCAGAAAGGCGGAAGCGCCCCACATCTCAAAGCTTTACTTTCCTCTAACGAGTTAGCTGTGATTAGGGATGAATTTAAAAAGATTTTCTAACACGTCTCTTGTAGTGGGAGGGGCACAACTTTCTTGTTTTCTTGGAAATCTAACAAGTTTGTTGCAAAAAGGCGGCAGTGCCCCATCTTGTACGCAGCGCCCCGCTTCTTACGTGGCGCCCCGCCTTGTACGCAGCACCCCACCTTGTACACAGTGCCCCACCTTGTACACAGCACCCCACTTCTTATGCAACACCCCACCTTGTACACAGCGCCCCGCTTCTTATGCAGCGCCTCGCCTTGTACGCAGCGCCCCGCTTCTTACACAGCACCTCGCCTTGTACGCAGCGCCCCTCTGCCTTACCGCAGAAAGGCGGAAGCACCCCAATTTTTGTTGCAGAAGGGCGGAAGCGCCCCAAAACAGCACAGTTTGGAAGGTAAAACAGTCATTTTTGCTTCGTTTTTGCTCCCGTTTTTTGCTGTTTTCAAATAGTAACCCTCTAACATCATTTTGGCAAGGATAGTGGTATTTTTTGCTAACGTTTTGTAGCATTTTGTGGAAAAATTTGACCAAGGACGAAGAAAAAGATAGCTAACATTTGCTTGCAGGGCCATTTATTCGATCAAATTTTTGAAAAAGATAAAAAATATATATATATCTTTGTTGTTTTCGAACATAGTCTAATTAGGGGGATTGAACTTTGCTGTTTGCTGCGATTGCTTGTTTTTGTGCTACCCAAGGGGGCATTAATTTGTTTTAGCTTTCCCCTTGCACTTCGTGTGAGTCTGGGGAGTAGTTGGAAACGGTTAGTGTTTTCTTCCTAGTGGGACCTACTTGGGGATTTCATCACCCCAAGGGATGATTCCAACCACGTGTACCGGCGGGGTATATAAAGGGGGGAGAACGAAAGTTGTACCCCAATCCAGTCGCATCGTAATTGGCAGAGCGTCGAAGCTAGGGTGATACCTAGATAGACATAAAGAGTTGGTCCGAGCCTTTCAGTATCTCGTTGGGGTTCCCGACTCATGCTTGTGACGGACTGGTGTTCACGGTTGTGCCTCACATACCGAGAGTATATCGAGGATTCCCTAGAAGCCTTGTGCATCCTAGATTAAGACTTTTCCTTGCCATACCCTTAATATTAATCATAGGATTGTGCTTGTTTGTAGTGTTTTCTGTGCAAAGTCTGTGAAATCTTTGATATTTCGGCCTTACTTTGTCATTTTGTGTCCTTGCCATAGCCTTTGCCATCAAAACCAAGTTCTATCCCACTGCAGAAAGGTGGAAGCGCCCCTGTTTCTACTGCAGAAAGGAGGAAGTGCCCCTGATTCTGCTGCAGAAAGGCGGAAGCGCCCCTGTTTCTGTTGCAGAAAGGCGGAAGCACCCCTGATTCACTGCAGAACGCTGTCTACGTCCCTGATTTTGCTGTCAACGCCCTGATTTTTGCTGCAGAGGGGCGGATTTTCCCTCTTGGACACCTGAAAGTACCCCATTTGGATTCATTTAGCCTCTAAATCACCACTTAATTGTTCCCAACCATTATCCCATCATTCTAAGTCTCCATTTTGTCAATCTAAGCCTCCCAAAACCTCCATTTTATCCATTTAAACCTCCATTCTATCACTCCAAATTTTCGTTAACCATTATAAATCCCCATTCATTCTCCACGAATCATCTTTAATCCACCTTTTCATTTTAATTTTCCATACCCTCACCTAACAAACATTGCAACTTTACCATTCACATCCTCAAACATTACAAAATGGTTACCCAAATTGACTATAGCACTTGAAGTTGATTATTAGTCTTTAACTTCAACCCCAATCAATTCGCTTTCATCTTAAGGTGAATTCAGTGTTGTAAGTTATCATCCTCGGCCCAATCAATCCATTCCTATCTCAAGGTGGATTCGGTGTCGTAATTGAATCCTATTAATCAATCAAAGCTCTAGGGTCAACAAGGGTAATCTCACGTGATCAAGCTTAAGGTCTCTCTCTCACATCTTTCATCATCCAACCATACCCATCCAATGGTCTAAATCAAATCCAAATCCAATCAAATCCAATCCAAATTCAAATCTAATCTAAATCCAATCAAATCCAAATCCAATCCAATCCTAATCCAAATCCAATCGAAATCCAATCAAATCAAATCACATCTGTTCAACCAATGCTATCACTTAATAATCCAATCCAATTCAATCAAAATCCAATCTTACCAAATCCAAATCCAATCCCATCAAAATCAAGATCAATCCCATCGCATCATCCAAATCATCCTAATCTGAGCTTTTGTCCAATCCCGATTTGAGCTTTAATCCATTCCCATCCAAAATCTTTTATCCATCCTCTTTATTCTTTCACTATCATGAGTCCTCATCCTCCATCAATAGTGGTCAAGGGAAACCCTAATTACGTGGACGACGATAACGAAAGTCTTGTCGATCAAGAAGAATATGACATAGATCCCCTTGACACTATCATCTCTAGTAAGCTTTCGCCACCCACTTTCCACAATCCAATCACCCCTTCTAGTTATCCCGTTATGTCTTCATCCATGCCCAATCATGCTCCTTATGCCACCTTTGACAAGGGATATCCAGTACCTTCCCCTTCCCCATCTACATCATCCTCTTATTCAATATCCACATCCTCTTATCCTCATCTTCCATCACAATATTCCTATTACAATTCCCCATACATGACCCCCTATCCTAATCATCTTTCCCAATCTTCCCATACTAATCCTACACCTGCATATCCTAATCATAATCCACCATCCCAATACCTTTATTATAATCCATCCCCCACATCCTCTTGTCCCACTACACCACCTACATCCTCTTGTCCTAACCTACAATCCATGTCCCCCTATCTTAATTCACCACTCCAATATCCTTACCTTAACCCTCCATCCAATCCCATTCCCCTATCTAATCCTAGTCCACCAATCCCTAGTCCTAATCCTAGTCCACTAATCCATAAACCTTCATCCACTCCCACCTCGCCACCTCAGCCTAGTGTATTCAAGTTTCTCCAAGGACTTATAACAAAGGAAACATCCCCCACTCCACACATTGCAGTCATGGAACCATGCCATCCCAACCCATCATCCATAGTTGTTAGTGACGAGACCCTTCTCCATCCAACACCTATAATTGATGATACCATCACATCCGCTGAATCCATTGAGTCCCCATCTCCTACCACCACATCCTCTGAATCCACTGAGTCCCCATCTCCTACCATCACATCTACCAAATCCATTGAACCCCCATCTCCTACTCCTAGATCAACCCAATCCATCGAAGACACCCAAATCCAATCCACTCCTCCCACTCCTAGTAGCACCAAAACCCATTCCAATGAACCTCATGAATCTTCCAGCCCTCCATCTTCCCCGCTTGAAGAGTCCCAACAAGACTCCATTACCATGCCTTCCGCACATGATGAGTCATGCCAAGAGTCTAATCCAAAGCATGCCAACATATCCCTTCTCCAAATCAAGATCCTACCATCCCATCTAGTCCACCTCAAGATCACAGTCCCCCATCCATTCCATCCCATGATCCCCTTGTCATTCAAGCTTCCACTACTCCATCTCCATCTCCATCGATGAGCCTACTACCACAAATCCAGATCCTATCATGGCCCCTACTCCTCTCCTGATGTTGCTATCCCATCATCTCCTTCTCATGATCCCCCATCATCGCCTAAAAATGCTATCCCCACACCGCTTGCATATCCCCTTGGTCCTCTCACATTCCTCCATGGTGGTCTCCTCGCAGAAGAAAAACAAAGTGTATACACCAACCCTCCTCTTCCACCTAATAATGAACTCGCATCATTCTTCCAGAATAACAAAAATCTTGTCCTAGATCGAATACTCAAGAAAATGAACTATCAAGGAAAAGGTTTAGGCCTTCATGAGCAAGGTATTATAGAGCCCATCCAAGCTAAAGAACAAATCTGTATGCAAGGTCTTGGATGTACTACTCATGACTCGCAATCCAAAAATGTTGGTACAACCTCTAGATGCCCTCAACGAGCCTTTTCCAAAAGAAATGGCAGCTCTTCCCATCGCTCCACCAGAACATATGCTGCCATCCCTCCTCCTCTATCGTATCACCTCAAAACCACCGTCCATATTCCTCCCTCATCCGCTCCATCCATTTTGGGTCCTTACATCCCTCCATCTACCATCTCCAATCCTCCATCTACCATGCCCTTGTTTCCTCCAGGTCCTAAGTCTATTTTGGGCCCTTATATCCCAAAATCACCTCCCCTATCTTGTCCTATTCATCCTTTCATCCATCCATCACCTATCCATGTCACCCATCATAACTATCCCACTTTCATGTCCCCTAATCAGGATCAACAAAGGCACATACCTACACATTCTCCATCTGCACATAATCCCCATACTCCTACCTCCATCACTCCACATCATCCATCTCCTCACACCCATCCCATTGCTACTAAAAGCACTTTGGTTGTTAAAGAAAAAATGCATAAATCCAAACATCCACATGAATCCAACGCTTCCCATGTCCCCTCTAAAAGACATGGTAAAGAAAAGAAAAACAAAATCCCAAATCAAAATCAAATCTATAGCTCGCAAAGAGCTAGCAAAGCAAAGATCAAAACCATGTGGATCCCAAAGAAAAAAGATGCAATGCCATCAAATGAAAAATCAGTAAGAACATCCAAAGTTACTAATCCAAAAGCTCATTATACACCCCTTTCATCTCCTACGTCTGTTTTGGGTCCCTATATCCCGAAATTCACCATTCCATCTCCTCCATTATCCCCACATTCTCCATCCCTTAATCCTCTTATCTTTTCACATCCACCACCACATGTGCCAATGTTGGTCCTGAACGCATCTCCCCATCACATATCCACGCCATCATTCCATCCATACCCTTCGCAGCATCCCATCCATTATCCCATGTATCTCCCCTCTCAAATCCCCCTCATTCATCCTCTTGCATAATCCATTTATTCTCATAAGGTTGTACCAACATCCAATAGTCGGTTTGAACATGGGCTCTTACTACCTAGTATAGAACTTGGTGCTTGAGTCCATATCCTTATCACTTGTCTTCTAAATCCCCTTATCAACATCCCTATCCTTACCCATTTTAATCCCCTTGCTATCCACAAAAATCAAAAAATGTCCAAAAATCCAAAAAAATCCAAAAAAGTCCAAAAATCCACAAAAATTCAAAATTCAAAATTCAAAAAAAAAACAAAAAAACAAAAAAGTAAAGAGAAATAATTCGTCCAATGGTGAAAACTTGGCAAACAAGCCTTTGGATAAGTACCATGATGAAAACCTGGCAAACAGGCGTCATGCGTAAATCCCCATCTGCACTTGGGGGCAACTTCCTGATATGTGTTCCCTCCATCCTATCTTCCACCTATCTCCCACCTATCTTCCACATCCTACCATCATATCCCGTTTATCTCCCATTTCCTCCATCCTTCTTGTGATCTTGATCAAAATAGGGGCACCTACCTATGCATGCTTTGGACACCTATTGGTATACATACCCTTCATCCATGCTCTATCATATTCCTTAGTCACCCATCCTATCCTCATCTAATTATCTCCTTTATCTTCCCATCCACTCGTCTTCCATCCCTCATGCCTCATCGTATATGACATATCTAGAGAGGGGGCATTTGCTTCCTTTGTGACATAGTCCTTGGAGACATCATCTACCACAACATCCCTTCATCTCCCTATCCATCTATCATAGCATCCCTTCCATCTCACCATCCTTATATTCGTATCCATCTATCCTAACATCCCTTCATCTCCCTATCCATCTATCATAGCATCCCTTCCATCTCCCCATCTATATCTTTGTATCCATCTATCCTAGCATCCCTTTCATCTCCCAATCCTTATATCCCTATCCATCTATCACAGTGTCCCTTCCATCTCCCCATCCTTCTCTTCGTATCCAGCTATCCTAGCATCCCTTTCATCTCCCAATCCTTATATTCCCATCCATCCAAACAATCCCTCCCATCCCCCATCCCTATCTCTCTATCCATTCTTTCATATTTATCCTCCTACCATCTCACAATCCCTTGTCATTGGTATCTGGCTATAGGCCTCCCCCCCATGCAACCCAATGCCATTTATCTCATCGTCATCACCCTTGCTTCTCTTGCACATATTTCCAATCCCCGATCACTTTTCATCACTCATCTATCTATCATATCATCCTCCCAAGTCATTTTCTTGCTTTGGATAATTATCCCATCCCTGAGCTTTATGTGATCGTCATCATCCTATCCAATCCAATAGGTCTATCCTATCTTGTCATATTGGTCCCATCTTTTTATCCACTTATCCTGTCATCATCCATCATCCTTTATCCATTGTTTTCCTTTGGTCTTGTCGAACTACGTTGCCCCTGCGCTTTCATGTAGGCAAGGTCGATCATTTGATCCACCCCCAGGGTTCCATCATCGATTTTCATTGTCCACTTTGCTCTTCTATCATCTATCACCGGTCTTTCTCCTTTTTTCCATCCTATTTTTACCATCCATCAAGGTCTCCATCTTGGTCAGTCATCCACCTTTCACTGAACTACGAGGGCTCTGCGCTTTCACGTAGGCAAGGCTAATCTTTGATCGGCCCCTGAGCCCCTAGGTCCTTAGGGTGTGTCAGTCCCATGTCTTGTCTTCCTTGTGTCGTTCCATCAAGCTATGCCCTTATCTAGTTGGTTCTTAACAAATGAGATCCACTTGTATCAACAAATCCAATCAATTTTGAACATCCCGCATCATAACGATCTTTTAGTTTAGTATCCATCATCTTTGGTCTCAACAGGATGCATCCTTCCTAACATACCTCATCAATCCCATCCCTCCCCTTGATCTTATGGTAAAGGACATTTGAAATTGATTGTGATATTTTGATACTTTTGGATTTTGTTTATCATTTGAGCTCCCTATCATCACTTGTCAAGGCCGCCATGATCCATCATATTATGGTGTGTTTTGATTGGTCAACATAGGGGCATATCTTGTTTTTTTTGTTTGATTGTTTCTTCTTGGTTGTCCCACGTAGTACCCACCAAGATCCCTGAGGTCTTGTGTTATGCTAGGGCATCCTTTTGTGCTTGTGGTTATCTGGCCTGACCAAGGTTTTTGTGACTTTGGGATGTTGGGATAGCCTTCTTGTCTGTTGTGTTTGTTTCATGCATTAGACACTATTGCGCCTTGGTTCCACATACCCTGGCACTTGGTGTCTTATGCTATAGCAAAAATCAGTGCTCCAAAGATGGCAAATTGCATTAGGATTGCATCTCATTTTCTATTCGATCGTCTTGCATGTATCCCCCCATCCATTCATCATTATCTCTATCCAATCTCCATCCATTCCACTTAGCCCGAATCATCTAATCATATCCTTGGTCTTGTTCTTAGTCTTGTTACCAGCCTTGACCCATCATCATCATCATCCATTAGTATCCTTCCCTATCCCTTTAGTGTTGTTTTGGGATGTATCCTTCCCTCATCAACAACACTTTCATCATCATTATTGGGAGGTATTCTTCCCTATCCCTTTGGTGTTGTTTTGGGATGTATCCTTCCCTCATCAACAACACTTTCATCATCATCATTGGGAGTTATTCTTCCCTATCCTTTAGTGGTGTTTTGGGATGTATCCTTCCCTCATCAATACCACTCAGTGGGATGTATCCTTCCCTATCCTTGTGTTGTTTTGGGATCTTTAATTCCCTCATTGACAACCCTCCATCCATCATCAACCCATTTTGGCTTGTACCTTGACTGGGGCAACATCACCTTTTGTCCTCAAATCCATTTGTGCTTCATCCATTTTCATATCACTTACTCTCTTCCCCATCACCTTGCATCATCTTCCTCATCTCCCCTTGCATCACATCATCTATTTCAAGAGCACACACGTGTTCTCTTCAACCCGCATGTCCTCTCGAGGGGGCATCCTTCATCCCTAATTTTCATCTTTTCTTTTTCCCTTCCTAGTCACTCCTTTGATGACTGGGGCATCTTTTCCAATCTAACCATCTTCTTCTAGGTTCTATATTTTAATATTCTTTGAAATGATGCTACTTTTAACACCATCAAAGGGGGAAATGTAGACATCCAAATTTGGACACTTATCCAAATTTATCTTTTTCTAAACATCTCTTCAAGTTAATTAAGTAATATTACTATTATTTAATTAATATCTTTAATTCTGCCAAATCCCTAAGGTATTTAATTAATAATTAAATACCTTACCCTCCTTAATCCTCTTTTCATCAAATAAATTAAATAAATATTACATTTATTTAATTCCTCACATGTCATTTTCATCTAATCCTAATCCATTTCCTAATCTCTTCATTAAGGATGTGCACATGCCTAATCCTTGATTAGGATGGGTCACATCCTCCAACTTTTGCAAGTTGGCTTTTAATCCTAATTAGCCCCTAATTATCCTCTAATTACTAATTAATTAAGCCTAATCATTCTCCAAGGAATTTTTAATTCCTTTTTATTCTTCCTAGATTCCCTCTTTTATATGTGAATTTTTAATTCACATTCCATCCTTCCAAGGCTTCTAGAACCTTGGACTTGTCACAATCTCCACATGTGACCAACCTTGGACTTGTCACAATCTCCACATGTGACCAAGTCCCACCTTTTTGGAGTCCATCTTTTATCTTTTAGACTTTCCTAGGAATGTGAATTTTTAATTCACACTTATTTCCCCAACCACCTTTCCTTTTCCCATGTAGATTTTTGAGGAATTCCAAAATTCCTCAAATGTCCCTTTCACTCCCACTTGGGGACAAGAAATCCCTTTTTGTGGAAATCTTCTCACTCCCCAAGGTGCATGTCATTTTCCACCTCATATACCTTCTTGACAACTCATCTCCATCTCATATCCCCTTGGCCACTTCACCCTCCACATGTCAAGATGTGAGGGGTTGTGGGTTCTCAACCCACCATAGCCCTTCATCTTGACCTTGTTGGATCAATCTTGACCATTGAATTCTCTAGAGAATTCAAGATCCTCTATAAATACCCCCTCCTCAAGGGAATTTTTAAAACACTTTCATTTGGAGCAACCTTATGCTGCTAATTTGCCTTCTCAAGACTTAGAATTTTCATGACTACATGCTACTAATTTACATCTTCAATCCTTTGCCATCATTTCAGCCATCTCTCTTGATCATATTGCACATCTAATCTTGCATTTAGTCACTCAATCCATCATCTAAGGAACACACAAATCATTCCAAGCAAGGGCCAATCAAGGAGAAATCAACAGCAAGGAAGGTGAAATCGTTTGTGTCTTATTTTGTCCATTTTCCCTATTGTTTATCACTCTTTTGGCTAATCTTGAGGTGTCCTTGGTATTTTGTTATTCATATTTCTAAGTTATTTTGCACATTTAGAGTGGGATAAATATCAAGGTATACACATAGTAAAGGCTATTTTAGGATACTTTGATTCTTTTACCTAACCTAATTGTAAATTTAGAACCTATACATCATGGACTATAATAAATGGTCCATATTAGGCAATGGATAGTTCTTCTTAAGGGACTTGATATTCAATTTTCTAAAATTTAAACATAGCCTAATATCACTATTCTTCTTTCTCATTGGAACTAAGTTTGAAACCCATTCTAAATGTCTACTTAGGTTGATGGTACCTCCTTTTAGTTTCATCAACTCATTCTATATTTGAGGGGTAAGAGTAGGGCTAATGGGACATTGATTCTACCTAAAATAATTTATACCAAGCTCCAAAGGGATGGCATGTTGGAATAAATTTTCTCTATTTTCCTTCAACTCATTATAAGTCCAAGCAAAGTAATGTTTATATATCTTGAATAATTCTAGAAGAATTTTCTTCTTTGTTGGTTTTAATTTTTTCCAAGGTAAGTCATCTTGGGGGTTGATTTAGTTCCCAAGTTCACACCCTTCACATATTCTTCATTGAATACCTTACTCATTTTGTAACAATCAGTATGATCAACTGGAATGTTTCTAATCCCATAAGAGCTCTTAGAATGATATTTATTTTGAGATATATAATTTCATTTTCAAAATGAGTCTCTTTATTTTCATCACTTTATTATACCATTGGTTCCCAATCAATAATTTGATTTTAAAAATGATTAATGCAATTCAAGAAATAATATATCTATCAATAATAATTAAAGACTTGCCAATTATAAATGTTGTTAGCAATCCTAGGCTTGGTAAGAACTTGTATGTCATACCTAATATGAGAAGATGTAAAAGAAGTGTCAAAATTTGAAGCTAATACAACAAGGGCATCAAATATTTTATTTTTCTCTTTCAACCCATTTGATGTCACAAAAATAAAATATCCCAATGGCATCCTATACAACATTCCTACATATCTTCAATCTCTTTTCTTTTGCATCATTTATCTAACTTAAGATACTACAAGTTCTAAATCACTGTGTACTCTAATTTATTTGATCATGTGTCTAGAAGCCATATTCAAGCCAAGTATTAGAGCCTCGTAATAAGCCACATTATTGGTGCATTCAACGTTTAGTTTGAAAGTGAACTTATAGTTTGTGCCATCTAGTGAGACCAATATAATTCTTGTATCATTTCTTTCTCTTAAGCATGCACCATCAAAATGAATGTGCCAAATGCTATCATTTTCTATATATTGATGTGGGGGAAAGAAATCAAGGTGACATGCTTTTCAAACTCATAATCACAATATCCAATAAGAAAAATTGACTCAATGTCTAAGCATAAAATCTCAATCTTTGTTTCATCTAGATTCTCTACTATATATAACATATTTTCTTTGTACAATTAGACTTCTTTCCTATGCAATGGGATGGTATAATAGGACAAATCTATCTATATGATACCACCAATTGAAGTGACCCACTTCCTAGATATTAGCATACCCTATTTTACAAGATAATCAACTAGAATTATGTCCATTGTAAATCATTTACTAAGGTATGCAACAAGTTACAACTCAATGTTTTTCAATACTCCAATTACATTACCTCATTAGAATCCATGAAAAAATATTTTCCAAATGATTTAGAAACTTGAAGGCCCGACTGGTTTAGAACTTCTAAAGGCATCACATTGTTGGATGCTCCAAAGTCTAGCATACAATCATGTACTAGTTCACCTTTTAATTATCAATTATGTGGCAAATGGATCACTCGCCTATTGGCTATTAGTAGATATTGAGCCTAAGTAAACCTCATGTGCAAATTACACATTATCTCCAACAATACCACCTTTAGGATCACCAAAAAATTTACATGGCTAATGAAAGATACTGGGAGCATTAACATACAACAATATCATTTCTCTATGTTTTAGGATCCTACAATTTTCCTAACTAGTACTACCTTCAATTGACACAACACTTGATCCATGTCAATTCACTAATATGTTGGAAGGGGAGTGGATAGTGGAATATGTTGGTGTTCTTTTCTATGCTAACCCTTACCCTAATGCTTTCACCTAGGTGTACTCAATGTGACCAAACTTTCTAACATAGGGAAAACACTATTTAGGTTCAAGAGTTGGAAAACACTAACAAACAAGAGGATAATATACCTATTCCACAATTTGATCCCTTTCAAGACTAAGAGGGCATTCCCAAAGATATTTTAAAGATATAAAAAACTAAACTAAAATGAAACATCACACAAATTATACGAATTTGTAATATGTTTTGAATGTTGTACTTTATTAAGGGTTACTTACATTTAAACCATAAATCTCTAACTTTATGAAATTAGGTTGAATGATGCAAATGTAGTTAAAACTTGGTCACAAATCCTTGAAGATATATTTGCTACTAGTTTCTTACAACACCATTAATCTAATTACAATATATTGTACATAGCCCTCTAGGGTTTTTAATAGTCACAAGATCACAATAATTTTAGTATAAATTTACAATAATTGGCTATGTATAATGGCTAGGAACATACATTAAAAATAATAAATATTTTTAAAAATATTTATTCTTGATATTCAACATGAATGTGAATGGTCAGCTTTCTACCATAGATTGGTGCCTAATCTTACAACATAACGTCTAATCTAAATAAAACCCTAATGTGGCTACAAACCCTAAAATTTAGATGAGTTGATACACATGGCTCTATCTTGTAGAACTCAAACAATCAAATGCCTTTTGACCTAAGAAATACATCCTCTACTTAATAATCCATACAACATCAAAGTTCCATGTATCAACTTTGATTTTTTTACATGGCATAAACTTTATACAAAATAAAATAATTTTACTACAACCTTTAGATGTAAACTAATAGAGTTATAATACAAAAAATAACAAATGTGCATTCAAGATTTTCTTGAATCCCCTAAAACTCTAAGGTAAAAGATATTTCTTGTATTAATTTCCATGAAAGAGATTTACATTGCAATTAAAAGTTGCATATATACCAAAAAATTGAGTGCAACCATATACATTGGTTAAAACATGAAATACAACTCGGCCTAGATAATTTTTTCCCATAAAGATGTAAAAAAATCCAACCATTTTCAATGGAAAATAGGTGAACTTGCATACATATGCAACTAGGGCACTAAGAACATGGCCAATTGAGTGTTTAGGGAAAATCCACACCATTGATGTCATAAAAAATGTCCTCTAGCTTTGAAAACATTGCATTGGGGTTGAAGAACATACTTGTAGTCATAAAAATCTAGCCTCAAAGATTCACCATTAAAATGATCATTAATCAACACCCAAATATGTGCATAGAGTGACACAAGAACACACAAAATATACTAAAAAAATGCATTCCAAAAGTTGTGAAGATTCAAACCCTACAAAATTTGATCAATTGTATTAACTTTGGCATGCCCATGGCATCCCTCTCCCTAAAATCCATTCTTGTAGGAACTAAACAAGTGTTTTTGAGTGTACTCAAATAGTTGTAGGGCCAAACCAACCAATAAATGGAAACCTAATTGATTTCTACTTCCTATGATTGGAAATTGCTTCAAAATCACACCAAAACCATATATAGTACTTGTCAAGTGGGGAAAAAATTATTTGATGGCTATAAATACCTTTTCTACATTCTAATATATTTTTTGGAACACACATGACATTTTGGGTTGTTTTAATGAGTTGGTAGGAAGCTGACAAAAATGGGAGGGAAGTTTAAACTTAAAATTTTGGAACAAATCCATACCTGATACCACCTATCAAGGTGTTGAGGATTAGGGATGATGGATTGTGGGGCTTTAAACTATTAGGGATCAAGGATGTAATGTACCAAGAAATAGGTACCAAATGGGAGGGAAGTATGATAGGAACTTTTTTTCTAGGATGTTGGGAAAGAGGGGTCATGCATACCTCAAAAGAGGTATCACAGTGGAGGGAAATTTGAAACTTTGAACAAATGCACTAGAAGTTGGTTGGAACTCAAGATGTTAGAAGTAGTTGGGAAGGAGTACCAAGGTGGAAAGACATGTGGAAGTTTGAATCCAAAGAAGTGAATGAAGGGATCAATGGGGTTTGGGAGTTGGGCATGACATGAAACAAGTAATCAAGTTAAGGGAAGGTTGCAACTATGACTCTAAATAAGTTAGAGAAAATATATTGAAATGGGACTTGTGTGTTAGGAGGAATCTAAACAAGGTATTGGACAAGGCATTGTCAAAATCTCTAGGCTAAAGAACAGGAAAATTTTGATTGGCAATGGATTGGGAAACCAAGGTTAGGGATAATGAATGAATGATACTCATGGAAAGGGAAATCTAACAGGTTGATGGGAATGAGAAAAAGGAATGGTGTGACATGGAAGTTTGAAATTCTAGAAAAAAATAGAAGGCAAATGTTTAATGAGGAATTTCAAGGATTGGAGGTTGGGAATGCCATGCAAATGGTAACAAGGGAAGAACAAGTTTGAAATTCCAATGCTGCAAAGAATATTATGAAAATGATCAAGAATTTGGAGTTCAGTGGAGCAAAGGAGATTATCACATGTTAAGGGTGTTAGGGTTCTCAATTTTTTTGGGAAAATTTTGTGTGTTTTATTTTGCCTCTTTCTGCTCTCTAGGACCATTTTGAAAATATTAATTTCATTCGTCAAAACCCCAAAGAAAATTGTATGTGTGTTTTGAGAGTTCTTGTAGTTAACAAACTTTTTGAAATTTCAAAGAGTTGAAATATTTTCAACGCTGTCAATGTGCTGAAAAAGTTAGATTTCTTTCAAAATGGCCAAAATAGTTGTGATTTGGTCAAGCATTGAAGAATGAAGGAAAGGCCAAAGACTTTAAGTATTTTTCAACATTTTAGATGGTTTGTGAACCACCAAAATTATTGAAATGGTTACTAACCTCTTGAGATTTTTGAAGATATTTTCTTTTGTAGTAGATATTTTGAATGGTTTGTAACTTCTAAGGTTTGTTGAAATGTAAGTTTGTGGAAATGAAAGTTCACTAAAATCATTTTTTTTTAAATGAAAGTTTACCAAAATGTAATTTTGTTGAAAAGAAAGGATGCCACAATGTAACAATTGTTAATAAATGTTTCAAAGACAAACAAAATGTGTGATGGATGCAAAAAATAAAGTACAACCTTCTTAAACTATTTCAAATGTAATGTGTTGAATGTAATGGTGTGATTCCTATCCAACCCCCTCAACTACTAGCCATTTTTATAGATCAATTTTTGAGCTACTTGAATTAATTTGTTAGATATCCTTATCGATGTTGGGCATATGTTTTGGTGGGTGTAGATCTATGCCACTGATTTCAAAAATGCTACAGTGTTGTTTTCTAGAATGTTGCCCAATTGAGTTAAAATAATCTCTTTAATCATTTTGAAAAGGAAGAGAGTTCGTGGAGGTGGGTTGTTGTGGTGGTCTTTAGATGTCAGAGGGTTGCTAGTGTGATGCATGATAGCCTTAAAATGAAAGTTCAATTCATTGGGTATAGTACAATGTGGAATTGAAGGATATCAACATTGTAAGTGATATGTGTAGTAGAGTGTCTCCACGACATCATGTGTACTTTTAAGAGGTTCTTTTAGTTGCAACTAGGTATTTTCCTTCGCCAAATTTGATCGGAATGGATTCAATTTTGATTTAGATGAATGTAACACCATTATGAAAATATTACAAGCTTTGTGTTGATCTTTATCTTATTATGTATGGATGTATGCAACCATGTTTTGGATTACTAAGCATGTTCCATTATAAATTTTATTATCTTTATTGTAAGGTAAAATGCATAACTCGTATTCCTTTTGATTTTAATTTGTATTTATTTGGATGAAAGGAAACTTTGTTGCCTAATGAATAGGCACTAGCCTAAGACTCACTTGAATCATTTCTCTCTTTGGTGAAAATGAATACCATTAATCAGTAGTTTAGGAATAGAATAATCCATTGTGCATTCATGATCTTATATTATAACTAGGGAATCAATATTAAGAGAGCCTTAAATGAACTCATTTCACATGGGTCATGCTTACATAGTCACATAAACCATAAATGGGTTTCTTATAACTAGTTTTACTTGACCTAGTGATAGCTTTGGTGTCAAGTAATAAATTTGGGTTTAGGTGTTATTTTTAGTTGTTTATTTTGTTTGATTTAAGTACTTATTAAGGTATAAACCTAGGAATATGCCCCCAAATCTAAGTTGACCTCAAAGAGAAGGAGAAAACCCCACTCTCGTAGAGTTGGCCTTCAACCCTCATGGTCTATGGATGAGCAAGTTTTACTTTTGTGATGACAACTTTTACCTTGAAAGTAAAATTATGTTCTAGAAAGTGGAGCTATGGTTTTGGGACCTAACATAGGGATGTCCAAAAAGCTAGCACCAAAGGACTTAGAAAACTTTGGAATGTAAAGGATTAGATTTTTGGGGCTCGAATGGATGGTATGATGGGACAACCAAGTTTGATAGGTTGAAAAATAAACAAGAATTAAATCCAAAGAAAAATCATTGGGAGGTAGATTGATGATTTTGAGGTAGTGGTACTAATGGAAGGATAAGTTTGACACCCTACTAATTTTTTTCTAAGGCATTTACATAACATTTCATAGCTTAGATGACTACCATGAAAAATTGAACAAATATTATACTTATTTAAACCTACTTTAAATGTTAATTGCATTTCCAACTTAGCCACTTTTTTTTCTCATTTGTTGTTTGTTTAACTTGCTCCGATTTGACATTATTTCAAGTCACTTTTGTATTCTCCATATTGTTGATTGAAATATTAGCACTCTTTCACTTAGTGACACATTTATTCTACAAGGATGCATCTTCTTTCTAGGTGGTGACTTTCATGTAGTCTTGATTATACTTTGGCGTATATTGTCACCCTTTTGTTTTCCTTTACCTATTGTGTAGCTGGCATATCTAGAACATCAACACCTCTAGCTTGACCTTTGGAACCTACTTTCATATTTCTTAGTTGGTAATCACTTTATTTGTAATACAATTGCTTCAACTAGATATTTAATGTCTTCATTAGATGACTTAGCTCTCTTGTGCCTCTACTACATCAATTCCTTGAGTTGATTAAAATTCCTACTTGGCAGCTCATACTTAACATGGTAGCTATCATGAACATAATGAAAGAATTCCTCTTCTTCATATGCATCTAGTTGGTCCATTCATCTTCATAGTACTCATGTGCAACACCCTCTTCTTAGATAGATTTTTCTTTTGCAAGTGTTGTAGCTACATCACACTTTGATGGATCATAAAGTAAGTAGCATATCTCACACTATAATGCATCTTCATGAAGATTCACATGATCTTTCCTCAAGGGACTAGGGGTGTGTTTTGTTAGTATTGACCTATCAACACTTGTAGTTTAATCTTTTCTCAAGGGATTACGGGTGTGTTTTGTTAGTATTGACCTATTCACACTTGTAGCTTAGGTTTACTTAGGTTTCTTATGATTTAGTCTCACTTCATAGCATTGAGACGTGTCCCCATCACTTGAGACACCTATTGCATGCATACTTTACACTTGCTCACACACTTGTCAAGCGAGCTCACAAGTGTTGCACATTTGGTGGGTTAGTCAATTGTTTAGTCCTACCTTCCTACCTCATCCACCTTCCATATATATGCATGGTTCCTCATTGTATTTACACACTCTCATTTGTACATTGATAGACATACTATTGTGCTCATATTTGTTCACTTGTGGAAGGTTGTTCCTCCCTATATCAAGGTGAATCCCACACATAGCCCCACCATTGGAGCATCATGGATCTAAACACACTTCCATTGCGTTCAAAAAACCTAAGAAATAAAAAACTTTTCATTTTGTCAATTTTGATAACTTTGATTTTTTTTTTGCAATTTTTTAGACTTTTGTACTTTATTATAGCTTACTATACAAATCCATACAGTACCATACAAATCCGTATGGTACAAAAAGTTGCAGAAAAAATATATAGGGCCAATTTTGCCCTCTGCCCATCTACTAATTTGGTCGAAAATTTATGTTTTGTAGACATATTTTGGCCTATTCGACCTTTTATTGTCACTAGTTTCCATTGTTACAGGTTTTATCCTATTTTTCCTAAACAGTTCATGGAATTACTAGTCATTTTTCACAATCTTCTTTTATCTGTTTAGTTCATCATTGCTTGGTGATTCGATCTGCAACATTGAGCGTTAAATTTGGAAAGCGTTTACCTCAGTCGCCCTTAGATTTCATAGGATGTTGTGTGTTTAGCATATTTTATACTCAAGGTTTTCTATCAATTTGTTTTGTCTTGAGGTTTCTACAGGTGCCTCCAACATTGGCGGCCTCCACACTCTACCAAGGAAGTTCCTACCAAAGGTGACTCCACAAGATCTTTGCTTTTTCTATGGCCAAATGGTTCAAGCTACATGGCGTGGGTAGTTCACATTTGGCCTTTCAATGACCTTTTTTCATTAACTTGGGCTACAGCTGCAATGTGACCCCTCATATCTTCTAGTTTACCCAAACGATGACACCTCTGCCCATTGTGCCCCTCAAATCAGGCCTTGAAAAATTCTCTCAGTTCACATATACACCCACCACCTCTACTTATTCAGCGCCCTACTACAAGCTTTACACGCTCAGGTGACTTTAAGCTTCTACAAAGCGACAATAATTCGCTTCTTAGCGGCCTCCATTTGTTGGATCTGGGTGGCTATCTAAGACATTGTTTTTTTAGAAGCCTTGTCAAGGCTCAACCTCCTATGTTGGTATCTATACAACATACATAGGCCTCCATCTCATCCACAAGACCCAGTCTATATAGGTCCTCTGTGGCCTAATTTGCAACTTGTGTGCCACTCCAAATTCCAGCACAATCAACAGAAGAAGTTATTTTTTAAAACGTCTCCCACGTTGCTACCTTTTGCATGGTCTTCCAACGGTCAACTTGGGTTTGTTCAATTCATGTAATTGTTATCACTTAACAGATTTAGCTAAAAAATCTCTAGCGACACTATTTTATGTTGACCACTAGTGGTCAATTCCACCAAGTTAACTATTTAAGAGTTTGCAAAAATGGGCCTTTTTTCATTTTTACATGACTTACAAACAAGGGGTAATCTTTTCAAGTGTAAATAGTTGATGGAAATCTCTTTCTAAGATGAACACTTTAGCATTGAGATGTTTTGAAAATTGTATTGTTTATTAGCATTTTTTGGCCTCCAAAGTCAACATTGTAAACAAGTTTCGACAGGCCATAACTTTCACCATTTTATTGAAATTTTACAAAAAAACTTTTGACACATATTAGAATTTTGAAAGGAATTCATTTTTCTTGTATTTTTCAGATTTGGATTTAGCCCATTTTGTAAAAATAACTGTGCATTATAAACTATCAATTTGGCATTCGATCTTCACAACTTGTAAAAATTATCTTGCACTTTGTTATAGGGGGTGCTATGTTTCAACGCTAGTCATTCTAGGGGGTTAATCTTGCATTTCACATTAATTTTTTTTATATAATTATACCTTGTCTAGAAAATGAAAAATCAAGTGAAAATATTGTGGGAGCAATCAACATGTGAATGAATTTTTTCCTCATGTCTCACATCAAATTATTGACTTACTATTGGAGCTTGCAAAATATATTCTCACCAAGGCATCTTGTGAGGCACCATCATTTAGGGATGAACAATCTAGTCAAATGGCTTGCATTGATATCTCATCTCTTATATCCCCTGTTGCTACATCTGAATCCAATATTGACTCATCCATGAGTTCCAACGATTCTTTGCACCAAGACATTACTATCATTATTCCACATCCACCACATTGGGATGCATATCTACCAAACATCACATCTTTATTTTTAGAATCCCACCTTGCAGATTTGGATGACACTATTGAGGATGTTCATCTTCTCTATGATGTCAACTTCTATCAATTTCTATGAAGTTGCATCACCATTGCCATCTTTGGATCTTGTTCTTTCCTCGCCTATATCAATTTCTATCATGACAGACTATGCAAATATTCATGAGTTGAACTATCTAACTCAATTATCATCTATGTTGACATCATTTGTAGTAGTATCAAATTCTCATCGGTCCAGTTATCAACATTCATCAATGGTCTCTGTTCTTGAATCTTATATGGTACATGATCCATCTTATCAACATTTCTCACACGTCAACATTGGCTTGGAGATATTTGAGCATCATTTGAAGGCATCATTGGCATCATTTTAGTCTTGGTATCTTTGGTTTGAATTTCTAGGAACTATTTGATTACCATTCTAGGAATTTTTTTAGACTGTTCATAGTTACATATTATATCAATTGGGTAGTCTCTAACTTTCATTAAAATTAGTAGAAACATTATTAGAGGTCATTCCCTTCTCATTTCTAGCAACCTTGTATGAGAGATCCTTCATAGCCCACATTAACTTGTCAATTTTGTCTTCTATTGTGAGGGGCTTGCTACAAGTTGTTGAACCTATTTTATAAGCTTCACAATATCTCTCTTGACACTTTTACTATATGCTCTCATGTTTCTCTCTATATTGCTAGCCATAGCACAAACCTCCCTCAATGTTTGAGGGTTCACATCTTGAAAAAAATAGCCCAAATTTACATCAAATGCTCTATAATATAAAATAAGGTACATAAACTCATTTTTTATCACACAAGGGGGTGCTTTTCTCATTTCCATTAAAAATGTATTGTTGAAATCAATAATTGTTTCATTCACTCCATTCTCTATTGTTTTCAACCCATGGATTGTTAATTTTGGATCCACTCTTTCTCCATATTGCAGCCTAAAGACCTTCATAAAATCATCCAATGAGTTTATGCTACTATTTGGAAGGTTCTTGTACCATTCTTTGTACTTTCATCCAATGATTGCATAAATATTTTCATCATGAAATCTTCACCTTTAATCTCATACTCATCTATTACATTGATGAAACACCTCAGTTGGTTTTCACCATTGATAGCATTAATTCCCTAGAATTTTGGAACTTTTCCTCTAATTTCATTTTGAATTGAATAAGATATATTTTAATGTCATGAAACTCAAATTTTATATATCTTTCTAATCCCAATGGATGTCTCATTGAAACAAATATTAGAGTATGAATTTTGGGGTTGAATCTCACATTCTATCTCATATTCTTTTGCTATAGATTTTGATAATTTGGGAAAAAATGGTTTGATGCATATTGTGCATTTTTTGATTTGGAATTAATTGTTGAGTTCTTGTTGAGCAATATTTTGGTTTTTTTTTTTTTTGCGTATTTTGGGCATGTTGGTTTTGACTTAACAATTGGGTATTTAGGGAAAGTTGTACTTATTTCATCTCAAGATGGATTTGCAATTCATGTTGCCTCTATCTAAGTTGATAGATTAGGTATATATATTGATCTAATTCTCTCTCCCTATGTTTATTTCTTGTTTGAGTAGTTACATCAAAATCCTAGAAAAGAGTTTCTACCCCATGTTTAATTTCATGAGATGAGGTAGGATAGTTATGATGTAAAAAATTCCTTGGGTTTCTTAGCTGTGGAGGTGGCGGTAAATTCATATCTACCTTTTGTATGCAACTCCTAGGGTGTGATCTATTTCTTACATCAACAAATGTTTCACTCATAGGACTATTATAATCACATCTGGAAGTTCTCCTACTAGTTCTAATCCTATTGTTAATTGAATCACCTGAGATGTATTGATTTTTCCCCTCAATGATCCTCCTCTACTAGATGTACCCACTATTTCATTACTTTGGGAATCATGGGAAAGTAACAAATATAGGTTTTTATCTCTCCACTCAACGTGGCATCCCCTTACATTAGCTGTAATTATATCAAGTAATTGCCTTTGAGATCTATACTATTGACATCTCTCCATTTATATCATCTTTATCTTATGAATGACAAATTCCCCACTCCTAGGATGAGGAGAAGTAAATATGATACAAGCAAATTATTAGAATAATACCAACCAAGGACTAGCATTTCTTGTTGCATTATACTTACTGATTAACCTAGGTTTTCAAGTTGAATAATAATTTAATATATCCTTGGAAATGTTTCCAATTTGTTGGTGATTTGAGTTGTGAGACCCCAAATCCCTAAGGATAAATAATTAACCAAGTTCCAGGGGTGTCAAATCTAGGAAGAAAATCACAACCCCTATTTTTAGGTTGGGAAACCAAGGGACAATTACTAAGGTTGGTAAGACATCCTTCAATTTTGGTTTTGCAAGGTCAAGGGGGTTTCCCTAAACTCCAAAGTTATATGATATTATAGGGATTAAATAGTTATCTTGTTGCGAACCATAGACAATGCACAATGTATTGCTACTTTATTGTCACATCATACCTATGTGATAGTTTGAAAAAACAAAACAAAAATATACACCTTTGTAATAGAAAAGGTTTACTATGTAAAGTGTTTGAAATACAAATATATGACCCTTATTGTTGTTATACACTTGTACATGAAATCTAGATAAGAAACATAGACATGAAAATGATTATAATGTTTAGTTTGCGTTAATGTGTTGGAATGATGAAATGGGGAACACATTACAAATTGATGCTTGTATCTAGTGGACAAAAGTGAAACTAAATGGTATATCTTGGTAAAGATATACTTGAAGACTATATTCACTCAAAAGCACACATATACTAATCTATACACATGAAAAAATATAAATAATAGAGATTGTTGAATTTTATATGAGTTTACTTAATTTAATCCAAAAATAAACCAATAAATTTCTTCACTAATGTTGATAGTGAACATTACAAAGGCTTTGAAATGATTTTATAGCCTTTTGAATAACCAAATAATCAAAATATGTTTAGACAATATATAAAGTACTCCTATAGACACTAAAAAATGTTAGATCTACTAGTTGGATTCATTATTCTAGGTTATATCGATCTCCTATTACATAATCTAGCCAAATCCACACAAGATGATATCAAACTATAAAACCTAGAACCAAAAATTGAAACCTTAGAGTTTACTACAATATTTTCTACTTTATATTCAAGAACTACAACTATTTATTTTCCTAGTTTTCCACCATCTCAAATGAATATATTTTTTATTCTTAATACCCTACTATGAAGAATGTTAGATTTTCATTAAATGTAGAATACAAATAGATAATACAATATAGAGAATACCCATACTTTTTATGGATCATTTCCCCTAACTCGTGCCATAAATCATGTTGCAAATCTACTTGAATGTAATAAGAAAATGTGGGGGAATTTTCTTCCTCAATCTACATGCGTCTTCATCACTAATGACACCTCTATTTCTAATACTTAGGTTGAGAAATAGCTCGTGAAAGTTATTGAAAAACAACCTAGGAAATGGTGAAAAATTTTGGGCTCTACAATCCTCAATTGTCATATTAAATTAGGGCTTCACCATTAGGATCATTTCATTCTATGAATACGCACCTTCTTACATAAACACTAATTTGTACAAGGTCATATTGGCTCATTAATGGAAACCTGGGTGGTTATCCACCTTACTATTGGAAATACTTGTAAATACATGCCCAAATGATGAATAGTGTTTTCTAGGTGAGAAAACTATAATTTGGTGGCCACTAGATAAAAGTGGGTCATAAATGACCTTGTAGAGTGAACAAGGGAGAAGGTGAAATAGTACAAGAAAAGTGTGGGAGTTTTTGAACTAAAAACGGTTGAAGGTCAAAAATAACTCACAGCTCATGCTTTTGATTAGAGCATTAGGGATTGAGAATGATGAGGAACTCATTTGATTAAGGCTTATGGAATGGGGAAGTCCAAACAAGCAATCTTAAAAATGTTTTATAATCTTTTGTTCGATGAAATTAAAAATATAAGAATTTTATATTCACTAAAATTTTATAATTAAATTAAAAAATGGTATTAAAATTTCAAGTAGTGTTTGTATAATTTGATAGTTATCATATTATTGACAGATCATTGATTTAAGGATTGAAAAAAAATGGCTTGAATTGACTAGTTATTGCAAGTAATGGGTTCTAAGCAGTGGTGTTAAATGAGGATATATTTTCCAACAGTATTTTAAACCAAAAAATGAGTTCTGCATTGGTCAATGTCATTGCTTGGAACACCCGTCACAGGCAGTGCATGCATAGAAAACTGGCTATTTAAATTGGACAGCATATATTTTCTACAGTTTTGCAGCAATATCATGCTTCATAATTATGCCATCTTTAAGGTTAAGATTAAAACGATTGACTCAGAAAACCTAAAATTAAAATTATGACTCCTTGATAACTATGACATTAAGTGCAATGATCTGTAGAAGATTGAGCACTGCAAGTTCTGTGTT
Source organism: Sequoia sempervirens (assembly GCA_007258455.2). Classification (NCBI taxonomy): domain Eukaryota; kingdom Viridiplantae; phylum Streptophyta; class Pinopsida; order Cupressales; family Cupressaceae; genus Sequoia; species Sequoia sempervirens. The sequence goes on from VDFB02271358.1 coordinate 925,605,624, forward strand.
CAATTTTTTTACAGGATTCAAATAAATCTTAATTATAATCTTTAACTTTTAATCAATTTTTATAAATATTTTTTATCTATTTATTGACGATAGATCATAGAATATGATCCGAAATATTGATGAAAAAAATTTACACAAATGAATTCACAAATATCAACTACAAAAATCTAATATATTTAATCTAAGCTACACAATTAAATCCCTATAAATCATTGATTACATGTTATAATTAGATTGCAGATTACAAGTTCAGATGAAATTATAACTCTCCAGAAACTAAAACATAACACTAACAATCCATTTACCAAACAAAACCTAAAGAAAAATAATAAGAATACAGAAGGATTTAAATCTTAGATACTCACAATGATGCCTGAAGTGAAACCCACAATAACGCTAATGACCATGGAGAAGGCAGCGAGCTCAAAATTCCCCACATGTCCTACAAATGCCTGTGTTATGACATTGAACCCATAAGTTGCAAGTCGACTGAAGATTGCTGCCCCTGCAATTTTCCATGTGGCTTTTGACTCCACCCAAAATCTCCCTGGCAGATCTGGGTCTATGGAGAAGCCTCTTCCTCTTCCTCCATTATCTTTCTTCCAATTGGTTGCCAATACTTTCAGGAACAGAAAAAACCAGTTATTCCCCACTCATTTCCTATGCCTGGTAGTTATAATATACAGGTAGATATATCAAATGATTCAAGCTCAGAAACATCCAGTTTTTCCCAAGCCATTTCCTACGCCTGGTAGTTAGAATATACAGGTAGATATATAAAATGATTCAAGCACCTGCTTAAAGCACTTGTCTGTGGGTCTATTGGATTTTTCTTTGGGGTCATGTCCATGAAAACTTTCTCGAGTCAGACGCCCTTACTGTTTACACGACATTCCCTTGAGTTTAGGTGGGATGGAATAAAAAATAGGGTTTATGCATAGATATATGTTTTCCTTCCTATAATTTAAGATGTGATGGAAGAAGAATTGTCTGGAAATAAACATCGGTTGTATACAAATCTAAGATGTAAGGTAGACATGTGCTTTCTATTTTGAAAAATGATGTTCACTATTAGTCAAAAGTCATGAGAAGCACCTTTATTTAAATGCTGGATAAGCTAAAAGGAATTAAAAATATAGAGAACAACCATGACAATAACAAGAGCAGCACATTTTTCTAGTACAATTAATATTTACATGAGTGCGGGGTTACTGATATTAAACAATAAATGCAATCATATTAAGATACGAATTTAAATGGGTGTGGGGATCTATCGTAGGGCAGGGAAAAGACTTTGCATTCTTTGTTAGAGACGATTTTTGGGAAGCTGTATAAAAGATGGAGACATGCCAAATAATGATATATTGCGTAGGGATGCAGACAGTTTAAAATATTATGAAGTTGGATATGTCTTGCAGAAATGACCATACCTGCACACAACCACTTAATTTTTTATATGCAACGACATCCTCCATACCTGCACACTACCATTATCTACATGTACTTGCAAAAAATGATACTATGTATACAAATCTATAATCATAATAAAAACGCATTACTATTCAAATGTAAAGCAAAAAAACTTGTGAAGTAGTGTGTTGTATGTTATAGTGTATAAGGAATTGTGGAGTTGTGATTGAGTTGACAATCACAATATAGACATATAATATTGGGCCTAGAAAGACATCATGATGCATAATACAATTGTGGGGTTTTGACTTGCACAAATTATATAAACATGATCACCTTAAAAAAGATGTGTAAATAGAATTATGATGCATAGGACAATCATGTAGTTGTTTTTGGAGCAGCAAATAATGAATGCAATATTCAAATTACCATGAAATGAATCAAACACAATGCAAAAGCTAAATAACTATCATAGAATGTGTAGAATACAATGATCACTCCTTGTTTATATAGAACAAGGAAGAGGCAGGAAGGTGAAACAGAAAGACTGATTAACCTTCCAAGTGATGTGACACATGTAGAACACTTGGGAGAAGTGTGAATGCATGTGTCAAGTGTCTATGAGGTGAGACAACTAAACCACTTAGTGAACTTAAGCTAGTGTGAATAGGACTACTAGGTTTAGGAACTAGATAAAAGATAACTACATGCATAAAGATACTTTTCACACTAACACCCCCCTTAAGTGATACTTAGGGGGTAAGTCACTGAAAAATGAGTCTCGACAACAAAACCTAATAAGGTACTCATGTACAAAATAAAATTCTCTCACAAATAGAGTAAAGGAGAAAACTTAGTGGGAAAAAACTCCTCCAAAAAAGAGAACTATATACAAAGGAAGGAGGACTCAAGATCCCCCAAGGACAACTTCCTTCACCCCAAGCAACCATCAGAATGTAATATAGTGAGGCAATGTTGAAGATTTGATGAAGATGTTCGCAACCTAATCCTTAGTACACAAATACTCTAAGGATAGAACACCATCTTGGATAAGTTGTCGAATGAAGTGCATATGAATCTCGACGTGCTTTGTATGTTGATGCTCAATTGGGTTGCATGAAATGTGAATGGAACTTTGGTTATCACACCAAAGTATAGTAGGATGATCAAGTGGAAGACCAAACTCTATCATAAGCTATTGAAGCCATAGTACCTCCTAGCTAGCAAAGAATTGCTCCTTGATACTCAATCTTAGTAGATGATAATACAATAGTAGTTTTCTTCTTGCAAGACCGTGCAATTGGACCATAACCAAGAGAAAAAACAAAACTAGCAGTGGACTTTCGAGAATCAACATCTCCTGCCCAATTTGAGTTGGTGTAGTCTACTATTTGTGAATCCCCTGGTGTGTAATGAATGCCAAAATGAGTGGTGCCACTAATATACCTCAAAATACACTTGGTTGCCTTCCAATGACTCTCATGAGGGTCATATGAAAAATGAGAGGCAAGCCCAACAATGAAGGTAATATCTGGATGTGTGTATGTCAAATACAAAATATTGCCAACTAACTATGTATACAAAGTAGCATCAACACTAGGTGCGGTGCAAGTGGTAGGAAAAGTGACACTAGACTAAAATGGTGTAAGTGTGGGATTACAATCACTCATATGAAATCAATGAAGCAAGTCAAAGGCATACTTCTGCTGGTATATGGAAATCCCCTCAACAAACTGAAGAAATTGAAGACCAAGGAAGAAATGCGGAAGCCCAAGATTCGTCATGTCAAAGTGTGCCATCAAACTATGTTGAATATCATGAATCGTGGATGAGGAACTACTAGTAAGGATCAAGTTAGCAACATATAAGACTAGTATCAAAATTTCATCTCCATGTATCTAAATGTAAAATGTGTGATCTGAGTGGCAATGAGTGAAACCAAATGCAAGCAAAAAACCATCAATTTTTTCATACAAAGCCCTAGGGGCTTGCTTGATACCATATAAAGAACAACGTAACCTACAAACAAGTGAAGAGTCCTAGATAAAACCTAGAGGTTGCTCCATATAGATCTCCTCATGAAGATCACCATATAGAAAGGAACTATTCACGTCCATATGATAAATTGGCCATGACTTTGATGTGAAAATAGAAACAACAAGGAAAACTCAATCCATCTTGGTTATAGGGAAAAATGTCTCAAAGTAGTCAATAACCTCAACCTGTGAAAAACCCTTAGCCTCAAGACGTGTCTTGTATCTTTCAATAGAACCATCAACTACATATTTGGTTTGATATGTTGGCAAACCAAGGACACACAACTAAGAGGGGGGCATGAATCAGTTGTAATAGAAACTTAAACTTTTCTTACTTATCTTAACTTAATCTCCGATCTGATGAATAAGCAATTAACCATAAATAATTAACACGTCAGAGAGACAAGGGACACCAATATTTTTACATGGAAACCCTATTAGGGTAAAAACCACGGTGGATGTTAGTCCACAAGATTATACTCTGCTAAAAGTATAATGAAAAATAACAAGGGGAATGCACATGCATTCAGGCACACTGTCTAGAGCTCACTGCTCAATTACAAAAGGGGCTCACTGCCCAACAGAGTTGGATTCAAAAATCTGGAGGGTATGAACTAAGAAGATAGCTTCTACACAAGCCTGATTACAGTTCCAATTAAGCTCAACACTTCTTCACACTTACCACAAATTTCTTCACACTCTGCTCTGCAATCGAATGATATTCACACATACACACATGGGAGCACATGAAGCATCATCTTCAACAATGAACTAATCGCCCTTATATATCCACTACATGAGATTCCATTACAACTTCGTCAGCCAAGAAAATAAAATATATTTGCAATGTCGGCCCAAATGTACAAATAATATTTTAATGCGAATCCACCAAGGTTGGCCACAACATAGTGGAGACCCAAATTAACACCTCCAATATGAAAATATTTTAATTAATTTCACCTCGAAGATCCACAACACGCTACCACCAACATGTCATCCAGAAACATGAAAAACTGAACATGTGCAAGAAAAGATCTTCAACCACGAGCTCACCGATTAATGTGGACACACCAAAAAGATAGAGAATGATCTAGAGACATCTGAGAGAACCAAGAAATAATAGAGAAAGATCTGCACCATTTGAGATAACCAGAATCACACAATCTTCATTCAGGAACACTAACAAAGACCAGCAAAACACTGTTAGACCACAACATACTCAAAACTTCATGCAAATCTCTGAAACTTCTGGTAGATGATCTAGATAAACTCAACAATAAAACCTTTAATCCACATCAACTAATCTGCAACGTACAAAACAAAGCACCTTCATGACCTACACAGTTCCACAGGGAACCTAGAACACTTCCTTTTATAATTTTCTCAATATCCTCGACATATACAACCTCTAGTACACCAAATGCTAGTAGTGTTGACATCAATGACAACCACATATCGAAAACACATCCACAACATCCAACAATCTCCCCCTTTGGCATTGATGGCAACACATGATGTGAAAAATACCATCAACCCAACAAACTAACTTCCTCTACACTTCTCTTCTTGAAAATATTTTTCACATTACACTTCTCCCCCTTTGACATCAATGCAAAGGTAACAATGACCTTTCCATGCACATGCTCTAAACCACATATCGACACATCTTACTACTCCCCTTGAGTAGTAGCCATGAAAACATCAATCCGAATCAAAATATAGCAATGAAGCTCACAGATTGATGCAAGAAAATGCATCATTTAGTTCTTATCAGGAGGGGTAATTACCCTTAACATTCCTATGAGATACTCAAAAGTATCCTTCGGCAAAGGCTTAGTAAATATATCAACAATCTATTTTTTGGTAGGCACATACTCCAATCTGACTTCTTTCTCATTCACTTTCTCCCTCAAGAAATGAAACTTGATTGATATATGTTTAGTCTTAGAGTGTAGTACTGGATTCCTTGAAATATTTATTGCACTTGAGTTGTCACAGTATATGGAAATAGGCTCTTCATATATCACCCTGATCTCTCAGCATCTATTTCATCCATATCACTTGAGTAAAATTATTAACAGCAGCAATGTATTCTGCTTCAGCAGTAGATAGAGAAATTGAGTTTTGTTTTTTACTCAACTAGGATATTAGTTTCTTCCCTAGGAAGAAGGCACCACCACTAGTACTTTTCCTATCATCTATATCACCAGCCCAATCCACATCAGTGTATGCACACAAAGTGAGATTATCATCCTTTGGATAAAAAGTCCAAAGTCAATTGTTCCTTTTAGATATCTGAAAATTCTTTTGACAGTAGTCACATGTGATTCCTTTGGGTCAGCCTGAAATCTAGCAACCATACATAAAAAATTCATAATGTCTGGTCTAGTCTGAGTCAAATAGAGCAATCCACCAATCATAGATCTATATCTGGTTTGATTTTCCTTTGGAGAATCATCATCTCTCCTAATATAACACTTGCTTCCAAAGATCTTAAAATACTTGACAGTAGGTTTGTGACCAAACCATAACTCATAAGGGGTCTTACCAAAATTGCCATTCACATTTACCCGGTTCAAGGTATACACAACAGTTCTTACCGCTTCACTCCAGTACATCCGAGACACATTTCCTTCCATCATTATGGTTCTGGCAACATCCAAAATTGTTCTATTCTTTCTCTCTACAACTCCATTCTGTTGAGGGGTTTGAGGAGCAGATAACTGTCTTTTAATTCCATGTTCTTCACAATAAGAGTTGAACTCCTTAGAAATGAACTCACCACCTTTGTTAGATCTCAAGCACTTCATTTTTAGACCTTTCTCATTTTATGCCATAGCCTTGAAACTTTTGAACTTCTCCAATGCTTCTTAAAAAGGAAACCTAAATCATTCTAGAGTAATCATCAACAATCAACATAAAATACCTTTCTCCATGAATACTTCTGACTCTGGAGGGACCACAAAGGTCAGTGTGTAGCAGCTCCAACAGATTATTTGAATGAAACTATTTGCTTAGGAATGAGACTCTAGTTTGTTTACCCATCTGACATTCCTTGCAGATTACATTAGCAGGCTTCACTAATCTAGGCAGATCTCTTACTGCTTGAGTAGAACTTATCTTGATAATGTTGTCAAAGTTTACATGAAACAATCTCCTATGCCACAACCAACTTTCATCTATTTGAGCAATTAAACAACTTCCACTAGCAGTATTTAGGTGAAAAATATTACCTTTTGTTTTCTTTCCTATTGTAAACATGTTCCTTGAAACTTCCACGTATCTTGCATCTTCCATCTTTGAACGGAAGATCATATCCCTTGTGAACCATTTGTCCAACCCTCAACAATTTGTACTTTAAGCCTTCAACATAGAGGACATCATCAGTTTTGTCCTTACCACCAAGGCAAATAGATCCTCTGCCACAAATCACACCAACATTGTTATCTCCAAATCTTATAACTCCACCATCATACTTCTCTAGACTCACAAATTTTCTTTTATCACTAGTCATATGATGTGAGCATCCACTATCAATGACCCATTCATCTTTTTCTTCAACTTGAGCTGCAAGATATTTTTCATCTTTAGTAGATTCAGTAGCCATAGGATTATCTTCAATGGTAGCAATGAAAGCACAATCATCTTCTTTACCATTATCTTTGTCAGACTCATCATCAGTCACTACTTCTTTAACAAAGTAGCATCTCTTTGGGAATCTAGACTTCTTAGGCTTAGATCTAGGAACTCTCTTAGGACATCTTGATGCAAAATGACCTATTTTACTACATGAAAAACATTTAATAGGTAATACATCTTCATACTTACCTTTTCCTATCCATTCTTGCTTTGCAATTAGTGCTTCCAATTTTTCTACCTCTCTTTCTTTATCTTCAAGCTGCTTCAATTCTTCATCATACTTGGATATCTTTTTGGAACTCTCTCCCAGACTATATCATTGCCTATTACTTCTGGATACAGTAGCCTTGAATGCAGATTCAGTCTTCTATGTGGATTCACCAAATTCACTTATCTCGAAGGCAACAAGCTTCCCAATCAGCGTATCTCTTGTCATCTTGTTTACTGATTTGAACTCTTCAATAGCATGAACCTTCATTTTGTAGGAGGGAGGCAAGGATCTAAGTACTTTAGCCACAATTTCATCCTCATCCACAAAACCACCGACACATTTAATTCCCATTACTATCTCATTTACTCTCTACATAAAAGAAGTGATATTTTCATCTTCACCCATCTTCAAATTTTCATACTTGCCTTTCAATCTTTGTAGCTTAGCCATCTTCACCTATGCATCTCCTTCATACAAGGTTTCCAGTTTCGTCCAAATCTCATGAGCTGACTACAACCTACCACATTAGCCATCTCTAAATCTGTCAGGGCACTTACCAAAGCTTTAATAGCCCTAATATTATTTTCAACTTCTTTGATCTCATCAGTAGTAGAGGGTCCATTCTAAGGAATAGTATATGGATATCTTGTGATCTTCCAGAAGGCTTCACCAATACACCTTAAATGACATTGCATCCTAATCTTCCACAGTGAATAGTTAGTGCCATCAAATCTAGGACTATCCTTCTTGAATGTTGTCATCCCGGATCACCTCAAGCTATTAGACTTCTTCAAAGGAACAAGCTCTGATACCAATTGTTGGAAAAACAAGGACACACAACTGAGAGGGGGGGTGAATTAGTTGTAACATAAACTTAAACTTTTCTTACTTATCTTAACTTAATCTTAGATATGATGAATAAGCAATTAACCATAAATAATTAACACATTACAGAGACAAGGAACACCAAGATTTTTACATGGAAACCCTATTAGGGGAAAAACCATGGTGGATGTTAGTCCACAAGATTATACTATGATAAAAGTATAATGAAAAATAACAAGGGGAATGGACATGCACTCAGGCACACTGCCTAGAGCTCACTGCTCAATTACAAAAGGGGCTCACTTCCCAACAGAGTTGGATTAAAAAATCTGGAGGGTATGAACTTAGAAGATAGCTTCTGCACAAGCCTGATTATAGTTCCAATTCAGCTCAACACTTCTTCACACCTCACACAAATTTCTTCACACTCTGCTCTGCAATCGAATGATATTCACACATACACACATGGGAGCACATGAAGCATCATCTTCAACAATGAACTAATCGCCCTTATATATCCACTACATGAGATTCCATTACAACTTCGTCGGCCAAGAAAATAAAATATATTTGCAATGTCGGCCCAAATGTACAAATAAGCTTTTAATGCGAATCCACCAAGGTTTGCCACTATGTCATAGTGGAGACCCAAATTAACATCTCCAATATGAAAAGACTTTAATTAATTTCACCTCGAAGATCCACAACACACTACCACCAACATGTCGGCCAAAAACATGAAAAACTGAACATGCGCAAGAAAATATCTTCAACCATGAGCTCACTAATTAATGTGGAGGCACCACAAAGATAGAGAATGATCTAGAGACATCTAAGAGCACCAAGAAACAACAGAGAAACATCTGCACCATTCGAGATAACTAGAATCACACAATCTTCATTCAAGAACATTGATAGAGACCAACAAAACACTGTCAGACCACAACATACTCAAAACTTCATGTGGACCTCTAAAAATTCTGGTAGATGATCTAGATAAACTCAACAATAAACCCTTTAATCCACATCATCTAATCTTCAACATACAAAACAAATCACCTTCATGACCTGCACAATTCCACAGGGAACCTAGAACACTTCCTTTTACAATTTTCTCAATATCCTCGACATATACAACCTCTAGTACACCAAATGCTAATAGTGTTGACATCAATGAAAACCAAATATCAACAACACATCCACAACATCCAACATGATACACCCAATTGCACTGAACTATATTTCTTCCTTTAGGAGGATTAACTAAATCCCATGTATTATTCTTTATCAATGAAGAATACTCCTTTGTCATAGCACTATCCCAATCTAGAATACCAAAAGCCTCTAAAAGACTCTATGGATATGGAGATATATCATAACTCAAAAGACTAGTGTTGAAGGTCTATTAAAGAGTGCATCTAGAGGATGTAGGATCACCAAATAAAGAACCATCCTCCTCAACAACACCTCTATCCCACTTGGGAAAACACAAGTGGTAGAAGGTGGTGGTGGAGGTGGTTTTGATGGTGGTCATGGATCAAGACCATCAACTAAAGTATCCTCAAGAACTAAGGTTTCATCATCTTCACATTGTCACAATAACTAACAAAAATGTATTGTTGACTCTTCCTCTTCATTTCCTTATGCCAACCATTTGGTATGAATGGCCAATCTTTACTACCAAATACTTTGAAGAAGGAAACATTAGGCTTGATTCTAGACCAAGCCTCTTTTGGGGTGAGATTTTGAACTACCTTGTGGGGAGTGCGGTTCTAAATATAGTTGGCACAATTGATAGCTTCAATAAAAATGATGGGGCCATAGACCTAGAATGAAGCATACAATTTTCCATCTCCTTTAATGATTTGTTCTTTCTTTCAACAACACCATTCTACTAAGTGTAGGGAACCAAATACTAATGTTGAATGCCATGTTCAACAAAATACTCCATAAAATCTTGGTTCACATATTCCCCCCATTATTTGTGTGAATTTGTCGAATAGAAGAACCCAATTCCTTCTCCATGAATTCCTTGAAGGTCCTAAAAGTGTGGAAGACATCACCTTTGTAATTAACAAAGTACACCCAAGTGCAATGAGAGTAGTCATAAATGAAAGTGAGTACATGCTTGGCTCCTAAAAACTAAATAAGTTGGAAATGACATGATGTCACTATGAATGAGCTCAAGTAAGGTAGTAGCATTATGGGCCTTACCCTTTGGAAAGGGTTCCCGATGATGTTTTCCAAGTACACAACCTCGACAAACACCCTTTGTGCAAGATACCTTAGGGAGTCCAAGTACCATATTCTTAGTACTCAATTGTTGAAGATACTTGTAATTGAGGTGTCCAAACCTCTCGTGCCAAATTTTTCTCAAAGAGTAAGCATGGACAATATGTGATGCTCCACAAGATGACTCTAAATCATGAAACATGTATAACTAAGACCCATGATCTATTGTGCTTGATGCAACAATCTTCTTTGGATGGTGTAGTTGTCGAATAATTGCATCATACTTTGAAAACTCAACTACCTTTATATCACTAGTATGAAAAATATAGTAAATTAAAAGGAGATTATCTAAAATCTTAGGAACATAGAGAACATCCTCAATGCTACCCTATGTCAACTATACTATACCTGACCACATAACTAGAATCTATGAAGAGTTTCCCACTGAAATATGAGAAGTAGTGCTATCATAAATAGATGATTGAAGATCCTATAAGTGAGTCATGTGGTGTGAGGATCCTGAGTCAACTATCCAAGTGTCCTTGGATGATCTAAACCTCTAGCTATAAGGGCACATCCCTTAGTAGGTTTGGGAAGATAAATGTGGTGTCTCTACATGGCCTCTTCCATAGCTGCAATCCTCTTATGACAAGCTTTGCTGTCTATTGCAAGTATGATTAGGTGGTGTTTTCATTGATGTCAACAAGCTTATGTTTGTGTTGTCATTGATGTCAGCTAGTTCTGTTGGTGATTGTTGGAAGTCTATTGATTGTTGAGAAGTTGTGGTGTTTCTTTGATTAGTTTCATTATGTTGTCATTAGTAAGTATTACTAGTGTCAAACTCTAGTGTTGATTTGATAATCATGTGCATGGTTGAGTTTCTATGTTATAGTTGGTTTGATTGTGATGAGGAGGTGTTCTTGATGATAAGAATGCATTTATGGTGCTTGGTTTCCAAATTATTTTGAGAAAATTTGAATAGAAGAGGAAATAGAGTGTTCTAGAGGTGTTCTAGCATACAAAGTGGTGTTTTGGTTTTGCTCCGCATTTTATTCTGTGTTGAAGATCTTTTTGTGTAGTTTAGATATGTCGATCAGAGGTGTTCATAGATGTTATATCCATTATTTCTTGGTCTAGATCATTGTGCAGAGAAAGTTGTGTTCACCAGTGTGTGAACTGTGTATTACAGTGCTATCTGGGAGAAATGGTTTTGCTCTACATTTCTCCATAGTTTATGTTTTGGTCTTGCAGTTTTTGGAAGTGTGTTGATAAGGTTCATATCTACCTTTAGTTGAAGTTGTTCATGGTTTGGTGCTACGCAAGTTGATTTCTTGAGTTATAGTATGTGGAAGGTTAACTAGGTATACATGATTTTTCTCTTTAGGGGTATGATGTTGTGAAGAATTTTTTGAATTTTAGAGTGTTTGTAGAATATTTTAGATTGTGTTCAAGTGATATTTTTTGTCCATGAGTCATCTTTGGATCAAAGGAAGTGTGTACTTAATTGTTTAATCATTTTTACACAGGTTTGGCTGATCTTGAGTGTTTACACTAATCACAGATTTGCTTCGGTGATTTTGGAAGCATTGTGTGGCATGTATGAGTTGATTTAGGTCTGAGGTAAGGTGTGATGTGGTCCACCTTCATTCTATTCGACTATAAGAATATTTTGGTGTCGGACTAATTTTAATTTGCATGGTTAAGGTGCATAGCCGACTTTGGAGAATGTTTTCAAGGTTGAAGAAGGTATATATAAGTGTTAAGTGTTGATGGAGGATTTGTGTAGTGAATGTAATACAAATTGTAGAGGTGTAAAGTGTGAATTTGTGAAGTTCAGTGTGAGCTTCAATTAGTTAGACTACTAGAAGCAGTGAGCAAAAGGTGTCTACAATCTTTAGAAAGGTTGTGAATGTATTGGTGATTTAGTGGTGGACTTTTATGTTGCATTGAGATGGATTTTTCACTGTAACATTCTTCTTTCTCCTTCTCTGTATTCTAGCAATGAGCCCTTGTTTCTTTTGGGCAGTGAGCCATTCAACAGTGAGCTTGGTGTATTCGGTGTTGTAATTTCTTTATATTGTGAGCTAATCCTCATCATGGTTTTTCCCTCTTGGGTTTTCCACATAAATCTGGTGTTCTATTGTGCATGGTGTTGATGTGTTTCAATTTTTGTTATTTTCTTTCATGCTAAATCATTCTAACATATTAAAGGCTAATGAAGTTGATGCAGATCTAAATGTTAATGAGGATTTTGATGTTTTAATGTACAACTGATTCACCCCCCTCTCAGTTGTCTTGTACATTCAACACTATCATGATTATGTAATCCATAAAAATTATAATGGAGTGTTTTTTCGATTTGTAAGTCTTCTTTCTTGATTGGTAAGATGATGTGGCTTGTGTGTTAACTGGGTTCTTCTACATAGATGATCGCTCATTTTTTGAAGATGATTCTTCCTTAGGTTTATTAGAAGGCTTCTTTCCTTTTCTCTTAGATGATTGGACAACAAGTGCCTAAATTTTTGAAGAGGTGATAGCATCCATAGAGATTAGTTTAGATTGTTCTCTTGTAAGTCTATCATAAAACAATTAAAAAGATGACATTACATGTGTTGTTCCAAGAGAATCCATGGTAGAGTAAAAGAAAGGAGAAAGTATCTAATAACGACCTCTTAACTTCAACAAAATCAAGAAGACACACTCTTTATCTATTTTTTTTTACCACAACCTCGAAGTCTAGAAAGAAAAGACTTAAGTTAAACCAATAAATCTTCAATAGAAGAGAAGGCATCTAGAAATAATTTTGTTAATTCAACATCCAATTTATCTTGAATTCATCAACTTTACCAAAGAGATCATCAAATTTGTCCCATATTTTCTTAGGATATGTACAACTAAAAATGTGAAATTATAAATTATTGAAAAAAAAAGACCTATTATTCTCATTGCTTCATCTAACTTGTTTTGATAAGTAAATTGCTCAAACTCCTTAATAAATTGAATTTTTTGCCTAACTTAACCATTTGTCATTAGCCCTTAGATTGAAGTAATTGTTATATTTTGAATTTTTATGTGTGGAAATTATGTGGAGTTAACAAGTTAATTTTAGGATCCATGATGCACGCATAGCAAGGCACTTGAATTGTGCCTTAGAAAACCCTCCAAAATCATATTATATCTGAATGTAGAACCCCTTAGAAAGAAAACAAGGATTACAAATTTGTGTCAAGTTTGGAAGCCAAATAGTTTATTTATAACACAAATATTTTTAAAAATAGTGAAAATGGGCTTTCCTAAACTGAATTTTGATTACAAATATGAAATCCTTGCGAAATTTTGATGAATTTCAAAAAAAGTTTATGATTTTTTTATAAATAGGGTAAAAGTTACAAAAAGTGCACAAATTACACTGATTTTCAGAGGTTAAAAGAACAGATTAAAAATTACAATTTCTAAAATGTCTTGACACTAAAATGCCAGGCTCAGAAAGAGCTTTTTGGCAAATATTCACAATCAAAAAAATTGACTCCCCATTTGAAAGTTATGCACGAAAGAAAAAACACTCCCCTCTTATAAGAACTTGATGGAAATGAAAAGAGTCTCCTCTTTGCAAATATTAACCAAGTCTAGTCAATTAAATATAATACTTTGTAGAGATGCTAAAAAATAATGTAATGTTTAAAGGGATGAAATATTATGTTTGTTATAGACTATTTAAAATAATAGTGTAATATTGTAGGGTATGTATTTTTATCCCTTACATTATACTAATTTTGGGGTGTGTGTGAATTCAAAACAAGCATGTAGGCAAAATTTAAATATGTACTAAATAAAGCTATATTTGTACACAATCATGAGATGTTTATGCAAAACTTTACAACACAAAAAAATTATAATCATCAAATGTACATTGCATTGATATTCAAATGTGAAGTGGAAAATGTGTAAAGAGATGTTTTGTATATCATTGTGTATATGAAATTACAAAGTTGTGAATTAGTTGGCACCCTAAACATAAAAACATAATGTTAGGTATAAAAAGGGATCATTCCATACATAAGGAAATTGCCAATTTGTGACTTAATTGGTTCCCATAAATTATATAAACATGACCATCTTTTAAAAGATGAATATATATAGAATTATGATGAATAAGGTAATCAAAGAGTTGTGATAGAGTTATTTTCTTGTGATTTATGTAAGTATGGATTTACATGTAAAAGATAAGTATGAATAGCATCATGATTCATAAGGAAATCATGTAGTTTTCTCAAAGTTAGCACAATGATGTGTGCAATCATGAAGCCATGCTAAAATGAGATAGATATGGTACACCCATTTAAATTAGAGTAATCATGCATTAGCTAATAATTAATTAATCTTTAATTAATTATTAGTCTAATTTATTCTCATGCACTTAAGCTAAACTTAGGAGTTATTTATTCAGTTAAATAAGTGTTTTTTCTATGTTAACTAAAGTGAGCTATTATTAGATCATTCTATCTCACCGCATGTGATGCTAACACTATCATGATCTAATCCATTTATCATTTAGGGTTGCTCCTATATAACACTCAACCCTCATTGTATTATCTCTCTTATGCTCTCTCAAGCTTTCATGCCTTTTGCTTGAACTCACAACCTTTGAGGACTCTTGTTTTCCTTGAAGATTCTTGAGGTTCATTATGTAAGTGTTTTCTTGTTGAAGAATATTGCATATATTTGTTTGTAGATCTCTTGTGTGGAAAGTGTCTTTGTTTGTTGTTTGATCCTGTGGCTCATGTTTTTCAAAATTCTAACATGGTATCAAAGTGTGGATTCAGTGAACCCCTTCTCAATTTATAAGGTTTTTTTCTTCAATTAGGGTTACACACTTCAGATCTAGAATCACCTTTCCCTTTTTTGCAATGTTTGGTGCATTTGGAACCAAAATAGAGTCTTCCATTGGATTCAAAGTTGTCATGAAAGTCATATTTTGCTTTTGTTTGGCCTAATTTGGACTCCTGAGGTCAAATCTACAAGGGTTTGAAGCAACTGCTTTTTTTGGATCTACAGGGTAGCTACGATTTTGGTGCATTTTGGCATGAAAAGAACCTCACGGTTGGATTTAGAAGGCTGATTTGATGAATTTTGACTAGATAATTTACCCTATTTCGATGTTGAGAGCTTCTGAGGCAAAAAAAATTTGTACAGCAAATCGTATGGCCCCTCTACGGATTCCTGTGCATGAAAATTTTAAAAAAGTGCAAAAAAATTAAAAAGGAGGTTTGACATATTAAAAAGGTTTGATTTTTAAAAAGGCTAGAAAATTTTTAAAAGGCATGGGTATATTTAATGCCGACCTGTGCACATGGTACTTACCTTGGCGGTAGGACAATGCAAGCCCCTCCCGTACACCTGTCGGTAGCAAAAGAGTCGATCACTACTTCTTATCATTCGACGAAAACTACTCAACTTCTCCACCATAAAATTTATTTTCCCAACGTAATTTACCCTTTACCGGTGCTGCCCAACTTTTCGAGCCAGCCTTTCCTTGGTTTCCATGTGCTGGCATATTCTAGGTACAACACAAAATATTCACTTTTTTGGCAATATTTCGTCAATTTTTTTTGTCACTGAATTTTTTCTAGGGGGACCTTTTATTGTCCAACAAAAATAATATTCCAATGAATGTTTCGCTGATATCATATTGACATCAACATGACGTTAGTGGTACAGACACTGACATGGCCCCTTCAAGACCCCTTTGTGCCCTAAAGGAGGTCTTTTTTCTTTTGGCCATAACTTGGGTGTATGATATTAGATTTTAACGTATGAGATATCATCAAAAAGCTAGTTCCGTAAAATTTTCATTGTTATGGGTCTATCACCTATTTTTTTTGTTAATGTATTCTATAGCTTGTTGAAGTCAAAGGTGATGTTTTCAATCCTGAGCTCATAAATTTTGACTTGTTTCTTCATTTTTCACAATTCCAATAGCATTGGGATGGTCTTTCAGAGATCTTCACAGCCATCCATGCACTTTTTCTAGATTGCTCTTCAGGTACATTTTATTTAGTTTTTTTTTTTTTACACTCTAGTGGATTACTTGGACATCTTAGCTCCTGGAATTTTTTTTGGCTATTCTACACATATTTCCAATATTTTGTCCTATTTGGAAATTGTAGACATCTTTTTCATGCACATTCTCTTTTTGTAGACACATTGAGATAAAGTGCCATTCTGGTGTATACTTGTTTGGGGATTTTGCACATCTTGTTGTGCCTTTTGTATTCACACTATGATATAAAGTACCATGGGGGGTTTGATGTTTTCCTTTGGTTTTCCATTACACCTTTTCCAAGTGAGTGTCCCTTCCAAGTGAGTGTCTCTAGCATTATGTAGCTTTTTCTTATTGAGGAATATAACAATTTTTTATTTGCAAATCTCTTGCGTGGAAGGTGTCTTTGTTCATTGTTTGATCTCGTGGATTGTGTTTTTCTCAATTCTAACAGAGTGCATAAAGGTAATATGGATTCAATTAGAGGAGAGACTAATGAAATATACAAAATGGGAGCTCTACTAGTGTGCATCTCATAGATTACCAATTATTTCTTCGTACTTATTAAGTGTAAATTAGATAACACACTAAAAATACAAAAATAAAACTACTATAATATTATCTAGATAACAAGTACATAAGTTGGGAATTTCTAAGTGTAAATAGAAGAGATACATCATAGAAATGAAGATATAAAATATGTGCACCTAGATTTTGTGAGATCTAATACTAGAAACAATTTTAGGAGGCCTAAGAGATGCTTTGGTAAAAAAATTAGACCTATCAAATGGACAACATTTAGAATATGGGCATCACAACTATGTGTGGTGGATATTGTTGCAGATAAAAGATATTTCTATTGTTTGTGGTGGACAATGGTGTGTTCTAGGGAACTATTGCAATTTGGGGGTATTTTAGAGGTCAAGGGAATAGGTATATAAGGCTCTAAAACTTACAATACTTTCTCACCTAAAATATTTATTCCTTATCCCACTTACAAAATGGGCAATTTCACACTCTAAGTGTGAGAAAACCTAAGTTTAAGATTGGAACACAAGGGAAAAGGGTCTATTATAAAGAATACTAAATAATTTAGTCTCATACAAGGGTGGTGAATCTCAACCTCAACAAAGCACAAATAAAAATAGGGGGTGTACACAAACCTAGTGATGATATGTGAGTGGTGTGTCCAAAAATATATTAATCACAATGATAAATCCTGAGGTAAACTATGTAAAAGTGGTGTGTGATATGGTGGATATCACAAAATAGGATGTAAAGGAGATAAAAGGGTGAGGAAATAATTTAAATCTACCTAGGAAGGTAATGTCTATGTTTTTTAAGTATGGTTTATTTAAGGCAAAGTGAAATGGCTTATTATGGCTTCTAATAGGGGAAAATGCAAAATCGGATGGAAGAATGGAGGAAAAGGAAATGATATTTTCAAGATTACATGGCTTGGATGATAGAAATAGCTTCAAATATTCTAACTTTAGGCTTCTCTAAGTAGCTTCCTTAATCATGATGGAGTCCTAAAAACTCATATGTGAGTGTAGAGAGAGAATTTCCTACTAAGTTTTCTAATATGAGTGTTTCTTGAGAATTTCTAGGAAAAGATGGATCAAATTTATGTTTTTATTATACCTTTTGAGATAAATTTCTATTGAAAATGTAATAAGAATTATGGTGATGAAAGACAAAAAAAATAATAAGATTTTGAGGAGAGGAGAATGAAGGAGAAAATGGGAATGTCTTGATAATGTATGTGCCAAGGAGATTTCCAGTTATTTATTTATACTTATCAAGTGTAAATAAAGTAGCAAATAGAAAATATAGAAATACAACTATTATAATCTAATCTAGTTAGCAAGTACATGAGTTGTGAAATGCTAAGTGTAAATGGAATTAATACATCATAGAAATGAAGAAATGAAACAAGTTCACTTATAACTAATGAGATTTGATGCTAGAAATAGGTTCAAGAGACATGAGTGATTCTCTAGTAAAATGTATAGACCTATCAAATGGAAAAATTTAAGGATATGTGCATTGCAACCATGTCTATTAGATGTTACTATAGATTAGAGGTATTATTATTCTGTGTGGTATGCGTTGTGTGTAAGGTAACTACTATAGAGCAAGTGAATTATTGTAAGTCGAGGGCATAAGTGTCTAAGGATCCACAGGATCTAAAAATTGTAGGACTCAACTTAAAAAAATCATCCTTCTCTCACTTGTAAAGTGGGTAGCTCTAGCTCTAAATGTGAGAAAACATTAGTTGAAGATTAGGACAATTGGGAAATGGGTGTGTTGTAAAGAAGACTAAATAATTTAATGTCCTAAGTATTGCATTCAATATTAATAGAGAAAAAAATGATATAGTGGGTGTGCATAGGCCTAGTGATGATATGTGAGTGGTATGTGCAAAGATACAATGATCACAATGACAAACCCTAGGAGATAAACTATGCAAAAGTGGTGTGTGATGTGATGGTGAACACAAAAGGGTATGCAAAGGAGATAAAAGGAAGGGAAATTTTTATAGATCTAGTTAGGTGGGTAATGGATATAAGATTTTTGAGTTATAGCTTAGGTAGGGAAAAGAGAAATTGCTTTCTATGGCTTCTAATGGGAGAGAAAGAAGATCAAATGGAGAATGAAGGAAAGGAGAAAGGATATTTTTAATATTTTTAATGGGATTCTTAGGGAATTTCTAGCTCTATTTTACTTCTTTTCCCTCTCACATGTGTGTAAGAATGTTTTATTAGTGTCTTTTCATGTCGAAGAAGTATTGTGAATCCTTCAATTGATATACTCATGTGTTGAGCATGTTGTTGCATCTTGTGCAAGTAAAATCCTAGTGGAAAGATCCCCATGAATTTTCTAACTTATATTAGGTTAGTTCCTTATTATACAACCAATTTAATTGTAGAAAAATATTAGGGGAGTCTAGAAATCAATCCTAAGCTATCAATTCTAGGAAAGTTTGATTTGGATAGTTTCGTATGACTATAATGCAAAAGTGGATTATAGCATATAAATGAGACTAAAAAATGACATGTTAGAGTCTATTTGGCACACTAGAGTCTAGTTGGCATGCTAGAGTATAGTTGGCACACTAGTGTCCTTTTGTACACTTTTGTCCTTTATTGTCATACAATAAACACTTTCCACTCTTTTAATGCAAAGTGACATCATTAACATTAAAATCTATCCTCATACAATAAACACTTAAAAAAAAATTTATCATATCACTTTGTTGAGATGCATCTACATAGAGAGTTGTCCCATTTTTTGCATTAAGAAGCATACTTTGGTGTGAAATAAACTAGTTGTCAATCTAATTGGTTGAAGGCATGTACCTCCTAGTTGATCCACCTATCATGTATGTTTTCCTATATGTTTGGATATTGTTTGTGTCATCTTATAATGGATATAAAGTAGTTTTCACTCCCATCCTACTCCATGTGTTCACAATAGAATAAGGCCATGGGTTAGTGCCCGATTGCCATTGTGAAGGTAGCTTCATCTTCTTGTATAGTCATCCTAGTTACTTCATCAAATATTAGTGAATACTTCCAATTGTTTCATGCTTGGCGCATTGGTGATGGCATCTAGCATGTCATTTTTCTTGTCATGACACCTTGTATGCATGATTATACAATACAACATATAAATATTGCATTTAAAATAACATAAAAAAATATTCATCCAAATTTTGTTCATTAATGCCTTGGGCAAATGCTTGGGGCATCAGAGCATTAGAATCAACATATAGGCCATTGTATATTGTTTTCTCTTCTAACATTGCTCAAGGTCATAAAGCCAATCTAACAAGGGGGCTAATTGAGGACAACTTGATCCACATAATTTAACAATGTCCTCTAAAGTATTTATGAATATTGATCATATTTGTGCAAATTTAGATCTCATAGATCAAGGTAAAGATGGTTTCAAAATTCTATAGTTTTCTAAATTGATATCATGGATTACAATACAATTCCACATATTAGATCACTTCTACAGAGATTAGGTTCAACCCAAGGGACTCAAATTTGACCTAGAAAAAATTATTCTAGTTAAAACTATAAATATGTTTCTTATTTGTTTAAAAGTAAAATTGATTATTACATACATTATTTTCATTTTTATTAAAATTATTAATACAATATTTATTTATTTAAAGCTCAAGTTTAAATAATTTAAATCATATTGGACAAACTCTATAAAATAAAAATATATATTTAAACATACCCATTAAACTTTAGATTAACAGTCAATAAAACGTTTAAATTTAATCTTTACATATTTATTTTATTAAAAAAGTTTGGATTGGTCTTAATAAAAGTAATTAATTTAGTTAATAGGTCATTATAAGTGAACTATTTTGATAGCTAAAAAAGGTATCCTAAAAAATATGTTTAAATTTGTAAAAAAGAAGTATGCCATGTAAAATATTGATGTGTTTAATTAATTGACTAGATGAGTTGTCTTCTAATTTGGTATTCCCTGGGTTGTAACTACTATTGAATGGTTTGTGACAACCATTGCTCTTTTTGAAATACATGTTGGTGCTTCTTTTATTTATTAGATTGTTTCTTTCCTTTCTCAAGAATAGAAAGTATAAAGAAATGCCCAATAACTTGTCTAGATGGATTTGCAATGTGACTATGAAGACTTACTTAATTGTGTTGAATGTCATGCAATGTATAGAAAGGGTGCTTTCCTATGTAAGAAAAGAGAAATACTAGTTTGTAGGTAAGGTGTTCATATACTCAAATATTTTTATTAAAAAAAATAAAATACCTAAATAAATTAAAAACAAGTTATTTGTGTTTACAAATACAATGCATTATAACAATTACATCTGAAGGGATACAAATTATTTGAAGACCCAAATGCAAAAAAATAAAATATATGAATCTACTAAAAATGATGATTGAGTAAATACACATAAACACATAATTATTACATTTTACAATTGTAAAGGGTAAACATAGATTGACTACTATTTCTTTCAAGACATTTCATTAATTATATTATAAAATATTTAAGAAAAGATGAGAGGAATTCAAAAACATATCATTAAATAATACAATTTGTAAACTCTAAAAATTCTAACAAATGAACATCAAAAGCATACAAGAGACTTCTAACTAAAACCCTCATGCAAAGAGATATATAGACACAAGAAACATGTCATTCATTATTATAATTATAATTGATAGAAAATAATCAAGTATTTGTTACATTGAATATTTCATGAGGGGTGTTCAAGCCACAAATAAAAATGATGATGAGATCCACTTTAAATATTTCATTAAAGGATATTTAGATAGACCACATGCAATGGAAAGCGTTTCATTTGTACATGTAACTAGGGGAGAGGAAGAGGTCCCAACACTTGAGCATGTTCCAATAGTTGTTATAGCATTGTTGATTTCATGCCCAATATTTTTAACAATATTGGACCAATAGTTGTGATTTTACAGTTGTTAGTATTGATGATGACTACCCATAATTGAATGAAATGTATTCTTTACATATAAAAAGCAACAAATCATGTGATAACACATCATCACACCATTAAAACATGACTTAGTGCACAACTATTCGTCTCACTTTTTTTTGGGCCTTTTTGGACAAAAAGCATGTTGATGTGGCCTTGAAACCTTAGTTATACGCAAGAGACTTTCCAAGTAAGCTGTTGTAAAAAATTGGGAGTGATTTTAAATTTCCACATGATTTTGAGAAACGCGAAGTTAGGGTGCTCAACTACGAGAACCTCTCAAGTGGTTTTGAACATATAATTTCAAGTAAGGGAGAGATAACAAATGATAGTTTTTGATTATTGTGAAAGTTCCCAAAGTTTTCCATTATACCCACACATTAATTAAAAAAGTGGGTAGACTTTTGTTAAATAAAATTATTGTTATACACACTTTTTTTATATAGAAAAAAATATTAAACCTAATTATTGTACAATTATATCAAATTGGATCACTCTAACATAATTCATGACATTTGGAGCGGAGTATTATTTCAAATGACATTGAAAATCATAATGATTTTGAAGATGAAGATGGGGATGTTCAAGCTATTAAACAATATACAACTTAATAGTCAAACAAGATACATCATCACCATAGTACATTCCCATTACATTACCTGCACCAATTCAATATTGGTACATCAAAAATCCATTCCACTTCACAATTTTATTTTTTACTTTATTAGTATGCTTGCAAACTGTTTGGCATTTTTTGATCCCCAAGCTTGATGTGCCCTACACTTCATGCCTGGATTCACTACAGTCGCCTTTGTCCGCCTCTGCAATGAAGACATGAGTTTTGTGTAATATTTTAATTTTGAGGTACACACAAGTGTATATAAGATTTTTAAATATTTTAACTTTTGTCTTTCTTAGGGGAAATGTACCAATTACTAACCATGTTCCAATAGCTATTTACTCCATGCTTACCTAACCCCCCAATAACCATTTATATTTTAGTCTTTACATTGTTTTAATTATGCCAATAAATATTTGCATCTTACACCTATATATGTTCACTACTAAATGTGTAGTTAACCAAAAATAAAATAAAAAATTAAACATCTATTGGTACATATATGTTTTCAACACAAGACAAGTTGCACAAAATAAATTCATTTTTGCATTAATATAAGTACATAAATGTTTACAATTACCACTTTATGCAAGTGGCTCAAAGCTTCAAATACATTATATTTACATGTAGATATGAACATTTAATGGTGCAAAATATGACATAATATAAAACATTTATCAATTTTATGGGCTATCAATTGCACTTTCACCCACACTTCCTATCACATCTCCATGCATTAACTCCATCTACTACTGGTACCTACACACACAGTTACCGGTGTAAGGCTCCCTAATAAACAAAAAACATATATTAATTCATATAAAAAACTGAATTTATTCAAGCCACCATAGAAATGAATTAAATTACATATAAAATTGAATTCATTCAAGCCTTTGTAGAAATCAAACATAAATGGCAACTGCAATATGAAATGACCAATTGTTTCCCACAAAAATTCAAATATGAAAATCAACTACCACTATCCAATGTGTAATGCCCCGCCACGTAACCCTAGAGGAAGTTGCAATCCACTACTTAAACGCACCAATTTTTTTATTTTTTTTAAGAACAAATACTATGCAAGATGAATACACATTGCCAACAACCTCTAAGGCCACGAGACAAAGATTACATTAAAACCCAAACAACAATTAATATCAATTGAAACCAAAATATTAAACACTTAAAGAAATGAGACAACATACATTCCATTCATAATACTATACAATTTACATCCAAGAGTATGAGATACCCCTTGATTCCAATAACATGATTTACAATAAGATTACAATACTCATTCCCCGAATGAGGCAAGTCCAACAAAAATGATTACATAATACAAATTCCACCTCGATAACAACTGAGGGGTAATAAAATACAATAAGAACTGAGAGAACAAGGCATGAGAAGAAACTGATTCCCATGAGCTCCTCAGCTGGAAATCATGACCTCATGAACAAGAAGAAGAACCAACGGATAAGATGCACGCCACCCGACCACGTGGAACCCAAAAGGTCCCACTCCCTCCGTGCTAGGAGATAGTAGCTAGGAATTCCTACACAAGACCATCTACCACTAGGCACGGGCCCCGCAAAACTAATACGAAATAAATACAAGACCTCATCACATGACTGAACGGTCATACGTACAACTCTAGGTATGACTCACACAACACTGTCATAGGTTACATTGCTTCTAGACATATAATAGATCAAGAGTGTCACAAATATCAAATACAAACTGCTGACTTAGGAAGAGTGTCATCGCATAGTTCATCAAGGGATATCCTCTAGGAATCTTCCTAGGCCCCGACCCCCACTCCACAAGTTATCCTGGTAGCCTCTACCACATTCCTGGCACCTATGCTTACTCATGCGGAACCAAATACCTCTCGTGAAGATGAGATAGATGATCTTACCATTCCAGGCCTTCCTGTCTCATCCCAAGTCTACAACAAGCCCTTGGGTCCATGAGCGAGGCATACTTAATCTTATTTAATGTTTGATGAATCCTAAACTTCTAAAAGTTTATTTAGTTATCACTGAATTAACCAACTTACAAAGGGTTATCCTAGCACCACTTTGTGTGTCGGCGCCCATTGCAAGCCACTCTCCTAAGACAACACGCATGGTAATAACTAGAATAGGTATCCAGATAAACACAACCTCTCCATTCAAGGAGGTAACAATCAAGAACTCACACCAACACTAGAGGCAACAAGGTTAAGACCCTCTCCAAACACTGGAGGTAAACAAGGTCACAAAATCCACTCCAAACGCTGGAGGAAAACAACATAACAAAACCACTCCATCCAAGAAGGCACATATTACAAAACCTTCTTCTATTCCCAAGGAGGCACAAACAGCCCCCGTTCGTGAGAACCAGGTGAACAACATGGTGTACTATGCACTTTTTCCACAACACATCAAAGGTGACTCATGTACATCAACCCATACTAGAAAATGAACTCCTATCTGGAAGACTTTCAAAACATCCACACTAATTCCACAACATCAAAGACGAACAATTAACCACTGAGAACATTTCAGACAATGAAGTGAGCTACTGTTCGGATTTCCTAAATCCAATCAAACACGGTATTCATGATTTGCATTTATCCAATCCATTGAACCCATCTCTTTTCACGACATAAAAATATTCAAAGATTAGATCGTTTACTCTAAATTACACAACCATATTCCAAAATCAAGACATTTCAATAAATAACATCATTGAATTGGATTTAAACCAAACAATAACTCTTCATCTCACAATCATATATTGTAAATAAATCCACTTGATTAACAAACATTTCAAATAAACAATAAATCAACAACTCAATCTCAGATGATTCATTAAATCATTCATTACTTCTAAGTTTAACCATTATATGCATGAACCAAATATTTTAATTTAATAAACTCCTCTGATTAAAATAAATCATTCTTTATCTCTAAGTTTCGCCACTATATTATATAATTGAAACATCTTAATAAATAACATTTAGATAAAATAAATCAATCTTTATTTCAACTCAGCATTAAATAAATCAACTAAGTCTTATCTCTACTTGAACACAAATTCACTTCAACAAATATACTTAATAGTGCATACTCGATGTATATCCTGTTATATATTTAAATATTTAAACCACATTGTTGACATTAAGGAATTTGAACCAATAATTTTATATTACATGTTCCCAATCTCATATCTTATTAAATTCGACCTTTAAAATAAAAGCAAATGATTATTTAAAATCTATTAAAACTCAACGTTCTAAATAATTCATTTGAATAAAAACCCACTTTTGCCTCTATTTCATAACAAAATCATCTTACAATAATCTATGTTTGAATCTATCCCTTAAATTTCATTTGACACAATTATCCGTAACAATCAAAATCAAATTATAAATAAATCAAACTGTTGACAAATAAATCATCTGATTGGACTAAGTCAATCGTTATCTCTAAATTTCACTATTATATTCAAAATCAAGATATTTTAATAATTAACATTTAAATTAAACCATTTATTCCCTATTTCATCATAGAATAAATAAATTAATTAATCGAAATCAATATTCTAAATAAAACGTTTGATTAAACATCAATTTTCATTTTCTCATACCAAAGCGATAATCATTTTGATTAATTCCTATTTTTTTTTAAGATATTCAAACTATCATTTAATTGTATACCTCTAAAATATTATTTAGGATCTCATGATTTCCCGATCAAAACAAAATCTTAAATAAAATTGATTGATTACAAGAACTCCATTTATTTGGGTTTGGTGACAAAATAAATTCCCTAAATAAATTATATTTAAATAGAACCTATTTAAATATAATTATGATTTAAATATAATTGTTTAAAATAACCAATCTATTATTTTATTTTACCACATAATGGAAAAATGAGGGAATATATATTCATTAAATATATATATTTCTATATATAATTTAAAATTAATATATATATAATATATATAATAATAAATATATATTACATATGTATCAAATCAATATATATAATATATAAATATTATAATAAATATATATATTATAATATAAAAAAAACTAATTTTAAACTAAAGTTTAAATAAAACAAAAATTATATTAAAATTTAAAATTAAAGGCTAAAGGCCCTTTTGGCTACGTTGTAGCCCCAACAGGGGACACACCCCTGTGTGGCTGCTACCAGCCTCACACAGGGGTGCAAATTATATTAAAATAAAATTAAAGGCCAAAGGCCCTTTTGGCCGCGTTGTAGCCCCAACAGGGGACGCACCCCTGTGTGGCTGCTACGCAGCCTCACACAGGGTGCAGCCCCTGTGGTGGCTACTTACAGCCCCCTCCCCATTCATGGGGGAGCGCTGCACAACCAGCGCCCCCATGGATGAGGGCTGGCTATGGGCAGCCCCACAAAAATTAAAATTTTATTTTATTTTATTTTATTTTTAAATTTCCTTCACAATTTCGTTTAAAACGAAAATCACAGACGAAAATCAAACCCTATTCTGGTAAATAAACCAAAACGAATTTCACCCAACAAAGTTTTATTTTTAAAAGGAAAACTTTCAAATCTGTATAATATGAGTGGATAAATATATATATAATTACATCATTCCACAGTCCAAATTGGGCAAATTTTTCTTGAGGTGAAGGTTAAAAGGGAAGATATTGAAAACAATAGCATGGTAAAAATTCTGGGTTTTCTCCAAATTGACAGTGAAGTTAAATCTTTGCATTTGAATCCTTCAAAGCTTTGTGTTGCTAGTTTTAAACGAATTTTTCATGGTTTTATTGGATTTCCAAACAGCATATCAAATATTTCAAAAACAAAACATGAAGAGGGTTTAATCTATTTCAAAATGAACAAGAAAGATTAAAGGATAACCTGATTTTCCTCCACAAATTTGAAACCTTCAAGCATGGTGTTCTCCAATCCTTCCCTTGAATCCAACTTCAACAAAACCTCCATCTCCTTCAAAATTCCAAGCAAAAACCATAGCCCACCAAATTTTCCCCAAATTGCAAGCTTTTAAAAAATTAATGAGCTCATTTTCTCCCAAAATAGGGTTTTTTCAATTTGGTCAAAGAAACCCTAAAATTCCCACTCACAAAATATAATTTTTTAAAAAACATGGAGATTTTTCTAATTTTTAATTCACAATCCAATTTCGAATTTTTTTAAATTCAAAAGCCCATTTCTAATTTTAAATTCAAAACCCAATTTCGAATTCTTAATTCAACCTTATGCATTTTCCAAATTTCTCATAAAACATAAGCATTCCAAAATTACCAATAAATAATTTCCTCAACAATATTTTTCAAACGTGGAATTAAAACATATTGTCATTTAATTATTTATTTTAATTTAATCGTAACTATTCAGACAAGATTTTAATTAAATCCTAAATATCCAATATACTTCCATTTTTCAATTTCTTTTGAATTCATATATACAATAACGCCAAAATCACTATTAATTTAATTAATTAATAAACTAAATCTAGTTTATTAATTAATCAAATCAATCAATAACCCAATAATTATTTTATTAATTTCATCAAATAAATCAATAAAATAAATCGCATTTCAGCATTGCAACTAAACACATTTAATCATCAATTAAACTATGCAAGTCATTTAATAAACTTTAAACTTGAAATTAAATAAACACCCAAGGGGAAACTAACCAAGTTAAAACAACTGACCCCGACGACAACCCGACAACATGCTATGACTAGGGTGACGACTTGGTTCAGAAAACCTAGCTACTATCTCCCAATCAATTACCGTTGGTAAATGGACACGCTCACACTTGTGAAGCCAAGTGGAGTCGATGTCATGTACCTGCCAACCTACAGCAAAGAACATGTCGAACATGCAAAATATATATATGTATGTTATGATCAAACACACCGTGAAGAGGGAATCTCAGAATTGTAGGGCGCTCGCAAGCGAGTGATACAATCCGCCCCTTTCACCAATACAGTATCTCTATTTGACGCATCTAAAATCAATGATATGATCAATAGCATAAAACATCATTTTGTGATGCCCAAAACTTTACACCAAAATACAGTTAAGGAGAAAACACAAATTCCAAATTTCGTTCACTTACACTTGCAAAACTCTCAAATTTTGCTACCAAAGTAGGAACTACAAGAAAACATACAAATTTGACCAAACATAAACTATAATTCTTTTAGTTAGATAACTAAATTGCTTAGACCATCATGGTCAGTTCGAGAGGAGACCTGAAATCTGCATCTCTAAGGTAGACTTAAACAATTCAACCAACCCAAAATTAACCTAAAACATTATATAAGTCACATGCCCACAATAACATATATATATATATATATCAATAGTAATCATAAGAATATATAAGAGAACAAATCATAGGGGCCAGACCTAGTCCTCGGGGGCTCGTCTCAGACGGCCTTGCCTACGTATATATTTCGCAGAGGCACCGTAGTTCGACAATGAAGGATTTAACCAACATAAGCATTCTCAATAGTGAAAAGACACACCAACTCACTTAGGGATTTCAATGGAGAATAATACTACAAGAGGACACAATTTTATTTTATTTTGTTGGAGAGATAATAATGCTATCAACAATTTACTACTTGGTTTACATCATATTTTATCATTACTCTTAATCTATGTAGAGGATGAAATCACTATCATCTATAACCAAACATCTAAACCTTACATATAACATGATGGATATTCTCAAGATTCGTGAAGATACGATACCATGAAAATTAGCTAAAAAGGTTATGAATTAAGGTTTTGATAACTATTAAAACTCTTGAGCAACTCTAATGTTTCTATGTCATTTAATACTCAATTACCAAGTACACTGTTCTCAAGGATTACTAAAAAAAATATGGAGCATAAAATAAAAACTCACACGTGCACAAAGACATAAGGTACATCAAGATGCTAGAAAGAGTAAAGGTAACTCTTTATAGGATTTCACATAATAGGAAGAATAAAAACCACTCATTTGTATGTTGAATAATCATTTTTGAGATAGTTTCATCCTAACATATGATCAATTTCACCATTAATTAATTGAACAATAATATAATAAGATTGTTTGGAATGAGACCGATCAATAATAGTAATTATTATAATATTCTACAACTATTCTTATAGGATCATTGAAAATAACCATTCAAGATTCCTACAGGGTGGTTTAGTTTAAACAATCTCTTACCATTCTTCTAATAACTAATCACCCTAGAAAGTCACTCAACAAGTAGCGTTTGTTTCATAAATTCCAAC
Source organism: Sequoia sempervirens (assembly GCA_007258455.2). Taxonomy (NCBI): domain Eukaryota; kingdom Viridiplantae; phylum Streptophyta; class Pinopsida; order Cupressales; family Cupressaceae; genus Sequoia; species Sequoia sempervirens. The sequence continues at coordinate 925,635,454 of VDFB02271358.1, forward strand.
TAAAGAAGGTCATACTTAAATATTAACTCAATATTGGTTTTGAATCATCATAACATAAATATCTTATTCTTATTAGATAAGGTACACTACCAGGAATTTTATTACGCCATGATATTATAATATCAAAGTTATATCAATTGTAGTCAAGGATACAAGTAGTTAGTTTTACAAAAATATACCTACTTCTCAAATATACAAAAATACATTTCATTATTTATATTTATTATTATTTAATAAAATATTTATTTATTCACTTTACTATATATATTTATGTATAAATATATAAAAAATGATTATATAAGTTACTACAAAGATATAATTTACTTTCTTTTTAGAAAGAAACTCTAAAAAACTATTTTTTAAAAAAACTTATGCTTACTAATATCTAAACTTCTCTTATTTTAAACTTCCTTTAAAATACTTTAAAATAATACTAGTGTTTTTTTTTTATTAATTAATATACTTCCCTTCTCATGAAAAAAATATTTAAATAAAGATTCTTAAGTGATTTCTTGGGATTAAAAGGGCTCTTTACAAGAATGAAATACGTAAGAACTCAACTTTATTTATTTATTTTCTTTCAAGGATGCATGAGATATATGTTGACTTGGCCATATTTTTATTTAAATAGAAGCACGCATTTAGAACACTCACGTTTCATAAAGTGATAATAAAATAATCAAAAGGGAAAAGCCTATTTAACACCATACAGACACTAGCTCTATGTTGACTTATTTTATTTTATTTTAACTTCTTTTGTTTTACTCCTTGCAGGTTATGGAGAGGCAAAATTAAATACACGTTAATATATTAATAATAAAGTATTGCTGCATGACTTTAGGCAATATATTTAGTAAATATAAAAATGGCTAATAGTTAATAAGGGCAGAACTTATGAATATCTGCGGTTAAATCATCTCTCCTTTCTAAGCATGCCCAACAAGGATGCAAAATGAACATTCACATTACTTCATTTATTTCACCCAAATTTGGAGGCCCGTTAGAGTTTACTTAATGTTATTTCTCGCTGCTTGGGCTTATCAACCAGACTCATGAGAGCCCTCAGCCACATCCTGTAGGCGTGTCTTAAATTAAACTATGGCGCAGAAGTAAAAGGACTGGTATACTTTATTTTATTTCTGTTGTTGCTAAGGAAATACACAGCATTCTAATGGAGAATAAAATGTTATATTTCATGAATTGTAGCCTGCCAGTTTTATTAAAAGTATGCTGCTGATTTTATTTTATTTTAAAATATTTTTAAACAAAATAGGGATGCATAGACCAAGCATGAAAACTATTGACATAGACCTCTAATCAATGTATCTCATGGTCTGAGATGATTGAGTAATAGTGCAACTGCATCTAGCAGACTTGTATGCTAGGGCACAGACAAAGAATGTGAACAGTTTAAGGAATGCAATGAGTTCAATTTATACAAAACTAAGAACCTTTCTAACTTTGAATTTAGTAGCTGTTTAAGATAAAATTATAACATGATGTATTGGATGGTATACTTGGACTCAAACCTTACTGCAATGAATCTACAGTTTATATTGCCAACGAACACCAAAAGAAACATAATTTTGAGATAATTTAGGCTATGACTTGCAGTATCCAAAACTTGCCTAGTACAGTTTTCTGTACATTTTATTTTGAAGAATACATCGCTTCTCACTGTTAACCAAAATCCATTTAGCATGATATTTTCATAGCGAAGGAATAATACAAATACCAACATTCCTATCAAAATTACATTCAAATGAAAATTGATAAGGTGCCATGATTCAGCCCAAAGATGTCAAAGAAATATTACTTCAATCCTGAAATGATGATCTAAAGATTTTGAGCAAACACAGTGGAATCATCGACCCCAGCAAATGTCAAACTACTATCACGTGCTTAATATTCTTCACTGCTTTTGAGGAACAGAGGCTAGAAATATGTATTCACCAAAAGGTTTGGAGACCCTCTAGTGTCTATTTAAAAACTAGAATGAAACTAAAATCAGTTTACAATAATTTCATTGAGTTCCAACTTCCATATATATGTGTATAAATATACTTCATAGAGGATTACCAAGAGAATATTCTATTGAGACATATGTTTCGACGCACAGATTCATCCTCTCTTTTTTTTTATTAAACTGCAACCAGGGGTTATCATACATACCGATCTACTACCAAAAGATCGAGCAACCCATTTCCTTCACAGGCCCCTCTGCTCTCCTCCACGACGAACCCTACCAAGCCTTCTATGAAGTTCCCACTGTTTGCACTCCCTCAACAAACTAATTGATTTAAACATATCTTGCAGATTGGAGTCGAATATGGTCATTTTTTTTTTGAACCATCCAGTATCCCCCCCCATAGTTCAGTCACAACCTTAGCATAACTCCCAACCATGGTGATGACGTTGGAAACCCAAAATGGGTGGTGGTAGCTACCAGTCGTAATGCTAGCTTCCTGGCGATGCAGTTAATATGAAATTCTAATAACACTAGACTCAACCTGAAAAGTACATTAATTGGCCAGACACAATCAAAGGTAATCCAATTCTTTACTTCATATCAGTGTGGGCATTAAAGACTACTCGAATACCTAGACTTAATTGGATGTTGTTGTATCTGTCACCAGATTCAAATCCTTGATTGCGTATCTGCTATGCTCATCGTGCCACTCGTCCTGGTCACACCATGCATTGGTGATCCATTTATCTATCATAAATACTCAACACCTCACTTCTTTAATGTGATGGCAGGGAACTATTTATTTGTTTTCAGACCCAAGTCCATTCTAATAAAGGCCCTCATAAGAGACCCTCACACAACCCATAACCATGACATTGATCGCTCAACTACTACACTTGAGACTTGACTGAGTAGGATGCGACACATTGTTTTTTTATGATTTTTATATTATTGTGTAAGGACTAACATTACCAAGAGCAATAAGTGAGACTAATTTAAGCACATGACTTTAAATCAATTTAATGTTCTATATGTGAAAATAGCATGAATGCTAATTTCAAATATACCTTTACTTCCATAAATGTGTAAAATAAGTTTGGTATGCATAGCATGATAAAGTTAGTCTTGGATATAAGTGCCTAATCAAGAGTATATCATAAGATGCTAGTATTCAATTTCCAATAAATTTTGAAGAATTGAAAATTTTGTAAACATTGACTTCAATTTGATTTCAAGTATCATGTTTATATGTTTTTGTTTGGTGTCATGAATATAACACTAGAATGTTTGAGCTATGTTATAACTCTTATAAATGACTCTGAAACACACCTTTAGCGAATAAAAATGTTCTCTAATATGTTTTCAAGGATAACTTAATGGATTTTATGTGTAAAGAAAAACATTCTAATATGAAGAAAGTTTGATGACTTATAAAGTTTAAATGAATGATACAAGAGAAGTAATATACCAAGTATATCTAAAACAAGACAATTTCAAGCTCTATGATAGCTATAATGACAAAATAATATGTAATTTAAAATTGTGAAGCACACATTATGGGATTTGAGTCCTAAATAGAATTGGAAAATAAGAATTTTATTCCCAAAATGTGATTACTAATCAGCTTATAGCACACATAGTGAACAGCCTTACTTCTATTAGAATACAATTCTAGTGAAGATGGATAAAATATTTTATTCCACCTTTACAATGATTGCCTTAACCCCCACAAGGGCCTCTTCAATTTACAACCTAGATTATCTTTACTTTTTATATTAAACTCTTTATGTTGACTCATACAAATATCTTTTCCTAAACCACTACATATGCAAGATTATTTTCTTAACATCCTTATATGCGATCTTTAGCCATATAGGATATACGTCATAACATATATTTAACTTCTATTTGACATATACTATTCACAGATACTTTGATTTCTATGAAGGTATTTCTAAAGTTGAATTTATCCACTTAAGTCAATTGATAATATGGCCATTGGAAGTTCTAATATTTCCTATAATTATTTATGACCTAAGAATAATTTTACATTATAAGCATTATCACATGGTTTAGAATTAAAATCCTCATATTCAATATAATGTCAAACATCCAAACATGAAAGATCCCTAGACACATTATTGAGAATTGATCGGGTGGCCTTACACATTTAATCAGATATCTTCTAAGTTATTCTAAAACATGTCATTAAGATACATCAGAATAAGATAACATCACATCAACATATAGCTTCCACGTCGTTTAACAATCACGATCACAAGTACTCAAGTTCGAAAGTCTAAGCATGTTCAAACACAAATGTCACATTACGATATAATCATACGCATCACTAAACAGTTAATGATTAAATAATCACCAAGTTCATAGTCACATCATAAGCATAATCAGACATAAAAGAACCTTGCCGATCCAAATATCCAAAACGGAGGGGTGTTACACAATGCATTCATTTTCCACATTCGAATGATTTAATAATATTTCTAGGATCATTTTCATTACAAATTCTCCTCTATTTTCACTTAATATCCTCTGCAAAATTTAGATCTTACAAAGGAAACTTTTGCACATTCCTCTTTAAAGGGTGTTTATTCAGGTTGGTACACCCAAAATAACTAAATTCGTGTTTTCATTTATCAATATACTATTTTATATGTATGTACTCAGTGTGTACATTATTTTGAGGCATGCAAATTATACTATTTTTAGTCAGTTGTTCAAAATCAAAGGGTCCAAATTTAGAAACAATACTATTATCCATTTTTTAATCATATCACAGTTACATTTTTATCACTTGTATCTTATCATTCATGTTAAGCTTTCCAACTGCATACAACAAATATAATAACAACATTATCCATTTTTTAATCATATCACAATTATATCCTTATCTCCTACATCTTATCATTATTGTTAAGCTTTCCAATTGCATACATCAAATATACATTGCTACTTACAGTTTGTTATATTTTTTCAAGAGAAGAGAAAAGAGTTGTGACAATATCAAATAAATTAGAATGCAAATGTGAGCTTTATTTTTAGGAAAGCAAAAGAAGGCAAGCCTCCTCCAAGTCATTTATGAGCTAAAACATAAAATAATGTTGCAATTATAATAAATTTATGTTATGTGCCACAAAACTGTACTATACACCTCTTAAATGGGAAGGGAATAAAACAAACTCCAAAGAATGTATTATCTCCAAACTTAGAGAGGTTGGACCTGCTCTCATCATAATTAGAGAGTTGCATTGCTATAAGAAGCAAAAATCTTATACAAGTTTTAGAGATTAAAAGTTTCCATGGGTAAGTGCAAAAAGATGGGGAGCCAAAAAGGGGGCTTAAGTGGCCACTTCTTTTTTGAAATCAAGAAATATTGACCTTGGACGTGAAATTGAGGATAGTTACACTCAAAATTTTGAGATGCAAGAAAAACAAGGATCGTAGTGCTCCAAGTCTACTTTCTAAACTAATATTTTATTTTGAAAATGGTTGATAAATTAAGGGGTTCAAAAGAGGGACATACAAAAATTGGTGTTGTTTTTGTCAGAAAAACATAACATATCAACTTTTGTACGTCCCTAGAATGGTGAACTTTTTTTTAGTATTTTTAAAATTACTTCGATGAGAAATTAGCTAACAGTATGTAGTTGATGCACAATTTTTTTGATAATTTTTTGATGAATATTTAATTTTTTATTAATTTTCTAACTAGACACTTCCTGAAAAAAAAAATTGGCCGTCCTACCCCTACAAATTTTGGAAACTAATTATATTTAAAAAAAAAAATTGTAGAATGAAGTCTAGTTTCTAAAAATGTAATTTATTTGAAATTTCAATGAACAGTTAATTTATAACGAAAAAAACACCAAACACTATTTTTTGCCAAAAAAAGACACAAACAAAAGAAATTATAGATGAAAGGCTTAACATTGTCAAAAATTGAAAAAAATTACATTGTTGGATAGTTAAGAGAGAACCTAACATTACCGAGTTGTTCGATTTGTTCGACATTGATACACGTGCAATCCTGATGATGAACACGAACCTGATTATCTGAAACATTGTAGAATTTGCAAAAACACATCTTTGGTCATTGGGAAGGCCCTCCAAACCTTTGGGTTGGTATTGTTGATAATGGAGGTAATTATGTAGCTTAAAACTTGTAAAACTATGATATTGTAGATCTAATTAAGTGTTCTTTGTTAACAATTCTTTGTGTATGATTATTTGTTTAGATCAATTTTACCAATTGTAGAAAGAGATGGAAGATTGTAGAAGAATGAGACAAGAACATAGAAGTGACACAACATATACATGGAGAAACCCTTTTGGGAAAAAACTCCACCACCAGAATCAATAGTGCTTGTATTATTTAACATTAGAACAAGATTACAATAATACTGTATCAATCCTTTGCTTGATATGCTTCCTTTTCCTTCAACAATTCTTCTTCACAACCTGTAATAAACTCTGATAAAACTCTCTTCAACTTGTTGAAATTAATAGACAATTATGAGCATTGTAAACTCTAAAAATTTGATCAAAACAACAGTACAAAGCTCCTCACAAATATCTGCGCCTAGATTGGGCATGTAGAGTTCCATACTGTAACATGAAGTCAAAACCAAAGTCTCCTCAATTTAGGCGCCCCAAACTGATTAACTAATCGTTGGTCAAGAAAATATCTTCCAAGTTTCTCCTCAAAGTTGGAGCCCAAGAATGGTCCCACTTAACTAAGCCTTGTAAATATCTTCTCATGCAAAAGGTGTTAACTCAAAGATGCCAACTTGGGCGCCCAAGGTGGGTCCAAGTCAATCTTTGTTAACTGAAACATATCTCTCCATCAATTCATGCAAACATTATGCATGATTGATCATCCCCACTTAACTAAATGTATCCACCTATTATCTGTCATGCAACTGAAGTCATTAGTCATGCAAATCAAGTCAATTGAAGTCAACTAGCATTCAACTGAAACTAACTACATGCAACTGAAGATAACTGAACCATAACTAAACTAAACTAAACTAAACTAAACTAAATTGAACTAAATTGAACTGAACTAAACTGAACTGAACTGAACTGAACTGAACTTGAACTGTTATTTATCCTCCAAATAGTTAACTTAAGCAAGGTGGGTTCCACCTTCCATGTGGGCTCCATGTGCTCCTATTTTGTAGGATCTCTTCTTGGGTGTCCCCACATGTTCCTATCATTTAAGAATAATTACAAATGTCAATTTACATGTTCATTTCATTCAAATTTAATCTCTTTCTAATCCTAGTGTTGGGGAACACTTTCCAAGGACTTAGGAGATACATGAAATATGTTTAGGATTGCAATTAAATGGCATCCTATTCCCAATAGGTATTCCAAGGAAAATATCAAGCCTAAGGCTTGGGGATTCCCAAAGTAAGATATAACGTGAGTGTGTTATAACACGCTCACATTATATCTTAGTATTCACATGGATTTTTGTGTTTGTGCGGGACATGTCTAGCAAGACATAACTCTAGCATGGTATAATGTGCTCACATTATGTCTTGCTTTATGTTAAATGCTATTCTATTGAATGTATGTTCATATATTTTCATGTTTGTATGTATGTATGTATGCTTGTATGTCATGTATGTATGCTTGTATGTATGTATGTATGTCTATATGTATGTATGTATGTATGTATCAATGCATGTATGTATGTATGCCTATATGTATGTAATATTGTATCTACATATGTACATGTATGCTTGTATGTATGTAGGATTGTATGTACATGCATATTATGCTTGTATGTATGTATTTATGTATTTCTTTAGAGGGAGGGAGAGTTTTTAGAGAGAGAGAGTTGTCTAGGTAGGGTGCGAGGGAGAGAGGGAGGGAGAGACATGAGAGAGAGAAAGAGAGAGGTAGAGAGGTAGTGAGAGAGATTCTTGAGAGAGGGAGAGAGGGTGGAAGGGAAAGTCTAAGAGAGAGGGAGTGGGAGAGAAGGGGTTGGAGTGAGAGGGACTTAGCTAGGTAGGGTGGGAGGGATAGAGGGGGAGAGAGAGAGGGGAGGGGAGGAGAGAGAGAGGGAGAGAAGAGAGAGTTATGTAGGTAGGGTGCCAAAGGAAATACTTGAGAGTGTGAGGGGTGAGAGGAGACTTGAGAGATAGGTAGTGAGAGGTGTGAGGTGAGAGAGAGAGAGGGAGAGGTTTGGGAGGGAGTGACCTGAGAGAGGGAGAGATGAGGGGGTGGGTGAGAGGGAATTATCTAGGTAGGGTGGGAGGGATAGATAGAGAGAGAGAGAGAGAGAGTTACCTAGGTAGGGTGACAAAGGAAGAGACTTGAGAGAGAGGGAGGTGGGAGTGAGAGACCTGAGAGAGAGAGAGGATTGGGAGAGAGAGGGAGTGATGGAGAGGCAGTGGGAGGGAGATAGAGAGAGATAGATAGAGGGGCGAGAGAGGGTGGTAGGGATTGATTGAGTGAGTATGTAGAAAGAGGGAGAGGTGATAGAGACAATTAGAGAGGGTAGGAGAGAGGGAGGGAGAGAGAGAGTGAGATGTATAGATAGAGAGAAAGGGATAGAGGGTATAGGGCGGAGGACCTATAGAGTTGATGGTTTATGGTATTAGGGTTTAAGGGTTGAGGGTTGAGGGATTAGGGTTGAGGGTAGAGGGTATTGGGTTGAAGGTAGAGGGTAGAATGTTTAAGGGTTTAGGGTTAAGGGTTTAGGGTATAGGTTTGAGGGTATATGGTTGAAGGATTAGGTTGAGGGTCCAATGTAAAGGGTAGAGGGTATAGGGGTTGAGGGTTTAGGGTTTAAGGGTTGAGGGTTGAGGGGTTAAGGGTTGAGGGTTAAGAATTGAGGGTTGAGGGTTTAATGTATAGGGTAAAGGGTAGAGGGTAGAGGGTAGAGGGTGTTGGATCTCAAAAATACAGGTTAAAAATCCTAAGAGGATGCCAGGCTCTATGATCAGACTTGCAACATTCTTGAACCAATGAATGGATATAACCTATTCATTTGATGATTCCCTACACTTCAGGCTCTGCTAAACCTAGGCGGGTGGACCTTGATAGATGAAGAAGATTTACAGTTGTATGATTTAATTGGATTTATGGATCTATCCACAGTGGCATAAAGTGGAATAAATGAAGGCTTACTAACTACTCCTACTGAAATTTGAAATGTGAATGTTTTGAATAAGATTTTATGAAATTCTAAAATGGAATTGGTATGAATAGTGCCTACTTATGTTGGGTAAATGGAGTCAAGAGGTGAAAGATATGTGACTTACTTACTGGCTACAATTCTAATTATTTGGCACTTATGTTAGTTTATACCTTGTATAAACATGCAAGAATGTGACTGGAAGACTCTTCTTATTGATCCAATTGATCATATTAGGTTACTATGATTTATTAAAAGGAGTTTAATACTTCCTTGAAGGAACCAGTTAAAATAATCACACAATGACAACAAATGTGTATTGACAAATGAAATATGACTTCAATTTGAATAACAAGATAACATCAACTTGGAGACAATATGACAATCTTATCGATTACCTAACTCTTCTTACTAATCCAAATGTCACCTCCATGTTATTGTAATCAATCAAAAAGATTTTAATTCTTTAATAGAAACCAATTAACTTGATTACACAAAAACAACAAGTGTGCCTTGATGAAACTAAAATATCAACTTGGATACATAGGTTCAAATAACAGAGAAATAACAATGTGGAGATAGCCAGATAATTGTATATTTTCAACAAACAATTGACACCAAATTTTAGCCACCAAATTAAAACTTCTTCCCCATTTGTATTATTTCAAAAGATTTTTCAATTTACATAGCATAATGTTTTGTTTCAGCAACTGATCAACCTATCCAACTATTGATGATTTCCTAACCTATTGCTTCTATCTAAATCTAATTCATGCTACATATATACATTGTATTTTTAGGGCTACAACTCTTCACAACATCTATCTGGTGCAACTCTTCTTTTCAGTGCAGCTCTTCATTTAATTATTCTCGGTAAAATATTTGATTAGTTTCCTTTGGCAAATTAAATATTTTAACTTTAATCTCCATTTTTGCATCTTCATTAAAAAATCAATTTCAGTAATTATCCTTTGTTGGAAATCTTTACTCTTCACCTCTTAAAATAAAATATAATTACCTGCCTTCATAGCTTCTTCAGTGAAAAAATATTCCATTTATATCTTGTGTGGTTGAAAATTTTCACCCAATTTAATAGATCACTCCTTCAGGTAAAATAATTACCCATCCATTTAATCTTTCTGATGAAATTATTCCCCTTTTGAGTGAAAAATATTTTTTCCAACAACAAAATCCCCAACATAAATATGGCAATATTTACCATAGAATATTATATCCCATTATAATCACACTTTATTCAATAAGCTCTCACTTTATTACTCCAGCAATTAAAATTATATCGCACGTCCATTTTAATATTTGTATCCACTTAAACTTTCGGTGTTATATGCTCCATCGAAGAAGCTTTATTTTCTTCTCCCGACAGTTCTGCATCTCTTCGATGAGGGTTCCATCGGCGTGACAAACACACTCGGTATGATTTAAAAAACTCACTTTGGTCACCTTGCTCTTGCCAATGCATTTAGGGTTTCTGCTTCTATCTAGGGTTCATCTTCTACTTCATTTTCTTCATTCAAAACCACAAACTAGACCGCATCTCCTTAGGTATCACCTTCATCGGGTCATATGGTTTTGTAGGGATTATTAGTGATGGCTGCGACATAATCCCATCCTTTTACAAATTATAGTTGTTGCTTCGAAAATATGTATATCATCTATAACTTATTTTGATTCTTCAAAATATTATGCAAGAAATCCCTTTAAGATTATCTTTGGTTACTGTAACTTTAAAGTATGGAATGATGGAAGGTTCAATCGATGATCACGACTTCTCAAAACTGTATTCATTTTATTATGAAGACTGATATATCTGTTATTTCATCAACACTAATCCCCAAGTATATCAACGCCCTTCAACATCTAATTCAACACAGTGATTTGATGCACAACCAACAACCACAAAAGTGATATTGATCCCCATGATAGACCTGAGGTGCACGGGAGAGACAAGATTTGTGCCGCTGATATCCACATCCTTCTTTCCAACAACCTCCCACATAGTCATGCTGCATAACAAGAGTTCTCCTTAGTGTTAAATTTGTAACCATACCCTCCATTTTAGAAGTAAACTGGCCACCACACTGTTGCTTCAATTTCGTCAATATGCTTCTTTCATGATCATCACTAGTACTTTTATCAAACAAAAGTCTTTGTGTAAGCTTCTTCCTATAAAATTCTGCAAATAAGTCTTTATCACTGATGTATGCGAGAAGCTTCACAACCTTTTCAAATGTATCTTCAATATCTTCATTGCTCAATTTTTCATTGCCACCTTCTTTCAAGATATTGTCACAAAATGTGGCAAGCAATTCGGCACTTGTGCTTCCTACAACTCCCTTGTTACAAAACACCTCAAATGCTTCCTTCAGCGCCTTGTGGAAAAGGGAATGGTTCATAAAACATTTGTTAACATATTGCGAATATTTATCATGCAATTAAATAACTTTCCTTACAAATGCCTACTCCTGTGCACCAACCATGTCCTTCTTTTATGCCTTTTTATTGGTGGTTGCATCTTCTACATGCTTAACTAATGATGTCCCCTCACTAGTTACATGCTGCTTGAAAATATGAGCCACAGGTTCCAAGCCTTTAGATATCCTATAAAGTAGCCTATATATCCTTGAAAGATCATCCACCTTGTCATCTCTTAGCAATGAGTGGCAACCTAAATGTTCCTTCTCCAAAATCTAACTTTCACACTGAGATAGCAGTTCATTTTGTACTTTTTCTAATTTATGTTCACTGCTAGAATGTAGATAATGGGCAACTCTCTCTTTTTCTCACTTTACTTGGTTTAGTTTCTTTTGTGGAGAGAGTGGAATACTCATATATGTATTTGGAAAGTAAGGCCAACATATCCATCTTCTTATAACCTCTCTTCATTTCTAATTGTTGACACCATCTCTCTATCAAAACACTTCAGAATGGTACCATCTCTATTGTCCTGTTGAGTGCAACCTCAAATATTTGAAGCTCATAATATTTCATCAAAATACATCTTGAATTTGAAGGGGGGAAATGTCAAAATTTTGTTTTCCATCATTCTGCACTATGACAAAATAAGACCAAGTTGCCTCTGGAATTGCTTTGGGAAACCTATCAAACATCTTCCTGGAGCCATGAGAATTCATCAACATGTTAATTGATAATAGGGGAGTGTGGTTGCATAACGATTTGGCCTGAAGTTGTCCGAATTGCAAACTATAAAGGCCCAAAGTTGCTTAACATTTTCTAAAAAATTCCACTATCAAACTCAATTAAAACTCACCAATTTGCAATTTTGTAAATATATCAAATCACTTCCTGTGAAGCCATAACTTGGGGGATTGGTTCATTTGGGATCCATGAGTATGTGTGCACAATTATTTTTCATCAATCTTCTTCTTTTTCAAAATACGAGGTGTCAAAGTTACCTTCTATGAGAATTTTCTGGTAATGCTAGTGTCAAAACTGTGCAAAATCAATTTGGTTTTGGCTTTGGAAAAATACCAAATTAGGTGCTATGACCCTGAAAACTTGCATGGAAGTACACTTTTATGAGGATAATTCAAGGAATCAATTGGTTTGTCATGATGAGATTTCAGTTGCTTAATACTATCCTCCAAATTTGACCTACTTAGCAGATTTTATTGTGTGCAGACAATGAACTTTCACAGAACCCTTCAACTTGGCCTATCAAAACCATGTCAAAACTTATCATGGGAAGCTATAATTAGACATGGTCACTCACATATGGTAGGTAAACAAGCTTGGAAAATCATTTGGCATGCAAATGAACATATCTAAAGTTATGATTTTGTAAAGTGTGCTCATGGGGCTGATTTTATAACTGAGTTTTCTGAGTGTTGAAATCCAATTTTTCAATATAGGAACCTAAAATTTGCATGAAATTTTAGGCTCCAATAGAGGGTTTAAGGTTTTAGGGTTTAAGGGTTGAGGGTTGAGGGTTTAAGGTTGAGGGTAGAGGATTGAGGGTATAGGGTTGAGGGATTAGGGTTGAGGGTCCAATGTATAGGGTAGAGGGTATAGGGGTTGAGGGATTAGGGTTTAAGGGTTGAGGGTAGAGGGTAGAGGGTTGAGTGTTTAAGGGTTGAGGCATTAAGGGTTGAGGGTTTAGGGATTAGGGTAGTGAGTTTTCTTGGGTTTAAGGGTTGAGTGATTAGGGTTGAGGGTAGAGGGTGTAAGGGTTTACGGTTTAAGTGTTGAGGGTTTAGGGTTTAGGGTTGAGGGATTAGGGTAGAGAGGGAGGGAGAAGTGAGATAGAGAGGAGAGAAGAGGAGGGAGGGACAAAGATATATGAGGTTGAGGATCTAATGTATAAGGTAGAGGGTTGAGAATGAGGGTATAGGGTTGAGGACCTATAGGGTTGAGGATTAGGGTATTGGGTTGAGGTATAGGGTTTGAGGATTAGGGTTGAGGTACATATGGTTGAAGGATTAGGGTTGAGGTCAATATAGGGTAGAGGTATCAAGGTTGAGGGTTTAGGGTTTGAGGTTGAGGATTGAGGATTAAGGGTTGAGGTTGAAATTGAGGTTGAGGGTTTAATGGTTTTAGGGTTTAAGGGTTGAGGGGTTGAGGGTTTAAGGTTGAGGGTAGGATTGAGGTATATGGTTGGGGATTAGTTGCGGGTCAAATGTATAGGGTAGAGGTATAAAGGTTGAGATTAGGGTTCTTGGGTCTGAGGGATTATGGTAGAGAGTTTACTTAGGTTTAAGGGTTTAAGGGTTGAGATTAGGGTTTAGGGTGGTATTGAGTTGAGGGTAGAGGTAGAGGTTTTAAGGGTTGAGGTAGGTTTAGGGTTTAGGGTTGGGTTGAGGGTTGAGGGTTTAGGGTTTAGGGTTTGGGTTGGTGTTTAAAGGGTTTAAGGGTTGAGTGTGCTCAGTTGAGGGATTAGGGTAGAGAGGGAGGGATGAAGGAGGGAGAGATTGAAGGATAAGTGAGATAGAGAGGAGAGAAGAGGAGGGAGGGACAAAAGATATGTGAGGTTGAGGATCCAATGTATAGGGTAGAGGGTTGAGAATTGAGGGTATAGGGTTGATGGTTTAGGGTATTGGGTTGAGGGTATATGTTTGAGGGATTAGGGTTGAGGGTACATATGGTTGAAGGATTAGGGTTGAGGGTCCAATGTATAGGGTAGATGGTATCGGGGTTGAGGGTTTAGGGTTTGAGGGTTGAGGATTGAGGGATTTAGGGTTGAGGGTGAGAATTGAGGGTTGGGGTTTAATGTATAGGCTAGAGGGTAGAGGGTTTAAGGTTTTAGGGTTTAAGGGTTGAGGGTTTAAGGTTTGAGGGTAGAGGATTGAGGGTATAGGGTTGGGGGATTAGGTTTTAGGGTCCAATGTATAGGGTAGAGGGTATACCAGTTGAGGGATTAATGTTTAAGGGTTGAGGGTTGAGGGATTAAGGGTCAAGAGGGTTGAGGGATTAGGGTAGTTATTTTACTTGGGTTTAAGGTTTTAAGGGATGAGGGATTAGGGTTGAGAGTAGAGGGTAGAGGGTAGAGGGTTTAAGGGTTGAGGGTTGAGGGTTGAGGGTTTAGGGTTTAGGGTTTAGGGTTTAGGGTTGAATGTTTAAGGGTTTAAGGGTTGAGGGTATAGGGTTATGGGATTAGGGTAGAGAGGGAGAGAGGGAGAGATGGAGGGATAAGTGAGATAGAGAGGAGAGAAGAGGAGGGAGGAACAAAGATATATCCAATGTATAGGGTAGAGGGTTGAGAATTATGGGTATAGGGTTGAGGACTTATAGGGTTGATGGTTAAGGGTATTGGATTGAGGGTATAGTTTTGAGGGATTAGGGTTGAGGGTACATATGGTTGAAGGATTAGGGTTGAGGGTCCAATGTATAGGGTAGAGGGTATCGGGGTTGAGGTTTTAGGGTTTGAGGGTTACGAATTGAGGGATTAAGGGTTGAGGGTTGAGAATTGAGGGTTGAGGGCTTAATGTATAGGGTAGAGGGTAGATGGTAGAGGGTTTAAGTGTTTAAGGGTTGAGGGTTGAGGGTTTAAGGTTGAGGGTAGAGGATTGAGGATATAGGGTTGGGGGATTAGGGTTGAGGGTCTAATGTATAGGGTAGAGGGTATAGGGGTTGAGGGATTAGGGTTTAAGGGTTGAGGGTTGAGAGTTTAGGGTCCAAGAAATGGGGTCTCTTGGTGATGTAGAAAGAGAGAGAGGGAGGGAGTTAGAGAGAGATAGGGGGAGAGGGGAGGGAGATAGGAGTGAGTGAGAGAGAGAGAGAGAGTTGAGAGAGGGGAGAGGGTGGGAGGAGAGACTTGAGAGAGAGGGGGAGGGTGGGAGAGAGATAGAAGGTGGAGGGTTTAGGGTTTAGAGGGTAGAGGTGAGAGTTTAAGGGTATAGGGTAGAGGGTTAAGGGAGAGGGGAGAGATAGAAGGGTGAGTGAGTGAGAGAGAGAGACTTGAGAGAGAGAGAGGGGTAGGAGGGAGAGACTTGAGAGAGAGATAGAGGAGGGATGGTGAGGGTAGAGGGTAGAGGTTTAAGGGTTATAGGGTGAGGATTTAAGGTTAATGGTAGAGGGGAGAGAGATAGGAGTGAGTGAGTGAGAGAGAGAGAGACTTGAGAGACGGAGAGGGGGTAGGAGGGAGAGACTTGAGAGAGGGAAAGAGGGAGGGAGTGGGAGAGAGATAGAGTGTAGTGGGTAGAGGCTTTAAGGGTTTAAGGGTAGAGGGTAGATGATTTAAGTGTTAAGGGTAGAGGGTAGAGGGGAGAGGGGAGAGAGATAGGAGAGTGATTGAGAGAGAGATAGACTTCAGAGAGGGAGAGGAGGTAGGAGGGAGAGAATTGAGAGAGAGAGAGAGAAAGGAAGGGAGTGGGAGAGATATAGAGGGTAGAGGATTGATAATTGAGGGTATAGGGTTGAGAACCTATAGGATTGATGGTTTAGGGTATTGGGTTGAGGGTATAGGGTTGAGGGATGAGGGTTGAAGGTTTAAGTGTTTAGGTTTGAGGGTTTAAGGTTGAGGGTAGAGGGTTTAGGGTTTGAGGGTGTAAGGTTTAGGGTTCTGGATGAGGGTAGAGGGTTGGTTTAGGGTAGAGGTTAAAGGTTGTGGGTTGAGGGTAGAGGTGGGGGTTTAAGGTGCTTGAGGTTTAAGGGTTTAGGGTTGAGGGTAGAGGGTTTGGGGTTTAGGGTTTGGGGTGAAGGTGGGGTTTAAGGGTTTAATGGTGAAGGGTAGAGGGTAGAAGTTGGGAGTGTTAAGGGTGGGGTAGAGGTTAAAGAGTGGGGGAGAGATATGGGTGAGTGAATGAGAGAGAGAAGGGTGAGAGGAGATGGGGTAGTAGGGAGACTTGAGAGAGAGAGAGAGGGAGTGGGAGAGAGATAGAGGGTAGAGGGTAGAGGGTTTAAGGGTAGAGGATTTAAGGGTTAAGGGTAGAGGGTTAAGGGTTAAGGGTAGAGGGGTGAGAGATAGGAGTGAGTGAGTGAGAGAGAGAGAAAGGGAGAGGGGGTAGGAGGGAGAGACTTGAGAGAGAGAGAGAGGGAGGGAGTGGGAGAGAGATAGAGGGTAGAGGGTTTAAGGGTTTAAGGGTAGAGGGAAAGGATTTAAGGGTTAATGGTGAAGGGCACCTAGGCATTCAAGTTGAAAAGTGTTAGGTATTTTGGTGTGTTAAGTATTTTTGGTTGTAATAATGTCTATTAAGACCATGTTTCATGTTTTAGGGTGTTTTGAGTCATGCTGGAGTCCATTTTTGTAAATAATGTTAATGCTGCAAAAAGATGCAAAAGTTGTCAAAACAACTTTGCATTTTTGCATTTTTGGGTCTAATTGAGAAGGTGAATGGTTAGGGAGTTAAAAATCAGTTGGGATAAATTGTATTTGCCTTGGAATGTTTTAAAAACACTTGTGTACGTTGGCCCAAGGCTCTAGTTGTTGAAAATTTGAATTTTGAATATCAAGAACTCTGTTTTCCTATGTTTTTTAACATAATTTGCAGCTACAACAACTAGTACAACCTTGTACAACATGTAGGTGATCATTTATTTATTGGAATTGATGAAGTAATGAATATTATCTCATTTTCATCTTGTCTCATTAGTTTTCATCAAATATGTGAGGAGTTAGAGCATTTTTATTACAAACAACCAGGAAACCCTAGTTTTGAGGGTTTGAGTGAAAGAAAATGAGTTTTTGACCCATTCCACTGATGAAAAGGTCTAATAATTGGTGGAATGGGTGTAGTTAGGATTTTTTTTTTTTTTGTGAAGTTTGTAGGAGCAGGGATGAGGATTTGGGCGAATTTGGTTGATGCCATAGTGGATTAAACACATGTTTTTAGGCAAATATGATGCATAGATGTTAGGGTTTGAATAAAAGCTCTTTGGGATTGGTTGGTAGGGGTTGGAATTGATTGGGAAGACCCAATTTGACATGTTGGAAGTCCTGGTTTAAATATTGGAGGCCTGGAGATCAAAAACTTGGTAATGACCTATTTGCATAAACCTAATTAGGCCTTTTCCAAGCGTAGCAGCAGAATTTAGTCCTTGGTCTTCCAAAACAATCATACCTTGCAATATTGATATGTTTTCAAAGGGATTAATGGGTATCCAAAAATGGTTTTAGGTTGTGGGTTGGAGGTTTTACCTAAAAGTTATGACAAAAACACCCTGTTTGTTGTGCTACAAGGAATAGTGGCAAATTGTGAGGAAAGCCATTCTATTTGAGGTGTTAAGATTTTGAAAAAGAATTGTTTGAGTTAGTCTAATTGTGAGATCCCCTGGTCTGCATCAGTTAATGGTAGAGGGTAGATGGTTAAGGGTAGAGGGGAGAGAGATAGAAGGAGTGAGTGAGACAAAGAGAGACTTGAGAGAGGGAGAGGGGGTAGGAGGGAGAGACGAGAGAGAGAGAGAGGGAGGGAATGGGAGAGAGATAGAGGTAGAGGGTAGATATTAGAGGGTTTAAGGGTTTAAGGGTAGAGGGTAGAGGATAGAGAGAATGAGAGAAAAGAAACCTATAAAAAATCAACTTTTTCATAACGCGAGCACATTTTGAAGTAGTAGAGATATGGTTGTTCTTTTAGCGAGACATAATGTGCTCGAATTATAACATGAGCGTGTTTTTTCTTGCTCTAAAAATGGTAAAACACTCAATATACCTATGATCTCAAGGCCCACATTCCACATATTCTCCTAGTTTTGCTCGTGCTCCAACAAAAAAAAAAGCTTTTTGATGATTTTCTGAAGTGTGCATGCATGTTTTTCGCATTCCACCACCCTTTTCATGATCTTTCCACCACCTTTGCATGAAATATCATATTTTTTACATTGAAAGGAATATAATATCAATTCAAGTCTGAGTTCCATTCAAGATTGATATAAAATTGAAGTTTGGAGGGTAACAAGCTTTTGAAAAAGTCAAATTGTTGAGAAGTTTGAAGAAAGAAGAAGAAAAGGATACATAATTGGGTAGAACTCCTCCATTTGAAACTCTGGTTTTTTAGGTATGTGAAGTCTTTACACATTTTCTTTCATTCTATTTTGGCTTGCTTTCATTTTTGTTATTTTGCATATTCCATGTTGATCATTGTTTGTTTGTCATTATAACCTTAGCTTGCCAATGCACATTTTAAATTACACAATTCTTTACACTTGCCAATTACATTTTTAAACCACATCTCTTTGAGGCATTTTGTTAAACAATTGACTTACCTTGTGTATGCTTCCACATTTTGTATACACATATATATGACATAAGTTATAAGGAAGTAACATAATACATCATTTCTCAATCCTTTACTATGGATGTGCATACCACTCTCCAAAGCTTTCATTTTGGTATAGGCATGGGGGATGTTGGAAAATGTAGTTGAATTTGGTTTTACAAATACAATTTGCATATTCTTGAAATTTTCTAAAGCATTTTCAATAAATATATTTTGTGCATATTCTGTAATCATTATAGTCCACAAGGGCATATCTCATTGAGGTATTTTGTCAAATAGTTATACCAAGCAGTTGATTGCCTTGTCTATGCTACCAAATTTTCCATACATGTCTCTAAAAAATTGGAATATACTGCTCCCACATTGATAGATCTTTGAATCTATTTTGGTTTTTATCTCTATTTCTAAATTTACCTCATAACTTATATTGTGATATATTGTAAATGTTTCCTTGATTAGTCTACCTACAAGGGATTCTAACCCTTCTCTCCACTATTTCAAGACTCTTTATTCAAGGCTAAGTTAGCAACATGGGGAAAGGTGCAACCTATCTCGCAATCATGGCTCAAAATGGAAGCATGGACAAGGCATTTGAATTGTTTGACAATAATGTTTTGGTATAAATGTATGCAAATGTGGTAGCATTGACAAGCTAGTGAGCTTGGAAAACTAGTGAGTTCAATAGCTTTCCAATTCGGTAGGGTTGACAAGGTAGTGGCAGCATATGCCTCATAGAAATGGGGTCTCACGATGATTTACATTTGGTAGGGTTGACAAGGGAGGGGCAATGTATGCCTCATAAAAATGGGGTCTCACGGTGATTTACATTTGTGAGACCCCATTTTTATGAGGCATACGCTGCCCCTACCTTGTCAACCCTACTGAATTGGAAAGCTAGTGAGATCACTAGCTTGCCAATTCAGTAGGGTTGACAAGGTAGGGGTAGCATGAAAAAATGCCTCATAGAAATGGGGACTCACGGTGATGTACATCACCATGAGTCCCCATTTCTATGAGGCATTTTTTCTCTCTACCCCTACCCATCTACATCACCATGAGTCCCCATTTCTATGAGGCATTTTTTCTCTCTACCCCTACCCATCATCGCGAGTCCCCATTTCTATGAGGCATTTTTTCACATTTCCCCTACCCATCACCATGAGTCCCCATTTCTATGAGACATTTTTTCACATTGCCCCTACCTTGTCAACCCTACCGAATTGGAAAGCTTGTGAGCTCACTAGCTTTCCAATGCTCACATGATTTTTCTGATGGAATGCCTTAAAGAAATGTGGTAATGTGGCATGCCATGATTGCAAGATAGGCTCAAAATGGAAGCATGGACAAGGCATTTGAATTATTTGAAAAGGAATTTGAATTCACATTCCTTGTCCATGCTTCCATTTTGAGCCTATCTTGCAATCATGGCATGCCACATTACCACATTTCTTTAAGGCATTCCATCGGAAAATTCATGTGACCTTTGTCTATGGTAGAAATACTATTGTGCAAGATGATTGTAAGTATTTTGTATGAAGCCTTAAATGACATATATTTCATTTATTTGTATGGATTCATTTTTTTAGGAACTAATATTTGTCTCATTACCATGCTACAAGTAAAATTATTCGCCATGTTGTGGAAATGAACAAGGAATAAACTAACAGATAAAGAGTATGAAACCAATAAAGAAAAAAATGGAGAAAGGGTGAGGGAATATCGTGAAAAGAAGAAATTGGATACGATTGACAAAAAAAATCCAATTGAAGAGGAACCTCAACCATAAAAAAGAGAAAGGGAATTGGTGGCACAAAGGGAATGAATGTGAAAGCATCGTGCTAAGACAAATTTGAATACCATAGTTGGAGACACACCCTCTACTACAAGTGAATACAAAGGGACACCATTAAGCACAAGTAAATATGGAGGGACACCATCTACCGCAAGTGAATACGGAGGGACACCATCTACCGCAAGTGAATATGGTTGGACACCATCTACCACAAGTGAATATGAAGGGACAACATCTACCGCAAGTGAGTATGAAGGGACACCATGCACCACATCTAAAGTTGAGAGTACATCATCACTCGGATTTGATGAAGAAGGTATGCCATCATCCCCATGTGAACCTCAAGGTATGTCATCTATTCCACCCTCAATCAAAGGTACACCCTCAATCAAAGGTACACAGTCTAGCCCACCTCACTTAAATATTGATGAAATTCCTAATGTTGAGATGTATGTACCTAGGAGAACACCTAGAATTTTTCATAGAAAGCCAAAGTATTTGATTAATATTGATGAGGATATTTTGCAGCACATGAAAAGTAAGATTCCAGCACACACTTGTAGAAGATATGTTGATTACATTTGGAAATTCTTCTTTGAAAGGCTAAATTAGACCACAAGATCTCAACTATTTGTTGAAATGATGTGGGGTATAAAGTATAGAAATATCATGAAGACTCTTGGGTTGAGAACATCAAATACTTCAAGTGAAAAAACTATTGTGAAGAATCTAATGGATGCTTATGAGAGTGTGGGTAAGACCTCACACTCAAAGTATAGTAATGTCACCCGACGTGTCATTACATTGACTTTGGTAAGTATTCAAAAGAAAAGAGATCGTCTTATTAGAAAGACGAGTGAAAATTTGAGAATTAATAGAAAAAATTTATCAAGAGATGTTCAAAGGCGGCAAAGAATTGAGGGCACCGATTCAAATGAATTATGAGCATTCTCGGGGAGACTGCCACGAAAAGATAAAAAAGTTGTTGAAGCATTGAGAACACTAATTGAAGAGTATTGGAAGAATAACACAAGGCCATCTTTGAATCAAAGGGATGTGGTAAGAAGGAGAATTGGTAGTCGAAACTGTGAGCCACATCTAAAGCATTTTTTTGATACAACTCAAACCCAATTTTTTCGTAAATTTTAATAGGATTATCCTTAAATTAGTATTTTTCAAAGATATTTTGAAATGATTAAACATTTTTATGTCAATATAAATCACACATGCACTACTTGTTGTTGTAAACTACATATTGAATTATCTAACCATTATGATATTTATTGTTCTATATGTTTAGATTTGCATACTAACGATGTTTTGCAGGATTATGGCATACAAGACTCACCAACATCTTCAAGATAGTTCTTATCAAAAAAATTATGTGAAATAGAGGATGGACAAATATTATATAGGACACTATGCTTGGATGGTTCATGTCAACGTTGTAGTGGCTTGCAGCATATGCCAGTATGTCAACATATGGAAATCATAGATGAGGTGGGACAAAAACTAGTAGAGTTCAGGAAGTATAAAGCAGTGGCATATGTTACAAAAGATGGTAATCAAGAAAAAAGGTGTGATTTGGTTATTTAGAAGATTTGAGTGTGTCAGTTTATGTCCAGGTTTTGTGACAATATAGTGTATGAGTATGCAAGCCATAGCCATAGAGCCTGATGGTTGGACACACAATTCAAGCTATGCAAGGACACCTTTCCAGTTGGTAGCATAGTTTCAGTGGTTGAATTTGTAGAGAACTACACTCTACAGCCATAGTGTGAGGTGTAGTCAGAATATTACAACTCCACGTAGGTTTCGATATTTGTGCACATAGCATTCATTCATGTAGCTGATAGTACAGAGAACCAAAGGAAGGTATTGAGGGAGTATCAATTTTATATTAGTGATGATTGCATACATTCTCTAGAGTTCATGCAAGGTTGCTTCTAGATGTTCTACAGTGATTTGGCTCAGAGGGGCATAGAATACGGTCGACATATAATATGGTTGGATAACTATGCAACATAGTTCAAGAACTTGCACATGTTCTACTGGTTGTGCAGGATGCATGTCATTACAGGTGTTTTGCATATGTGGAACTTTTGTGAGGTCGGGCATGGAAAGGGGGAGCATGATGGTGCAAGAGAATGTGTGAAAAGAGTATTAGCACGAGAAGAGTTAAAGTATAAAGGCAATGCAAATTTGATAGATGCAAAATCAATCATCGAGTGGTGTAATGATTTGATGGGTCTAGGTAATGAAGGTACGTTTTTAGTTCGTAGATTGTTTTGGTTGATGGATGATACTAACATTGCACCATGTGAGGATTATTGTACAATAACAAGATCAAGTGAGCTACACTCTTTCCTTAGCTCACATGCAAGTTCATGGAGAATCAATGCATGGAAGATGACATGCTTTTTTTCTTCATGTACAATGCAAGCCTTGGATGATTGTGAGTCAAAGGAGTGGGTTGAGAAATGGTTGTTAAGTTATCTTAGCCCACTTCACATGTATCACCCTCCGACGACATTGGAACTAACATAGATGGATTCATCGGTCGAATTTGACCACATATCAGATCTAGTTCAACCAGATAATATATCTACTTTCTTAGTTTTTGAAATTCCTATTGTTATCTTACTTTGTATTGTATTTGTAATGTTGACTAATTTCATGAGATTTGTTGCACATATCAATGCAGGGCATGTTTATGCAGTTATTGTAGATGAAGACAATGAAGAGGGAATGGAATATTACTTGTGTCGTGTTGAGGCCAAAAATAAAGTGGAGGCCCCAATTATAGATGGACAAAACATTGAATACCCTATAGGCTCAGTTGTTGTTATTTTTTGAATGTGGCGTAGAAGGTACCCACATAAGAGTGTTAAATATTGGTTGTTTCAAGACTTTGACACACATCAGAAGATTCTTCATTGCTTGAACCTTGTCGTGGCATCCAATGTTCGTTTGACCAAATATGAGGGTAGACCTTTGAACAAGACCTTGTGGAAGGTCTGTGAGTCTAACCATGAGGCAATACTTGACACAATAAAGAGTAGAGTAGACCTGGATGGTTAGTTGGTTTAATTTGTAAGTATGCACATTGGTTCTTATTAATTTATACGTGTATGAAAATTAATTTGTATGATGCCAATGCTATCATCTAATGTGTATATCATCTTCTTTTACTTTTCCTATTTGTAAGTAACCAACAAAAAATTGATTGGTGTCCCCTTGCAGAAAATGCTAATTTATGAGCCATCCAAGAGAATCTCAGCCAAAAAAGCAATGCAACATCCTTATTTTGATGATCTTGACAAATCTCAATTATGATTTTAAGTCATTATAAAAGTGTGTGTGAAGCTTAGTGAGAGAATTTCAAGTTATTCATTTGAAGTTAACCTTATCATGAGCACCTATGATGTAGAAATTATAAGAACGTCTCAAATTTCAAGTTATTCTATTCATGAGAGGTGTTGTGTGTCATAGGTATCTTGGAACTCCCAATGAAGATGTATGACTAGGAGTGACTAAGTTGAGAGACTGGCATGCCTATCCTCAATGGAAACATCAAGATTTATGCCTTGTTGTTACCGACTTGGAACTAAATGGTGTGGATTTGTTGTCTGTAAGTGCCTTCCATCTATTTTCATTTCATTTCCATTTTGGATGCTCTTCCTTTTTCTTCTTTTACTTTTCCTATTTGTAAGTAAACTACTAAAAATTGATTGGTGTCTCCTTGCAGAAAATGTTGATTTATGAGCCATCCAAGAGAATCCCATCCAAAAAAGCAATGCAACATCCTTATTTTGATGATCTTGACAAATCTCAATTCTGATTTCAAGCCATTATAAAAGAGCATGTGAAGCTTAGTGAGGGAATCTCAAGTTATTCATTTGAAGTTAACCTCATTATGAGTACCTATGATGTAGACATTATAAGAGAATCTTGAATGTATGAGTGACATTTTAAAAGATCTGTGAGAATGAAGTACCTCAGGCATTGTGCCTACAAGTACAAGCACTTGGGTTTCATAATGGTGTATGAAGCATATTATGCAATTGTAGCACAAACAGAAGAATTAGGACAACCAAATAAATTTTATTTTATTGTAAAAATCACATTATTAATATAGTGAGTGTAATAACCATTGATGATTACTAATCATTCTTTTTCTTCTTTTATTCTCTCCCTATTATAACTAGCACCAATTGACTAACTTATTATAAAAACTTCATTTATTGAAACAAATCAACCTAATGATTATATATCAATATCAATATAGCATACATTCTATTCAAATAAATATTTGTAATGAGATTTACTCAAATTTTGAAATTTATTGCTGCCCTCAAACATTTGTAATTCATGCAACGTAATCCCTTAACAGTCCAAATTACAAAAGGGCAACAATCTTTGACGGCCTATTACCTGGATACCATGCCAGTTACAAACATTTTTTCTAAGGCATAGGGATCACGTAGGGCACCTCTACAATAACCTCTCTTAGTTTTTGTTATCTCATAGTTATTTTCCTGTGGTGTCCAATTTTCACTTGATGGAAAAAGTGTCAAATGCAAGCAGTGCAAAGTTACAAAGGGGTGCAACTTTCATTCTGCAACTTGTGTGACCAAACGGACTATTCCAACACGTCTAAATGGGTATGTTTACGCTAGGAATGGTCCTCTTTCACACCCAAACATGCTGAATCGCTCTGAGCTACATTCAACCGACTTGATCCCTTAAAGGTTCAAAGTGTAAAAGGGCAACAATATTTTGACAGGCTATTACTCAGAAACCATGACGCTTACAAACTCTTCATATGAGCCTACAAGATCATGTTGGGACCCTCTATAATAACCTCTCTTAGTTTTTGTTATCTTAGAGTCATTTTCCCATGGTGTCTAGTTTTCACTTGATGGAAAAAGTGTCACATGCAAGCAGTGTAAAGTTGCAAAGCGGTGCAACTTTCGTTCTGCAACTCGTGTGACCAAACAGACTATTCCAATGCATCCGAATGGGTGCGTTTATGCTAGGAATGTTCCTCTTTCACACCCAAACATGCTGAATCGCTCTGAGCTACGTTCAACCGATTCAATCCCTTAAGGGTCCAAAGTGCAAAAGGGCAGCAATATTTGACGGGCTATTACTTGGAAACCGTGATGCTTAGGAACTCTCCATCTGAGCCTATAGGATTTTGTTGAGCCCCTCTACAATAACCTCTCTCAATTTTTGTTATCTCAGAGTTTTTCCCCGTGGTGTCCAATTTTCACTTGATGGAAAAAGTGTCAAATGCAAGCAGTGTAAAGTTGCAAAGTGGTGCAACTTTCGTTCTACAACTCATGTGACCAAACAGATTGTTCCAACACATCCATATGGGTAAATTTACGCTAGAAATGGTCCTCTTTCACACCCAAACATGCCAAATCACTCTGAGCTATGTTCAACCGACTCGGTCCCTTAAGGGTCTAAAGTGCAAAAGGGCAACAATATTTGACGGGCTATTACTTGGAAACCATGACACTTACAAAATATTTTTCTAAGACTACAGGATCATGTTAGGACCCTCTATAATAACCTCTCTCGGTTTTTGTTATCTCGGAGTCATTTTCCCGTGGTGTCCAGTTTTCACTTGATGGAAAAAGTGTCAAATGCAAGTAGTGTAAAGTTGCAAAGTGGTGCAACTTTCATTCTACAACTTGTGTGACCAAATGGACTATTCCAACACATATATATAGGTACATTTATGCTAGGCATGGTCCTCTTTCACACCCTAAATCACTTCGAGCTATGTTCAACCGACTCGATCCCTTAAGGGTCTAAAGTGCAAAAGGGAAACAATCTTTGACGAGCTATTACTCGAAAACCATGACGCTTATGAAATCTCCATCTAAGCCTATGAGGTCATGTTGGGCCCCTCTACAATAACCTCTTTCGGTTTTTGTTATTTCAGAGTTGTTTTCTTGTGGTGTCCAATTTTTACTTGATGGAAAAAGTGTCAAATGCAAGTAGTGTAAAGTTGCAAAGTGGTGTAACTTTTGTTCTGCAACTTGTGTAATCAAATAGACTATTCCAATGCATCCGGATGGGTACATTTATGCCAAGCATGGTCCTCTTTCACACCCAAACACGTTGAATCGCTCTGAGCTACGTGCAACCGGCTCAATCCCTTAAGGGTCCAAAGTGCAAAAGAGCAACAATCTTTGATAGGCCATTACTCGGAAACCGTGATGCTTACAAACTCTCCGTTTGAGCATATGGGATCACGTTGGGCCCCTCTACAATAATTTCTCTTAGTTTTTGTTATCTCAGAGTCTTTTTCCTGTGGTGTACAATTTTCACTTGATGGAAAAAGTGTCAAATGCTAGTGTAAAGTTGCAAAGTGGTGCAACTTTCATTCTACAACTCGTGTGACCAAATGAACTTTCCCAACATGTCTAGATGGGTAATTTTATGCTAGGAATGATCCTCTTTCACACCCAAACATGTCGAATCACTTCAAGCCATGTTCAACCAACTCGATCCCTTAAGGGTCCAAAGTACAAAATGGTAGCAATCTTTGACAGGCTATTACTCAAAAACCGTGACACTTATGAACTCTTCGCCTGAGCCTAAGGGATCACGTTGGGCTCCTCTACAATAACTTATCTCAGTTTTGGTTATCTCAAAGTTGTCTTCTTGTGGTGTCTAGTTTTCACTTGATGAAAAAAGTGTCAAATACAAGCAGTGTAAAGTTGCAAAGTGGTGCAACTTTCGTTCTACAACTTGTGTGACCAAACAAACTATTCCAACGCATCCTGATAGGTATTTTTACTCTAGGCATGGTCCTCTTTCATACCCAAACATGTCGAATCACTTTGAGCTACGTTCAATTGGTTCAATCCCTTATAATGGCATGCAAAACAATCAAAAAGAGAAACATTCACATGACAGTTGAGAAGTACGAGTTTTCCACACAAAAAGCATATGATCATCCTCAATTCTAGCAAGCGCAAGACGTTTTATAATTATCTTCCTTTCCCTTACAATAATATACAACCAATTGTAAATGCGTACAATGGTGGAACTTGGAAATATTTTATTTTTCCTCAATTAACAACTTTGGTTGTGAAGCATTTTGTCATTTTCATTTGAAATGATTTGTTATGCTTGAAAATTGGAGTATAAGAGAAACAAGTGATGCTCTCATGTACATTTATTATTTGGTGTGATAAATAAATTTTTCACCCTTGAGTCCATTTCTTATTTTTATTATAAATTATAAATCTTTCTCCCAAGTCCATTTCCTATACAAGAAATAATATTGTAAAAAGTTGACATATACATCTTTCGACATGTTTATATGGTGATGGATCAAGAACATAACAATTCATTCTGTACTATAAGGATTATGCTGTGAAATTTTTTAAATACTATTCAAGATAAATGTTTGTATGATAATGTGTCAAGAAGTTAACTACTCATCATCTACTATGAATATTATATTTTGCAAGTGTTGTGAAGATTATGTATCCTTTGCTTAATTGAGTTGTTTCAATCAAAAGATTAAATATACTGGAATCTTTTTATGAAACATCTCATGGAATACCAATTGAAAACATGTTTTTTGCTTTTAGATAAAGCATTTGATGGAACTCTTTGGATTAAACTGAATTGAGATATGGAAGAACAAAGGAGCATTAAGAAATACATTTCTCAAGGATCTTAAATAAGCCTTCTCTCTCGTTGCAATTTTGGGTGGATTATTGCTTTCAAAGTATTGGGAATGCTTTTCTTATTTTCTAGTTGGCATTTGTCATTCTAGAAGGCTCATCTCTTGATATATATTATACTCATTCTTAATTAATTATCAAGTTAATAATCAGTGCATTTATTTATAGTTAATCTTTTCTTTTCAATTTGTGCAATTTTATAATTTGTAACTCTACTAGTATTCCTAGAAATATTGAAGTTATTTAGCATCAATCAATAAATATTCAAGACAAACCATGAAGGACAACAATGATCAATGCTAGGGCTCACCAATTAATAAGTATACACGTGAATAAATCAAGCATACATGTGAATAAGGGAATCACAAGTACTCAAAAACATGTAAGCCTTGAAGTATACACACAATTACATAGTATACACAAATTAATACAAAGTATATACATGAATACGAGGTATACACACGAAAACACATAAGTCACAAAGTATACATTGGACTACACGTAAGTCACAAAGTATACACGTAAGTTGTAAAGTATACACTTGAATACATGTAACTCATATCTATTGAACCATGTATTTATAATGCAAATATGGACACCATCGATAAAAAAGATTTGTATTAACCAAATAGCCATGTAGGCATACATCAATATATGTTGATATAAATATAAAATATATACAAAATAGCCATATAGGATTACAAGAATGCCATATAGGCATACAATGTCAAATATATCCAATACAAAATATGTACAAATGCCATCTAGGCATACAAAAAAGGGCTCTAGAATCAAAAGTCATTGCTTTGCATCCTCTCGAAATAAATTCTTGCCCTTTATTTGTCGGTCGAATGGTGATAGGTCTGTCACTAGTTTATTCTGAGGCCAAGGAGTGCTCCTGGTGCTCCTCCTAGGGTTTAGCTCTTGGTCAAGCTTTATCTGTTACAATAAGAAGTAAAGACATTAATATATAGAAATTACATTATAAAAAATGATATATTTAACAAAATAATCACTTACCGCTAGTAGACGATCTATCTCCTTGAGGGAAATATATGCATGCCCATGTTGTGGCATGCTAAAGCCCTATAGAAGCCATCCAAAGAGAAATTAAACTACAAATCAATAATGATTTAATTTTTCACTAACTAACAGCTATAACAATGAATGTAAATTAAAATTTAGTAATTTGCCTCATACCTCCTCCATGAGAGCCATCGAGGAGTCTATAGTAGATGAAACACCAAACTCCATTTCCCTATGAACATTCAAAGGTGTATCCGCTTCCAACATCTAAAAATAAAGCAACAAATTATTCAATCACAAAAACTACAATAACGATCCACATCATGGCTTATAATGTATGAGATAATAAACAAAATTTTGAGTACTTATTAAACTATATATTCCTTACTATCACGCTTACTATTTTCCCTATCCATAGTTTATTCGAAAGCACCTATTTTTAGGCTTTTACCCATAGCAGCAAGGTGGTGAACCATTTGATAAAATGCTTTTGTAGACATGTACGATAATTGTGGTAGCATAGAGAAGGCAGTGAATTGTTTGAAAAAATGTCTCAAAGAAATGGGGTCTCATGGTGATGGAATGCCATTACAAACAAATGTGTCATGGCATTCCATCACTATAAGACCACATTTCTTTGAGGCATTTTTTTAAAAAGTTCATTGCCTTCTCTATGGTATTATGCTGGGATGGGGTCAATGGTATAGTGTGGTCTTGGTTATGAGATGGAGAGCGATCATGACATGAAGAGGGAGGGGTGGGGACATGAACAAGTGGAATAAAAGGTGGAAGGTTCCATGGGTTGGTAAATTGAGGATGAGGATGAGGACCTTGAAAAGAATTTGGAGGGGAATTTTGGCTAAAGGGTTGGTTTCTATTCTTCAGGTAGTGAGCGTTGGATGTTGTGGTTGTGTTGCTAATATGTGGTTGTCATTGATGTCAACACTATTAGCAGTAATGCATTAGAAGTTCTATATGTTGAAGATATTGAGAAAATTGTAAAAAAGAGAGTTGCAAGTTGTTAGTGGTGAAGTGAAGTTCAGTACGTTGGTGTTCAAAGGTTGTGGAATAAAGGGTTTGTTGCTGAGTATATCTAGTTTATCCACGTTGAGTTTCAAAGATCCGCATGAAGATTTGTATTCTGATAGTTTTTCTGTTACTTAAGTTTGTGTTCTTGAAAGAAGATTATGTGATTTCAATAAGTTCAGTTGTTGCGGATGCTTCTCTGGCGATTCATGATTTTGTGGATATTTCTAGATCATGCTCTATCTTTGTTGCACGTCTACATTGATTGTTGTGCTCACGATCCGATATTTTCTCTTACATGTTCACGTTTTTCATGTTCTTGGTTGATAAGGTGTTTGTATCATGTTGTGGATCTTTGAGGAGTAATTAATTGATGTGGTTCGTGTATGAGGATGCTATTTTGGGTCTTCACTATTTTATGGCCGACCTTGGTTGATTTGTATGAATAATCTTTATTGATTTAAGTCGACTATTTATATTCTTTTTATTCTTTTTTTGAAGTCGACGTGTAGCAATGTAATTCCTTGTTGCAGATATATAAGCGATTGTTTTATCATTTTGGAAGCATGAGAGTGAATGAGAAGAAGTGTGTGCGAGTCCTATGTGTGAATATTATTCAAATCATATGAAGGTAGAGCAGAGTGTGAAGAAATGTTCATGAGCTTAACTGGAACTGTAATCAGGCATTAGCAGATGCTATTTTTCTCAGTTCAAATCTGATGGATATAATTAGAATCTTTCTATAAGACAGTGTGTCTTCCTTTTGTAATTGAGCAATGTGCTCTAGG
The DNA here is from genome assembly GCA_007258455.2 of Sequoia sempervirens. NCBI lineage: Eukaryota > Viridiplantae > Streptophyta > Pinopsida > Cupressales > Cupressaceae > Sequoia > Sequoia sempervirens. The sequence continues at coordinate 925,666,624 of VDFB02271358.1, forward strand.
CAGTGTTCCTGAATGCATGTGCATTCCCCATTCATATTTTCTTATACTTTTAACAAGGTATAATCTTGTGGACTGACCTCCACCATGGTTTTTCCCCTAACAGAGTTTCCACGTAAAAATCTTGGTGTTATGTGTGTTTCTGATGTGTTGTTCATTTATGCTTTCATGATTATTGATCAAATCTGAGAATAAAGTTAATAAGTTGAATAAGTTTGAAATTTTGTGACAACTGATTCACCCCCCCTCTCAGTTGTCTTCCCTTGTGTTGCCAACAGTGAATTGTTTAAAAAAATTCCTCAGAGAAATGTGGTCTCATGGTGATGAAATGGCATTCCATCACCATGAGACCACATTTCTTCAAGGAATTTTTCATACTACTCACTTCCTTGACTATGATATTGCTTACTATTATGCTTTGATAGATTTTTTCCAAGCATCCATAGTTTGTTGGAAAGCACCTATTTTAGGTTTTTAGCCATAGCAGCAAGTGAGTAGTTTGATAAAATGCTTTGGTACACATGTATGGAAAATGTGGTAGCATAGAAAAGGTGGTCAGCTGTTTGGAAAATGCTCGAAGAAATGTGGTCTCATGGTGATGGAATGGCATTCCATCACAATGAGACCGCATTTCTTTGAGGCATTTTTTCAAACTACTCACTGCCTTGTCTATGCTATTGCTTACTATTATGCTTTCATAGATTTTTTCCAAGCATCCATAGTTTGTTGTAAAGCACCTTTTTTAGGCTTTTAGCCATAGTAGCAAGGAAATGAACTGTTTGATAAAATTCTTTGGTAGACATGTATGGAAAATGTGGTAGCATAGAAAAGGCGGTGAGTTGTTTGAAAAAATGCCTCAAATAAACTGGGTCTCATGGTGATGGACATCACTGTGAGACCACATTTCTTTGAGGCATTTTTTCAAACAACTCATTGCCTTGTCTATGCTATTGCTTACTATTATTCTTTCATATATTTCTTCCAAGCATCCATAACATATACAATGCAATGAAATGTTTGAAAAGATGCCTCAGTAAAAAGTGGTCTCATGGAATTCCATGACAAGCAAATGCAATTGGAAGCTACTCCTACTTATTACTTATGCAATGTGAAGTAATTGCATCACTGCTTATGTTGACTTTCTAACCAACTATATTGTAGTTGAAATTTTGTCATCTATCAACATCTAGTTATTAGTTATGGAATGTGAAGTAATGCTTTGAGTTTGAAAGATGTGCAATGCAATGTAATCAATGATATGAATATAAACTACACAAATCTATTAAGTACAATTTATTACTTAAACTCTTTATTCTATTACCTGTGTGTAGGTTTGTCTAAATCCACTGGCACTGGGAGGTGTTCCCACAAAACCTCCAATATTAGCCTATTCAACATCCAAAATCAAATATTATAATACCATTCATATAACAATGCTATTAACATGTAATAAATTTATAATTGTTTACTAGTTACATGCTTCAATGGTAGATGCAGTGGAGTAGTAAGCAAGTGGTGACCAAGGTCATTGATGTCACAACTTGCATCATTTAATCAATTATATATCATACCGGGTGTGTCTCAGAGCAATATACAATAAGGATAGAGGATTGAGGATTCAAATTGACAGCATGTAGTTATGAAAATGCAAAGTGTTTGGGAAGGCAAATGGGCAGCATGTAGTTGCTCAAATCAAAAAGTGTTGGAAATGCCCTTGAGGAGGGGGTATTTATAGGAGATTTTGAATTCTCTAGAGAATTCAATGGTCAAGATTGCTCCAACAAGGCCAAGATGAAGGGCTATGGTGGGTTGAGAACCCACAAGCCCTCACATCTTGACATGTGGAGGGTGAAGTGGACAAGGGATATGAGATGTAAATGAGGTGTCAAGAAGGTACATGAGGTGGAAAAAGGACATGCACCTTGGGGAGTGAGAGATTTCCACAAAAAGGGATTTCTTGTCCCCAAGTGGGAGTGAAAGAGACATTTGAGGAATTTTGGAATTCCTCAAAAATCTACATGGGAACATGAAAGGTGGTTGGGGATATAAAAATTCACATTCCTAGGATGATCTAAAGGGTAAAAGATGGGACTTGGTCACATGTGGAGATTGTGACAAGTCCAAGGTTCTAGAAGCCTTGGAAGGATGGAATGTGAATTAAAAATTCTCATATAAAAGAGGGGAATCTAGGAAGAATAAAAAGGAATTAAAAATTCCTTGGAAATGATTAGGCTTAATTAATTAGTAATTAGAAGATAAATAAGGATTAGAAGCCAACTTGCAAAAGTTGGAGGATGTGACACATCCTAATCAAGGATTAGGCATGTGCACATCCCTAATGAAGAAATTAGGAGATGGATTAGAATTAGATGAAAATGACATGTGAGGAATTAAATAAATGTATATTTATTTAATTTATTTGATGAAATGAGGATTAAAGAGGGTAAGGTATTTAATTATTAATTAAATACCTTAGGGATTTGGCAGAATTAAAGATATTAATTAAATAATAGTAATATTTAATTAACTATCGATAAGAGGATGTTTAGACGAGAAGTGATAAATTTGGATAAATTAAGTGTCCAAATTTGGATGTCTACATTTTTCCCCTCTTTGAGATGGTGTTACGAAGTAACATCATTTCAAAGAATATTAAAACATAGAACCTAGAAGGAGATGGTTAGATTGGAAAAGATGCCCCAGTCATTCAAAGAAGTGACTAGGAAGGAAGATGATGAGGGGAAGATGAAAGTTAGGATGAAGGATTCCTCGAGGACATGGCTGAGAACACCTGGGCTTTCTAAATAGATGATGTGATGCAAGGGGAGATGAGGAAGATGATGCAAGGTGATGGGGAAGAGAGTAAGTGATATGGAAATGGATGAAGCACAAATGGATTTGAGGACAAAAGGTGATGTTGCCCTAGTCAAGGTACAAGCCAAAATGGGTTGATGATGGATGGAGTGTTGTCAATGAGGGAATTGAAGGATCCCAAAACAACACGAGGATAGGGAAAGATATATACATCCCACCGAGTGGTATTGATGAGGAAGATTACATCCCAAAACACCACTAAAGGATAGGGAAGAATACCTCCCGATGATGATGATGAAAGTGTTGTTGATGAGGGAAGGATACATCCCAAAACAACACCAAAGGGATAGGGAAGAATACCTCCCGATGATGATGATGAAAGTGTTGTTGATGAGGGAAGGATACATCTCAAAACAACACCAAAGGGATAGGGAAGGATACTGATAGATGATGATGATGATGATGAAAGGGTTGGTAACGAGACTGGGGACAAGACCAAGGATTTGATTAGGTGATTTGTGCGAGAATGAACAGATGAGGAGAAGATTGATATGTGAGATGGAGAGAAGGATCTTAAGATTTGGAAAGCTCAGATTAGGGGTTTGGTTAAGCTCAGATTGGGATAAGATTAAAGCTCAGATGAGAATTGGATTGAAAGGAGATGATTGGATTGATTCTACACCGAGTTCTAGGGTTTAGAGGGCGCAAAGTGTTGACAATCAGATTTTTTCTAATTTGGCAATTTTCAAAAATTGTCAAATTTTGCCATTTTAGGAAACCTCATGGATGTATGTTTGAGAGTCCCATTTTTTTCCAAGAAATACCCATTGGTGAGATAGGATGAATTTCCAACTAACATCCCAAATTTGAGATATGCATTTGGAGTTATGAGCGAAAACAATTTTTCAAAATGCTGGGAAAAAAATACTAAATTGGGATTTTGAGGGTCAAGATGAAACTTTGAGGCCCCGAAAATGGGTCAAAACGAGTTCTAACGATTTTCAAAGAAACCCGTTGGAAATCCACTCATTATCGCGTAACGCAACTACTCGTCAAATTTCAGCTCAAATGGACATCTGAGTCAAAAGTTATGGCCCCCGGAAGTGTTAGTGTAAAAATTAAAAATCAATTTTGAAAAATTGAAGACATGGGTTTTGTTCGCAGAGGAAAATTATGAAATGGGTCGGAATCAGTTTTTTGAAAAAGAGAGTAAAAAGGTGCATTTGGGGAAAAGGTTGGTGAAGAGGCTGCCCAAGCTGAAGCCGCCGCCCTTGTGTAGGTGAAACCCGGCTCCTCTACGAGGCTGATCTGCCGCCTGCCTTGGCGGAGACTTACCGCCCTGGCAGTTCGCCCGCCTGTAGCGGCGAAGACGCCCGCCCTTGAGGTGGGGACACGCCCTACGAAGGCGAGAAGCCGCCCAGGCGGAGGCTACCGTCTGATGTGAGGCGGTTACGGAGGCGGTTCCGCCACCTAGCAGCGGGCGGGGCCTTGCATGCTTATTGGGAAGCCCGGCGAGAGAGCAAAAAAAAGGACGGGGGGGAAGGAAAGAAGAATGTAAGAGGTAAGAGAAAGGATGAAGAGATAGGAAAAAGGATGGGGGGGATGGGGGAATTGGTGAAGAAGGATGAAGGGATGGGGGATAAATGCAAGATGATGAGAATGGAAAATGAAATGCAATCCTAATGCAATTTACCATCTTCGGAGCACTGATTTTTGCTATAGCATAAGACACAAGATGCTTGGGTATGTTGAACCCAGGCGTAATAGTGTCTAATGCATGGAATAAACACAACAGACAAGAAGGCTATCTCAACACCCCAAAGCCATGAAGGCCTTGTTCGGGTCCGGTATTGAGATAACCACAAGCACAAAAGGATGCCCCAACATAACACAAGACCTCGGGGATCTTGGTGGGTACTATGTGGGACAACCAAGAAGACACAAGAACACTTCAAGAACACTTCAAGATATGCCCCTATGTTGACCAGTCAAAACACACCATAATATGATGAATTATGGTGGTCTTGTATGAGAGTGATGATAGGGAGCTCAAGTGATAAATAAAATCCAAAAGTATCAAAAGATTGCAATCAATTTCAAACATCCTTTTCCATGGGATTGGGAGGATAGATGGGTTTGATGAGGTCTAATAGGAAGGATGCATCCTGTTGAGACCGATGATGGATACGAAGCTAAAAGATCATTATGACGCGGGATGTTCAAAATCGATTGGATTTCATAATACAAGTGGATCTTGTTTGTTAAGAACCGGCTAGATAAGGGCATAGCTTGATGGCACGACACAAGGAAGACAAGACATGGGACTGACACACCCTAAGGACCTAGGGCTCGGGGCCGATCAAGGTGCCTTGCCTACATAAAGCGAGAGCCCTCGTAGTTCATTGGCCGAATGGTGACCAAGATGGAACATTGATGGATGGTAAAGATAGGATGGAAAAAGGAGAAAGACCGATGATAGACGATAGAAGAGAAAAGTGGACAATGAAGATCGATGATGGAACCCCGGGGTGGATAAAATGATTGACCTTGCTACGTGAAAGTGCAGGGGCAATGTAGTTCGACAAGACCAAAGGCAAACAATGGATAAATGATGATAAGATGATAGGATAAGTGGATAAAAAGATGGGACCGATATGACAAGATAGGATAAACCTGTTGGATTGGATAGGATGATGATGATCACGTAAAGCTCAAGGATGGGATAGCTATCCAAAGCAGTAAAATGACTTGGAAGGATGATAATGATAGATAGATGAGTGATGAAAAGTGATAGGGGATTGGAAAGATGTGCAAAAGAAGCAGGGGTGATGACGATGAGATAAATGGCATTAGGTTGCATGGGGGGAGGCCTATAGTCAGATACCCATGACAAGGGCATGTGAAATGGGATGAGAGGGGATGAGGATAAAGATGGAAGATTGGATAAAGATATAGGATAGGGATGGGGGATGGGAGGGATTGTTTGGATAGATGGGAGCATAAGGATTGGGAGATGGAAGGGATGCTAGGATAGATGGGGAGATGGAAGGGATGCTATGATAGATGGATAGGGAGATGAAGGGATGTTAGGATAGATGGATGTCTCCAAGGACTATGTCACAAAAGAAGCAGATGCCCCCACTCTAGATGTGTCATATATGAGGAGGCATGAGGGATGGAAGACAAGTGGATGGGAAGATAAAGGAGATAATTAGATGAGGATAGGATGGGTGACTAAGGAATATGAGAGAGCATGGATGAAGGGGATATATACTAATAGGTATCTAAAGCATGCATAGGTAGGTGCCCCTATTTTGATCAAGATCACAAGAAGGATGGAGGAAATGGGAGATAAATGGGATATGATGGTAGGATGCGGCAGATAGGTGGGATGGGGGGAATTTATGAAGAGGACGGATAACAGGAAGACGGCTGCATAGCTGGAAGCATAGCGGATGGAGGGAACGCATATCAGGAAGTTGCCCCCAAGTGCAGATGGAGATTTACGCATGACGCCTGTTTGCCAGGTTTTCATCATGGTACTTATCCAAGGCGCTTGTTTGCCAAGTTTTCACCATTGGACGAATTATTTCTCTTTACTTTTTCTTTCTTTTCTTTTTTTTGGAATTTTTGGACTTTTTGGACTTTTTGACTTTTTTAGATTTTATGCAGAATGAGATGGGTAAGGACATGTGATAAGGATCAAGGTGTTAAGAGCCCATGTTTGAAGTGACTATTGGATGTTGGTACAACCTTATGAGGATAAATAGATTATGCATGAGGATAAATTAGAGGGATTTGATGGGGTTGATACATGGGATAATGGATGGGATGCTAGAAAGGGTATGGATAGAATGATGGGGTGGATATGTGATGGGGAGATGTGTTCAGGACCAACATTGGCACATGTGGTGGTGGATGTGAAAAGATAATAGGATTAAGGGATGGAGGATGTGGGGATAATGGAGGAGATGGAATGGTGAATTTCGGGACATAAGGACCCAAAACAGACTTAGGAGATGAAAGGGGTGTATGATTAGCTTTTGGATTAGCGACTTTGGATGTTCTAACATATTTTTCATGTGATGGCATTGCAACTTTTTTCTTTGGGATCCACATGGTTTTGATCTTTGCTTTGGTGGGCCTTTGCGACCTAAAAATTTGATTTGGATTTTGGATTTGATTTTTCTTTGCTTTAACATATCTTTGAGAGGGGACATGGGAAGCTTTTGATTCATGTGTATGTTTAGATTGATGCATTTTTTCTTTAATAGCCAAAGTGCTTTTAGTATCAATGGCATGGGTGTGAGAAGATGGATGATGTGGAATGATGGGGGTAGGATTACGAGGATTACGTGTAGATGGAGAATGTGTAGGGATGTGCCTTTGTCGATCCCGATTAGGACGTTTATGATGGATGAGATGGATAGGTGTTGGATGGATGAAAGGATAAATAGGATGAGATGGAGGAGGTGATTTTGGGGTATAGGGGCCCAAAATAGATGTAGGACCTGGGGGAAACAAGGGCATGGTAGATGGAGGATTGGAGATGGTAGATGGAGGGATGTAGGGACCCAAAATGGATGGAGCAGATGAAGGAGGAAGATGGACGGTTGTTTTGAGGTGATACGATAGAGGAGGAGGGATGGCCAAATATGATCTGGTGGGGCGATGGGAAGAGCCGATATTTCTTTTCGAAAAGGCTCATTGAGGACATCTAAAGGTTGTACCAACATTTTTGGATTGCGAGTCGTGAGTAGTACATCCAAGACCTTGCGAATACAAATGTTCTTTAGCTTGGATGGGCTCTATAATACCTTGCTCATGAAGGCCTAAACCTTTTCCTTGATAGTTCATTCTCTTGAGCATTTGATCTAGGACAGGATTTTTGTTATTTTGGAAGAATGATGCAAGCTCATTATTAGGTGGAAGAGGAGGGTTGGTAAATACACTATGCTTTTCTTCTGCAAGGAGGCCACCATGGAAGAATGTGAGAGTACCAAGGGGATATGCAAGCGGTGGGGGGATAGCATTTTTAGGCGATGATGGGGGATCATGAGAAGGAGATGATGGGATAGCAACATTAGGAGAGGGAGTAGGGGCCATGATAGGATCGGGATTTGTGGTAGTAGGCTCATGCGATGAAGATGGAGATGGAGCAGTGGAAGCTTGAATGAAAAGGGGATCATGGGATGGAATGGATGGGGGACTGTGATCTTGAGGTGGACTAGATGGGATAGTAGGATCTTGATCTAGAGAAGGGGATATGCTGGCATGCTTTGGATTAGACTCTTGGCGTGACTCATCGTGTGTGGGAGACATGGTAACGAAGTCTTGTTGGGACTCTTCAAGTGGGGAAGATGGGGGGATGGAAGATTCGATACAGTTATCAGAATGGATTTCGGTGCTACTAGGAGTGGGAGGAGTGGATTGGATTTGGATGGACCTAGGAGTAGAGGGAGTGGATTTGAATTGGGTGTCTTCGATGGATTTGGTGGTTCTTGGAGTAGGGGATGTGGCTTCAATGGTTTCAATGGTTTGAGCAGTACTAGGAGTGGTAACATCAATAATAGGTGTGGTATGGAGAAGGATCTCATCACTAGTGACCATGGATGATGGATCTAGATGGCATGGTTCCATGACTTCAAGATGTGGAGTTGGGGGTGGCTTCTTTGTAATGAGTCCTTGGAGAACTTCTGAAATGAGAGACTTGCATATGGTTGGCTTGGTTGGGGTGGTAGAAATGGATGAGGGATTATGGATTGGTAGACTAGGGTTAGATGGAGGAATGGGATTGAATGTAGGACTATGAGTAGATGGGGGATTAGAATTGGATGGAGGACTAGGAGTAGATGGATGAATGGGATTGGATGGAGGACTAGGAGTAAATGGAGGACCAGGATTGGATGGAGGACTAGGAGTAGATGGAGGAATGGGATTGGATGGAGGACTAGGAGTAGATGGAGGACTATGATTGGATGGAGGGTTAAGATAAGGATATTGGAGTGGTGAATTAAGATAGGGGGACATGGATTGTGGATTAGGACAAGAGGATATAGGTGGTGTAGTGGGACAAGAGGATGTGGGGGATGGATTATAATAAGGGTATTGGGATGGTGGATTAGGATGAGGATATGTGGATGTAGGATTAAGGTAAAAGGGTGTGGATGTAGGATTAGTATGGGAAGATTGGGAAAGAGGATTATGATAGGGGGTCATGTATGGGGAATTGTAATAAGAGTATTGGGATGGAAAATTAGGATAAGAGGATGTAGATGTTGTATAAGAGGATGATGTAGATGAAGGACATGACAAATATGGGGATGAAGAAGATACTGGATATCCATTGTCAAAGGTGGCATAAGGAGCATGACTAGGCATGGATGAAGACATAACGGGATGGCTCATAGGAGTAATTGGATTTTGGAAAGTGGGTGGAGAAAGCTTACTAGAGATGATAGTGTCAAGGGGATCTATGTCATATTCTTCTTGATCGACAAGACTTTCGTTATCATCGTCCACATAGTTAGGGTTTCCCTTGACTACTATTGATGGAGGATGAGGATTCATGATGGTGAAAGGATAAAGAGGACGGATAAAAGATTTTGGATGGGAACAGATTAAAGCTCAAATCAAGATTTTGGTCAAGCTCAGATCAGGATTAGACAAAAGCTCATATTAGGATGATTGGATGATGCGATGGGATTGATTTTGATTTTGGTGGGATTCGGTAGATGGATTATTGGATCAAGTAGATGATTTGATGAATTTGATTAAATTACTAGATCAGTTTGATGGGATAGGATCAAATGATTAGATGATGTTGATTGGATAATTGTGATTGGATGAACTTGATCGGATTGGTGTGCTTGGATTGATTAGATGATTAGATTGGATTTGGATTTGATTGGAAAGAAACAAAAGGTACCACTAGATAGAGCTCAAAAAATTGAGCAATTTTGGTTTTTGAATGAAGTTGATCCAATGCATGGTTTGTGAATGACAGCCCCGGGAAGTTAAAGGGGCGTAGTCAGCATTCTGTAGCAAATCAGGGGCGTAGATAGCCTTCTGCAGTAAATCAGGGGCGCTACCACATTTTTGCAGGGGTGCTACCACGTTTTTGTGTAGGGCGCTGTTGCGTTTCTGCGTAGGGCGCTACCGCATTTCTGCGGGGGCGCTACTGTGTTTCTGCGTAGGGTGCTACCGTGTTTCTGTAGGGACAAAGTTTGATTTTTGATGGAAAATGCTATGGCAAGGACACAAAATGATAAAACAAGTCCAAAGTATCAAAAATTTGACCGGTGAATAACCTCAAATCTATGATCAATAATGGAACAATCTGGATCTAACTATCGATGTTGTGAACACCCGATCCGTCCTGGCGTGGTCGGGAACCCGGTGAGATCTTGAGCTCGGACCAACTCTTCGCGTCTATCTAGGTATCAGCATTTCGGCTCCGAATCTGACGCGATTGGATTGGGGTACAACTTCGTTCTCCTTTTTTATACCCCCGGTACCGTGGTTGGAATCTCCTTGGGGTGATGAAATCCCGCTGGTCCACTAAAAGGAAGACACTAACTTTTTTCAACTACTCCCCAGGCTCACATGAAGTGCAAGGGGAAAGTGAAAACAAATCAATGCCCCTTGGGTAACACAAAAGTAAACAACCACAACAAACAATGAGGTTTAATCCCCCTAATTAGACTATGTTTGAAAATAGCAAAGATAATTTTTGAAAGTCTGATTATGTAGATGACCCTGCAAACAAATGTTAGTTGTCCTCTTTTTCGTCTTTGGTCAAATTTTGCCACAATATGTTGCAAAACGTTAGTGAAAAACAGCAATATTCTTGCCAGAACAACGTTAGAGAGTTATCACGTGAAAATAGCAAAAACGAAGCCAAAATGCCTATTTTACCTTCCAAACTGTGCTGTTTTGGGGCGCTACCGTGTTTTTGCGGGGGCGCTACTGCCTTTTTGCGGGGGCGCTACCGCCTTTCTGCGTGGGGCGCTACCGCATTTTTGTGGGGGCGCTACCGCCTTTCTGTGTGGGGCGCTACCGCCTTTCTGCGGGGGTGCTACCGCCTTTTTGCGTAGGGCACTACCGCGTTTCTGCGGGGGCGCTACTGCCTTTTTGCGAGCTTTTCCTACAAAATTCTTAACTCGAAGAGACGTTAAACGCAAGACCCGTGTGTGGGTCCCACCGGGTGTGCCAGAAATGTATACCTTGGAATTTCTATTGCTCTAAATGTGCAAACTAACTAAGAAATAGAAATGACAAAATACCAAGGACACCTCAAGATTAGCCAAAAGAGTGATACAACGAAAATGAATGTAAATAAAATGAAACACAAACAATTTTACCTCCCTTGGTGTTGATACCTCTTTGATTGGCCCTTGCTTGGATTGGTTGTGTGCTCCTTAGATGATTGCTTGAATGTCTAAATGCAAGATTGGAGGTGCAAATGATTAAAAAGATGGCTAGATGATGGTAGAGGATTGAGGATTCAAATTGGCAGCATGTAGTTATGAGAATGCAAAGTGTTTGGGAAGGCAAATGGGTAGCATGTAGTTGCTCAAATCAAAAAGTGTTGTAAATGCCCTTGAGGAGGGGGTATTTATAGAGATTTTGAATTCTCTAGAGAATTCAATGGTCAAGATTGCTCCAACAAGGCCAAGATGAAGGGCTATGGTGGGTTGAGAACCCACAAGCCCTCACATCTTGACATGTGGAGGGTGAAGTGGACAAGGGGATATGAGGTGTAAGTGAGGTGTCAAGAAGGTACATGAGGTGGAAAAAGGACATGCACCTTGGGGAGTGAGAATATTTCCACAAAAAGGGATTTCTTGTCCCCAAGTGGGAGTGAAAGAGACATTTGAGGAATTTTGGAATTCCTCAAAAATCTACATGGGAACATGAAAGGTGGTTGGGGATATAAAAATTCACATTCCTAGGATGATCTAAAGGGTAAAAGATGGGCTCCAAAAAGGTGGGACTTGGTCACATGTGGAGATTGTGACAAGTCCAAGGTTCTAGAAGCCTTGGAAGGATGGAATGTGAATTAAAAATTCTCATATAAAAGAGGGGAATCTAGGAAGAATAAAAAGGAATTAAAAATTCCTTGGAAATGATTAGGCTTAATTAATTAGTAATTAGAAGATAAATAAGGATTAGAAGCCAACTTGCAAAAGTTGGAGGATGTGACACATCCTAATCAAGGATTAGGCATGTGCACATCCCTAATGAAGAAATTAGGAGATGGATTAGGATTAGATGAAAATGACATGTGAGGAATTAAATAAATGTAATATTTATTTAATTTGATGAAATGAGGATTAAAAGAGGGTAAGGTATTTAATTAATAATTAAATACCTTAGGGATTTGGCAGAATTAAAGATATTAATTAAATAATAGTAATATTACTCAGTTAACTCGGATAAGAGGACGTTTAGACAAGAAGTGATAAATTTGGATAAATTAAGTGTCCAAATTTGGATGTCTACAATGATTAACCCGATAAACCTTATAATGATTCTAACAACTTAACCTAACAATTCTAACAACTTAATCTAACCATAATAAACTGAAACTTGAAAGTAATTCGAACAGAAATAACTATCCAGATTTATCATTCACTAAGTCAAAAAATGATTTAACAACTTAACAATTCAAAATTAACGTCTACTTCATATTTAATATGAATGAATCAGAAATAGCATAACTTAACAAAATACCAACACAAGATCATTTCGAAGGTTGAGCGGGCCCTGCTCTTCCTTAGGTAAGATCCCTTAACACAGTGATTGAATTAACTCCTTGCTTTCATTTCCATTGATCAAAAGTAGAACGCATAACAAAGTATTACTGTTGAATTACAAAAATCTGATTGAAAATTATCTAACTCCTAACTAAAACTGAAACATGGATATTTATAATATCCTTATTAGCTTCAAACATGGCACTAACTGCCAAGACTTAAGGTGATCTAACTAAAGATTACAATCATATTAAAACAGAACTGAAACTGGACAAAAGAGAACTATGCTAGATTAGCGCTAGAAGTAGAAGTTCCATAACCGACTTATAAAGAAGTCGATTTGGACTTGAGTGACTCATCATCTAGCAGGGCCCATCTATGGCGTATTCATCCATCGTGATTAAATAGAGAGTTTAACCACATCATCAATCTTTAAAATACCCTATTCAAAACCCTTAAGAAAAGGATAACATTTATGGTAGTAAAAGATCAACGCAACATAATTATCTCAACAAATATCACCATAAAGCAACACAATTAACATAAACCTTTACTTCAAATATATCCACTAATTTAGCTAAACTTAAAACAAAATAAGTAAGTATGTTAATCTATAATCTACCGCCAGTCATGTCAATTAACAAAAATAACAAAGCCTTTTAAACATAAAATGCTTTAATGAAAGTATTCTGATGCTCTCATCAGTAGGTGTAGGGCTGATGTACCCGGTATCAACACTATGACCCTAAAATTTTATTAAAATCATAAAACTAAATTAGTTAATCTTGCATTTTAAAATTAAAATTTAATAAATTAAATTCAATGAACATGCTAACATTTACTTGAGTATCAATGCCATAAGCCTCATTAAAAATGTCAGTTGCCCTCGCCATCTCCATAGCTGTAGACATACCCTTCATAGCAGCCTCCTGAGTGTTGGTGGGGTCATATGAACAAGTCGCCTCGCAAGCCTGACACAAATGGGATCGAATCCCACCACTAGAAGACTCCCCTAGATGGTTTTGTAGTATAGGGATGGCATGTTGGATGACACTTTGGGTCAAAGAGCTAATGGCTTGCAAAGTGTCTACCTCGACACTCTCCTTTCGTGATGGAAGGGATAATGATGTGATCATTGAAGTAGCCTAGCGAGAGGTCATCTCGCTTGCCACCTAGGATCCTATTGTGTACTGGGTCTATCTTGAGCCGACCCCCCACCTCTCCCCTGGAAGTCCCTCATATCAAAATAATTTAGGATTTTGTTTAGGATGAACTCATAGTATAGTTTCCTCAAGAAATATTGTGGGACTTCACAATTGTTGCATGGTGGGTAATCAAAAACCATGTACCACCTATCTCAAAAAAGGTTCCTAATCTATTGGTGGTGGCATCAATCAATAAGAAACCTCTTCGCATTGAGGCTAAGATTTTAACTTGTGCGCGGGTGGGTGAATAATGTGCACAAATCTAATTTTGTAATTTTTAGATCTTTTACATCTTTATATGATAATTTGTCCTAGTAAAAATTCTTAGCCACCTACCTCCTATCTTTCCAACCACTTAATTGTTTGTTGATTGCATCTACATGTTTTAACATTTCTTTAAGTGAATTTGCAAGTGTTTTTCTTTCCATGGTTGAACCGTTTGGATTGTTCAACCTCGTGATTAACTCCTTAATTTGTTTTTTATTATTTTCAATTTCCCTCATTAAATTTTGTTGAGTTCCAGAAGGATGTTGAGGGATTGGTGGAGGAGATTATTGTTGGGGTTGTTGAACTTGAGGATTGTGTTCTTGTTGTTGTTGCTCTACTTGTTGAGGATTTTCAAGAGGGTTTTGAAGAGGGTTTGCAAGTTCATTATCATCTTCTACAAATTCAACAAATAAATATCAAAAATAACCTAAAACTAACAAATTCACAACAAAAAACAAACAATCCTTACCTCTTTGACCTCCCCATCAATGTGGCAGCATCCTGGCGACAAAATAGCAATAATTTGATGAAAAAATTTCAAGATTCACTCTTCCCAGAACGCGAGAGCTCAAAAGAAGGGCTTTTGGTTGCAGGCAGAAAAAAATAGTCACAAAGCAAATCAGCTCGATTTCCTCTTTTTTTTCTTTAAATTGCTCATAACGCGAGCGCGTTATTCCACGATCGCATTATAACGTGGGCGCGGAATAAGATCGGTGTGGCCGAGCCTTAGGCTTGACACATAAACCATAACATGAGCACATTATAGCACGCTTGTGTTATGAGCTATCAAAACTTTTTTTAAATTTCACCATAATTTGCCACCCCATCTTTTTGCACCCGCCCCCATGGTCTATAATATAATACAATTGCCTCTAAAATTCATAAAGACTTTACCTATAGTTAACACTTGATGTCTGTTGTTGCATGCTCTATCTAAATGTCATAAAGACTTTACTTGTGGTTAACGCTTGAGGTTTCCATGGTCTATAATATAATACAATGGTCTATCATAATTAGAGAGATGCATGTTGTCTACTAGGTCATTGCCAAAGTAGAGTCATAAAGACATCACCTGTGGCTAAAATTTGATGTCTTATGTTTAGTGCCAAGAAGTCCTCACATGTCTGCCATTACGAGTCCAACGTATATACATATAATCATCCAAACAAATATGAATTCATAAGAACGTAATCTTTTGAACACCATATACCACAAATTATAAATATCACAATGCATTTAGAGCAAAATGTCCCAATATAGTTTAGTGTGTTAACAAACATAGTTTTGTTGATATGTCGACCATCCACATACTTGGTTCAGCTCTTGATTCTCTCACATGCCTACAAAAAAATAATAATAAATTGGGGTAGTAGCATTCCCACATCAAATCATCCTTACAATATTGCATGCACAACAATAAGAGTTTTGATTGGAGCATCATATTGCACAATATTTTCATCATCTTCAACAAATTTCATACCATTCATACGATCCTTACATGCATATATACATATTTTATTATGAACAAGAGAACATTAAAATTACATTTGGATCCTTACATACATTCTTACATACATATGCATATGCGTAAATACATACATATACATATCCACATACATACATATGCATATGCATAAATATACATACATACAAATGCATGTACATACACACATATAAATTGTACCAACATATATTTGATGTATGCAGTTGGAAAGCTTAACATGAATGATAGGATGCAGGTGATAAAGATGTAACTGTGATATGATTACAAAATGGATAATGTTGTTTTTAAATTTAGACCCTTTGATTTTGAATAGTTGACTGAAAACACTATAATTTGTATGCCTCAAAATAATGTAGATAGTACATAAATATAAAACAATGCATAAAAGGAAAAAGTATTTAAAGGAAACCTGATAAGAATATATCATTTTCTACAAATTGTAATTACTGAAACAAAGAAAACCTCAACCCAAATAAGTGGAAGAAAACAGATTAACCCATATCATTGTGTGCGAAATGTAAGATTATATATATATTCTGATATAGATATATATCTGTTAAGATTATGTGTGTGTGTGTGTGTGTGCACGTGTGTGGGCGCACGTGTGTGTGTGTGTGTATGTATATGTGTATACACACACACACACATATATATATAGATATATAGATATATATATTATACATACATATATACATAAATATATATGTATATAGATGTATGTATATATATGTATATGTATATGTATATATATGTACATATATGTATATATATGTATATATATATATATGTGTATACACACATATATATGTTAAGTCGTTCTTACCAGCCCTTATATTTGAGAAATATGTGCAATCTTCATGAGGGAGAGAACAAATACCTTCTCATTGAACATGGGTAGTCATTCCTCCTCTTGAATACAAAGTAAAGAAAAGATCTCATTAGTTACAACAAATTAAGCAAAAATATTGATCAATGCAAGCAAGAATCTTTGTTGTTAATCTTAAAATACAAGCAAGATGCAAGGCAAGTTGGAGTGGAGATTTCAAAAGAAATTTGCACAAGTTAGCAGAGGAACAATCGAATGGCTCGGTCCAACAACTCCAAGAAGTATTTCAAGAATCACAAATTTTTCCTCCAAAAATAGAGGCAAAGCATAGATTCTATATTGTCCAACATTGGTTTTTAGAGGCAATCTATCTTGGAATTCAATACTACGCAGAGGCAAATGGCAGATTTGTTGGACCAAAGATGATTTATTCTAGCACTTAACCATGTGATTCATCTATAGAATTGTGGTCAAAGAAAGGCATTACATGAAGTATATTCATAGATTATAAACTCTAGAGATCTCAACAAGATCACTATCAGAAACAAGTAACTACTTTCCATTTATGATTTAGGTAATCAACTACAAAATTTCAAGTACTTTACAAAGTTGGGCTTTAATTTAGGGTATAATCAAGTTCTAGTAAAAACAATAGCCGTATGAAAGATATCCTTCAAAGCGAAGCAAGGATTGTTGTACTACCATTTGAATCATGCAATGTACCTAATACATTCATGAGATTAAGGACTAACATGCTACGATCATTCATTTATTATTGTGTGATGGCATACTTGATTGACACACTTATTTTCAGCAATATGGAACATATTCAACATTTTCCTAAGCATGAGAACTTTGAAGATGTAACAATCACTTCTTAGTTCATAGAAGTGTAAATTTCCAAAACCATGTGGTTGATGGAAGAGAACTTAGAGTTGATCCAACAAAGGTTGAGACTATTTTCAATATTGGAACTTTGAAGGAAAACCAATTGCTTCTCAAATTAAAGAAATGAAAATTTACAATACCATGCAGTTGGTGGAGGATAGTTATGGATTGATCCAGCAAATATTGTGACTATTTTAAGATGGCCCATGCCTTCCAATGTAATTGAAGTAAGAAGCTTTGTCATATTTAGAAGTTCTTTCTCTCTTTCTCTCTAACTCTTTACATGTTGTCAAAGCAAGTGACAAGTCTTTTACATCAAGTGAAAATCAAGAAGTTGCTTTTAAACAACTGAAGCATAAAACCAGAAGTGCTCCAATCTTAGCCTTATCAAACTTACACCTACCATTTGAATTAGACACACATTCCTTGATATATGTACCATGCAGGGAGGAAAATCAATATGTTGTCATCCCCAATTTTTTAGAAAGGAAATCCTAAACTATCCAATGTTTGACAACAAATTGCATTCACAATGCAAGTCATGAAGAAGTGGAGCATTACTTGATGGCTAACCAAACCATGATCCACACTAATCATCAATTGTTACACTGTATGCATAAAAAATCAAATAACAACAAAAAATATTATAGCTTCAACAATTTCACTTGGTGATTAGGTACAAGAAAGTCACTAAAAACAACATAGTTATATAATATATGCTTTTCATGCCTCCTATGTCAAAAATTGTAGCCATAGGTACAATAATACAACTTGAACCAAATCCCTATAAGGTGTGGATGAGCAAATATGCACAAGATGCATTTATGGGGCTGTATATTGGCAAGGTTCAAAAGAATATATATATATAATCTAGTAAGAATATATCATTGTCTGCAAATTGTAATTACTGAAAAAAGAAAACCTCTACCCAAATAAGTGGAAGAAAAAAGATTAACCCATATCATTGTGTGCAAAATGTAAGGGGAAAGGATGGGTAGAGGCTTCCTCAAACTAGGAGACTTTGCATGATGTGTAATCCTGAAACCGCTCAATAAATTGGGGCAAAAACTATATACCCATTAAATTTCATTATTATAATCGAGGGCTTCAGAAAAAAAAATCCGACAATGTTCTATTTAATTCACATTCTATGTAATGATTTCATAGTATACCGTAAAAAAAAATCATAGCACTGAAACCCTCGATGCTATACATACAATTATTCCACGATGTAATGAAACCCTTCACGACAATAGCCATTCGCTGTAATTATTTCACAGTATAATAAAAACCAACTTGACATCCATACAGTCGTGCCAAGTTGAGAAAAAGATGGAGGAGAACAGATTAAATCAAATCATTGTCTATAAAAATGTAAGCAAAATTAGTGGGTTAACGAAAACATCACATGGACAACATGTATCATGTGTAATCCCCAAACTAGTTAAAAATTTGGGACATTATCCCAATACCCATTAAAGTTCATGATTTTACACGAGGGATTCTGAAATAAATTGGATAATGTTCTATTTCATTCACATTCTATGTAATGATTTCGTAGTATACCGTAAAAAAAATCATTACAATGAAACCCTTGATGCCATATAGAGAAATGATAAAAAACATAGCAAAATGCACAATGACCCTCGATGCCAACTAAAACCCACTATTGAGCATACAAAATGCCAAGGGAAAAGACGTGGAGAATGTTACCTAGTAGTTGAGGACATGAGGTAGAACCCACAACCGTTCGTAGGAGGTCAAGCCCAAAGAGGACAGCGAGAGGCAGGATGTGCAAGGAAATAATTTGTTGAAAACCGCAGGAGATAATTATGTTAGGGCTGAAAGTTGCCCGACAACCCATGGTGAAGTTAACCTATACCTTTGGTTAAGTAGATGTATATGTGGCATGCAGTGTACATATTCATGTGGTCGGATAAATAAATTGCACCCACCTCCTAGCAGACCCACGTTTAAATGTGAGCGGGCCCACATACAAACACACATTGAATTAAGTGTTTTTATAATTCATAATTGGATATATATATATATATTTGGTTGTGTAATAAACAAGTAGTGGCAAAGTGGTAGTGAGGTAGCCTATGACACTTTAAAACACATTTTTTACCACTTCTCGCTTTATGGGTTCTACAACACGTGTTTTAACTATCCACAAGCGAAAATTTTCTTTTTAAGCTAATAAGTCACATATAGAGATGACCAAAAAAATTGTCGAATTTCAATGTATTCTTCACTCTCTACTACGGAAGTTAGCCCTGACGACTACTAATATGTTTCCCCTAGATCGACCAAATAATCCCTAATCCCATCTGATAAAATCGAAGCTTTGCATGGCTATTCTTCAACATTCATACCGAATGAGCATTTCGATATCTAGCAATGGAAATTAACGAATATAATTTATGTTGAAATGTCCTTGTACACGCTTCCGAAGCCTCCTTCCTCATACTCTTTTATTTCCATTCAATTTATTTCTTGTTTGATTGATGTAAAGGGAGGATAATTTTTCAATTAAATTTTTAGGGCAATGAAAACCCCAGATGAGGATGCTTCAAAGTGTGTATAAATACATTTGACAGAAATCGCCGAAAAAAAGAATTTGGGTTTCATGGAAAAGGATGAGAAGGTTTTTCAATCATTCGCACGGAGAATACATGCCTTCTGTAATAGCCGAAAAAGAAGAATTTGGGTTTCATGAAAAAGGATGAGAAGGTTTTTCAATCATTCACATGGAGAATGCATGCCTTTTGTTTGATAAAGCGGCTGAGTAGAATGGTAAAGGTATGCTATCTGTTTGAAAAAATGTGCTTAGTCTCATAGAGGACAATAATGAGAATTTTTTATGAAATAAATTCTCGCATTAGATGAATGGTTGTGTTTTATCTTTTTCGAGCATTTTATTTTATGCTATTCTTTTGCAGTCCTATAACAAGAGGGTTATGTGTTAGGAACGAGGTGAAGAATAAAAATAGAGACATAAATCAAGCATGGAACAAAAACACAATCACAACACAGTGATTTACCCTAAAAAACCCCAAACCGGGGAAAAACCAGCAATGAAGATCTTCATATTAACCCTCAGTCCCAACCGAGCTAAGCCTGGAGGCTTCAACTGACCACACATACAATGGAGTCACCAACCATTATATAGATTTCCATACGTGAAAAACCATGGGCTCAAAACCATGAGCTCCAAAATCATGGACCAATACAACTAGCACAAAACCATGTGCTCAAGACCACTTAAGGTTAATCCACTAACTCTAACCCAAGAGCTAGTTTAACCCAATAATCCCCCTTTAAACTTGGTCTTGGGGTTAGCACAAAACCCCCTTCCACAAGTACCAAGTGCAATTCCCTCTCTGTCACCGAGATCGACATCAAACCGGGAATCCAGATGACTCTAAGCCCCCCTTACCACCTGGGAGAACTCCTCTCTTATCAGGCCTTTCCTTTCAAGGATTGAGCAAGCCATACCAGATCTTACAACCATCAACCCAAATACATGTATTAAATTTTACATACAAATCCATTACAATTTTGTTCTTGCTACAACCAACCTTGGCTACAGGCACCTACATACAACAAATTTAACTAGGCAACATGCCTACAACAACAACCACGAGCAAGCTTGCACAGACTTTCTCAACTTTCTATCTTGAAAAATCGAGAGAAATCCAACTTCATCTTGAAAGACAAACAAGACCTCCATCGCAACTAGAATGAGTGCATTCACCGTGTCGCTTAGTTAACATTCCAGCTGCACACATGCTTGAACTTCTCCCATTATACTGTCTTCATCAATGCATCTGTTGGATTGCTCAATACTTCTCCAAGGCTCAATCTTCAGTTGATTCCTTCATACTTCCTCAAGCTTGTCAGGCTAAGAAATCTTCATAGAAGAAATACCCAGAAACTTAAACACCGGGAAATCTTACATGTATCAACATGAAAGCACATGCAAGCCACATGTGATTCCATGCAAGTACATGCAACACACATGCAGGTACATGCATCTCACAAACCTGCACATGCAAGCAAAAAGAAAATCCCAGAACCTTGCTCTAATACCACTTGTTAGGAACCAGGTGAAGAATAAAAACATAAACATAAATCAAGAATGGAACAAAAACACAATCACAACATAGTGATTTACCCTAGAAAACCCCAAACTGGGGAAAAACCAGCAATGAAGATCTTCATATTAACCCTCAACCCAACCAGGCTAAGCCTGGAGGCTTCAACCAGCCACGCATACAATGCAGTCACCAAGCCATTATATAGACTTCCATACATGCAAAACCATGGGCTCAAAACCATGAGCTCCAAAATCATGGACCAATACAACTAGCACAAAACCATGTGCTCAAGACCACTTATGGTTAATCCACTCACTCTAACCCAAGAGCTAGTTTAACCCAACATTATGGCTAAATCTTATGACTACGGTGATTGTTGATCGCAACTTTGCTGGAAGGGTATAAGAAATAATTTTACCTTCCTTGCCAGACTTTATTCTGATTGAAATTATGTATCTAAAGTTTAATCATTGAATATAAATATATTGTCAAGTTTGTTTACCCAAAGAGGTGACCTAATACACCTACCTTGTTATCTGATGATTTATTGGGATTCAGCTATGTCATTTAGAACAATTTTATCTATCTGAATAGTGGTTTACATAAACCCATCTCTTCTATCCATGAACATTTGACTGCTATTCACAGTGACGAAACATTAACATTTCTTTGGAGGTCACCTATCTCAATACACTATTGTGACTAAAACACATTTGACCATAAAAAAATTCCACAATCAAACACACTAAGCTTGCTACCCACCTTGGTTAAATATAGTGTGCATAAGAAAACAGATTCACTGCAGTATAATACCCAATAAGTAATTTTAAGCAGCCAAATTTGATTGTCCCAGACTTGCAGCCCAAAATTTTTTAGTGCCTTTACTCCTGTTGTTTGAACTGATTTTTGTTGGGTAAAAAGGAGCAACCCTCATCACAGAGCGATGCTTTATGCATTCACCACATTTCTCATGTTTTTCTTTTAAGGAGATTGAAGTATCCTCTTTGTTTAGGAAGTATTACTTATTAGTTATTTGAACTTCAAATTTTCTTCTCACTTATCAAAAATAGAATTTGATTTGACATATTTTTTTAAGTTACCAGGTACTGCACTTTAGCCCCCCATACCCTGCAAATTATGGTCCTGGTCCTTGTCCTAAGGACCCGGGGCCCGGGGCAGGACCCTGGCCGGACCCAGGACGTACCTGTGGAAGGACCCATGCAGGAGGAGCCAAATAAAGTGCAAAATACATTAGAAAAACACAATTTTAAACCTAATAGAGTATTCTGATATAAATAAAGTGCAAAATACATTAAAAAAACACAATTTTAAACCTAATAAGTATTCTGATATGTTTCCAAATATAAAGGAAAATGCCAATTTTTAAATGATACTTGACCACTGTGTTGCAAAAAGAAAAACTTGTTTCTTAATGTGTAAATTGAGGTTCAAGAGTTTTGACCATTGTGTTGCTTCAGCCTTCAAAGAAATATTAGAACCCAAAATTTGTTTTCTATTCCCTGCAATCAGAAATGCCATGGAGTTCATAAATCATGTGCTTTGATATATATATGCTTTATGTCGAAATTATGGATTGGCTTTTTATTTAAACTTAAAACTTAAAATGATGTTATTTGAAATAAAAATTGTAACTCTAGTACAATTAATTTTATAACAAAAATTTAATTATTTGGTATGGGTTCATGTAAACACAATGAACCCAACAACATAATGTCTAATTAATAGTTTCTCTCTTATTATTACTAAATTATTAATGTTGAACATATGTAATATTTTTCTATTTATTCAATGACATTGACTCACATAAACACAATGAACTTGTCAACAAAATGCCCAATTAATAGATTCTCTCGCCTTTTATTTCTAAATTAGATTTGTTGAAAATAGATTAAAAAAAAAATCTTTTGAGACAACCTAAATTTAAGTTAAACATGAAATGTAGATCTCGTGTTCCAAAAACTTCAAGAATGCCTTAATTTTTTGAATATTAATACAACTTCGATTTAATTAGAAATGGTACACCATATTTCTACCTATACAGTATTTATGATGGTTGACATTAACAACAACAACCTTTTATCCACAATGAAAGGGAAGCAACAATGGTCCAATAAATCTTGCTTACCAAAAGTTTGACCAACCTTATATATATATATATATATATATAAAACTTAAGAGAAGTATATATATTGTCACATGCAAGTCTGATGTACCTTTAAATATAGATATAGACCTAGGAGCCTTAGGCTAATTAGCACTTGAGTAATGGAGCTCAAGCTTTTGCTTATCTTGGTTTCACCAACTTGGAAGATCGCCAAGAGGTCTAGGAACATAGCCCCTTATTTCTACAAAGCACTAAGGAATGATGAATATTCATTCCTTGACACTGTGTTTTAATCTTACCATGTAAAGTTTTAACTACATCTCTATGTTTGATTCTTGTGATCCAAAGATATATTACAAACAATGTACAAAAATAACTAGTTTGGATAGTTATATAGTGAATAAATTCTACTATTTTTTATAGTAATTGTGATCGATCTAGTGAATATTAAAATGTAGCTCTGTTGATGTTGCTTCATGGTTTAATCTTTATTATTTGTGTTTTCAAATTCTTCCACTTTAAAAAAATGCTATTAGATCTTGTGAAAAATGGGAGGTGAGAAGCAATTGTGTGCAACAATTTATTTTTTAACCTATTTTTAAACACTTACAATGTACTCTCTTTATATTGCATTCAATTTTATTTATGGCTTCTTCAAAAACCAATGTAGATTCTATTGGTGATCTAAGTTGTGAATCCCCAAATCCTTAAGGTTGGATAACTTCCCAAGTGTCAAGGGTGTGAAACCTAGGAAGAAAATCACAATAACAATGTTTAGGTTGGGAAACTAAGGACCAATTACTAAGGTGAGTAAGACCTCCTTCACTTTTAGTTTTGCATGGCCAATGGGGGTTTCCCTAAGGTGTTGAGTTATATGGTATCACAAGGACTGAGTAGTTATCTTACTACAAACCATACACAATGCACCATGTACCCCTACTTTGATCGTCATAATGTATCTATGTGTTGGTTTGTACAAACAAGACTATACACACTTGTATATGAAAGTTGCAAAAGCAACACAAAAATTATTATAATGTTTAGTTTGTTTTAATGTGTTGGAATGATGGAATGAGGAACAAACTACAAAATGGTGCATTTATCTAGTGGGCAAAAATTATTGGGTTTATGAAAAATATGTAACAAAAACCAAATGGGATATATTGATCAAGATATACTTCAAGACTATGTTCACCTAAAAGCACACATAAACTAGGCTCTACACATACATAGATAAACAACAAAGATTACAATTTTTTTTATGAGTCTACTTAATAATCCAAAAACAAACTTATATATTCCTTCATTGATGCTGAAAAGATACACTACAAAGGCTTTGGAATGATTTTATGGCCTTTTGGTTGACTAAATAATAAAAAAAATTCAAGACTATATAAAAAGCACTCCTAGAAACACTCAAACAATATCATATTTGCTAGTTTCATTCATTTTTCTAGGTTACAATAGTCCTATTACATATTTTGCACAAACCCACATAATACAATATCACAACTACAATACCCTGGACTAGAAAATGAAACCCTAGGGTTTGCAATAATATTTTTTGCTCATTGATTTTGTAACTATTCATTTTCCTATTTTTCCATAATCACAAATGAATATATTTTTTGTTCTTAATACTTTGATATGAAGAATGTCAGATCCACAATAAATGTGGCATAGCCATAACTAGCATAATGTAGATGCATTGAGAAAATGTGGGGGAATGTTCTTCCTTGATCTATAGGTGCCCTCATTATTAATGACACCTTTATTTCTGGTGCACGGGTTGAGAAAGAACCTACAAAGTTACTAGAAAGTAACTAAGGAAATGGAAAAAATGTTTAGACTTTGCAATCCTCAACCATCAAATTAAATTAGGGCATTGTCACTGGCATCATTTTATTCTATGAATTCATACCTTGCATAAACAATGATCTTCAAGCATATTCATATCTAATATGATAGTTATAGGACTATATCGGTTCATTAATGACAACATCTAGGTGATTTTCCACCTTATTGCGAAAACTACTCGCAAATTTGTATCCAAATGATGAACATTATTTTTTGAGTGAATTTTTTCATGAATGTTGCATCAAAATGGCCCATAAATGATCTTTTGGAGTGAACAAGGGAGTAGGTAAAGTAGTGCAATAGCATAAGGATTTTTGAATTTTCAGGGTCGAAGATTGAGAGTAACTCATGACTCATGCTTTTGGTTAGAGAATTAGAGATTGAGAATGATGAGGAGCTCATATTGTTAGGGCATGTGGAATAGGGGAAGTTCAAACAAGCAATCCTAAAAAGGTTATAAACTCCAAAATGTTGGGATTGGGAATCAAGAGTACCTTATGACATGTAACAAAGTGAGAAGAAGGGAAAAGGTTTGATTCTGAAAAGATATACAAAGGGGTTGACCGAGTTTAGAGAGACAAAGAAGGCATAAAAGGAATGACAAGTTTGAAAATATGAAAAATAGACTTATGAAACTTTTAGGGGGTGGGTAATCAAGATGTTGGGGATGATAGGGAAAAGATACTCAAGAAAAAGGAGACCCACAACCCTAAATTTTCTAGAGTACTTAGTGGAAATAATTGGAGCCATGAGTCAAGAATTGAGGAAGAGCCAAATGAGCTATCTAGACAAGGGATTGTTTGAATCCCTAGTCTAAAAGACAAACAAATTTTTAACTATAAATGACTGAGAGGTTGGGGTGAGGGGAAAGGTATGCTAGGAAGGGGAAGCCTAATGGGTCAATGAAGATAGAGGGGAAAGGTGGGGCTAGGAAAAATGAAATACTGAGATGGAAAACCTTAAAAAGATGAAACTATGAAAACCTCCAAATACACAAGGAAAAGACTCAAATAGACTTCACTTGGATTGTTTTGGATTCCTTGCAACTATAAACACACAAAGGTAACATAAGAGAAGACATAGGGAAACATATGTCACCTTCGACAAAAGGGTGCACCCAATAGGAGATGTATCATGTTAATTATCATTATTGGGTAACAAGGAAATACACAACACAAGGAAAAATAGACAAAAAGAGACAAAAAAATGAGGTTCCAACATTGTCTCTAGTTGGGGGTGTGTGTATTTTGTAGGCATAATGAGGATCTAGGTCTCTAGTGGAAAACTAAAATAAAGACAAAAAGAGAGATAGATAGAAACACACCTCATACAATACAAAAATAACATAAACATGACATGACCTTATAGACATAAGTTGGTCAATATCAATTATAAAAGACAAGAATTGGTAGAATTAAGAGATAGCTACCATAGGCTCTAAATTATCTTATTGTTTCCCCTTTATATGAAAGAGTTTTAATGGATTCTTGTGATCTAGAGTGTTAATTCTAATTAGTCTAGTCATCTAGGTTTGTAAATTATATGGAATAGGTGGTTTTGTATAAGAATAACTTACTTAGATAGTTGTATGGTGAAAGATTTTAAATCCTAGTATGATTGTGGTATTTGGAAATCAATCTAAAAGTTGTTAAAATAATTAACTATTAATGTTGTTTCATGATGGAATCCTTATTACCTACATTTTTACTTTATTTCACTTTGACACCCTATTTGTCTCTAACACCCTTCCATTAGAATTTTAGCATGATAATATTTTTAAGGGATACCAAATTTGACTAAACAAAATAGTTATTTCTATTAGCACAAATTTGTATTCATTTGGACCTCACTACTAGAAAATGTCACTCTAAAAGAAGGTGCATTCCTTTAAGTGTAGAAGTTGGACTATGAATGAGTCTCCTTTCAGTGTTAATTGAGTTACCAACATGAAAATTTATTCTACACTTGTCACTCCCTTATTATGAAAATGTGTATAGTGCTAGATCATTTATTTGATCCTTCAAAACCCTTATATTACAAAAAAAAAAGGTTTTGAGCCAATATAAAATAACAAGTCTTCTTGACAAATTATAAAAATGGTAGGTCTCTATTTTAATTAAAAATTGCTTTGATATATAAGGTATATGTTTTGATGATACAATTAGTCTAATGACCTTCTTATAAAATAAATATTATTAAGTGCATGGACATAGGAGGTCAAAAGTGGTCACCTTTTTCTCAAAAGCAACAAAATTGAACTTCTATAAATAGTTCTAGATGGCTACACTTGAAATTTAAAGATGTGAGATTAACAAGAAAAATAGTGCTTAAAATCTAGTTTCTAAATTAAGAGGGTTAAACACTAAGAGCACAAAAAGTGGTCCTATTTTTATCACAAAAATATAACATAGGTATAGGTGTGCTCTCCCCATTTTTTTCTTTTTGTTAAGTATTTTATAAATATCTTTGGTGGCAAGTTATTGGTGATAATGTAGTAGTTCAAACTCTAGCCCCTACCCTACCTTGTATAAAATGAAGTGTATAATGCATAAGTGAAAATTTTCAAATTTTTATGAGGATAAAAAAATATGTAGAAAATAATCCATTTGTAACTTTTACAAAAAAAAATAAAAACACTACTAAAAATAATTAAAGATCAAACCTCAATATATTTGAATTTTAGAAAAAAAAATGATTGAAAGGCTAAGATAGAGCTTGATGTTATAGTAGTGTTTTTTTAGAATATTGTCCTAAAATATATGAACTTGATGGAGAGCACACTCAAAATTGTATTTTTTTTGGGTCTCATAAAACATGGATTTGTGCACTCAAATTTCATGTCCAATCCTTAGGATTGATAAATTCAACATTGTTCCAAGCATAAAGGAGAGATTTGATTGATTTAAACTTGAAAATTTATGTGTTCCCAAAAATGTGCCCAAACCTCAACATGAGCATGTTATGATGTGCATTCTAAATTTTTGGGATGTTAGAGCATTTTAGCTAAATATAAATGTTTGACAACTTTTTTACCCCATCTTTGTTTGCATAACCATACCTCCTTTACCCCAAATTAATTAAAAACCTAACAATATCAAACATCCATTAATGTTAGAAAATTTTCCATGACCCTCTCCACAATGTACTAATAAATGAATTTCAAGGATCTTGGCCAAGTATTCACCATGTAAATTGATGAACAAACCCTAAATCTAGTTATGAGATCTTAACATATGTAATATCTAATAATACAAACGATCCAAAACATTTGAATTAATTGATAACAACACTTTATGAACAAAGTCATAATCTCAAGGATAACTCGGTATCAAGAGCATCAATTCATTAAGGACAACACTTCATCACATTATCAAGACATATATTATGTTTAAAGTTCATCATAATGTGATTTAACTATATGTTGAAAATTGATTTTAAAATTAATATTAAATATAACTACAAAGACTAATAATTTCACATGACAACATGGTACTATAGTGAAATTAATCTATTTGAGAGAGTATTTTCATTTTAGTAGAACAAGTTTATCATGACTTAAGATTAAAAAAATGTGTAATATTGAATGGGAACTTAATATCATTATCAAGATTCCTTTAAGGCACATGGGAATTAATAGTGAAATTATGGTAGGTGTGTTGGTTATATCTTGTGTATTTGGTGATCAGTTGCTCAAATGACTTGTCATAAAACTAAACTATGAGTCATTTCTACATATTTTGCTTAATGAAATATTATTTGATGAAATTAAAAATGTATGGATTTTATATTCATTAAAATTTTATAGTTAAATTCAAAAATGGTACTGAAATTTCAAACAGTGTTTGTATAATTTGATAGTTATCATATTATTGTATGTACTATAAATTGTAAATTGATTTACATATTTAGACTTCAATAATAAGGATTGACAAAAAGACGGTGCAAATTGATTACTTTTTGCAAGTAATAGGTTCTAAGTAGTAGTGTTAAATGAGGATATATTTTGTAAACTTTGTGATATTTTTCTACTTAGCAGCAACTTTGAATTCTATTTTAAAATATCAACTTAACAATGCTATATGGATGATTAGCACTTGAGGATACTTCAAATGATGGTCCTAATCCACCACCACCACCTCCACCACCACTGCCACCTCCACCAATTCCACCTCCTACCACTCATGTTTTACCCAATTGGGCTCGAGGTGTTGTTGAGGAGGCCAGTTATTTAGTTGGTGATCCTACATCCTCTAGATGCACTGGTTCACAAACTTTCAACACTATTCTTTTGGGTCATGCTATATCTCCAATTCTGTAGGTTTTCTTAGAGGCTTCCACTATTCTAGAGTGGGACAATGCTATATGCCAAAGGAGTATTCTTCATTAATGAAGGATAATACATGGGATTTATTTACTCTTCGTAAGGGAAAAAATATGGTTTGGTGCAAGTGGGTGTACCACAACAAGTATGTAGATGATGGTTCCATTGAAAGATACAAGGCACGTCTTGTAGCTAAGGGTTTTTCATAGGTTGAGGGTATTGACTACTCAGAGGCATTTTCCCCTGTAGCCAAGATGGATTTAGTTCACCTTATTCTTTCTATTGATGTATCACAGAGATGGCTAGTTTATTAGATGGATGTGAAGAGTGCCTTTCTACATGGTGATCTTCATGAGGATATCTATATGAAGCAACATCCAAATTTTGTCTAGGAATCTTAACTTATTTGTAGGTTACACCACTCTTTGTATGGTCTCAAGCAAGCCCCTAGGGCCTGGTATGAGAAGATTGATGGTTTCTTGCTTGTATTTGGTTTCACTCGTTGCCACTCTGATCACATAGTATACATCCAGAGACATGGAGATGAAACTTTGATACTAGTCTTGTATGTTGATGACTTGATCCTTACTAATAGTTCCTCATCCATGATTTGGAATATTCAACATAGTTTGATGGATCACTTTGACATGACAAATCTTGGGATTCTATATTTCTTTGTTGGTCTTCAGGTTCTTCAAAGTACTAAGGGGATTTTTGTATACCAGTAGAAGTACATCATTGACTTGCTTCATTGATTTCATATGAGTGATTGTAAGCCTCCACCTACACTATTCCAATCTAGTCTCACTTTTACTATGACTTGCACAACACCTAGTGTTGATGATACTTTGTATAGACAGTTAGTTGGTAGTCTTTTGTACTTAACACATACACATCCAGATAATTACCTTCGATGTTGGGCTTGTCTCCTATTTTTCACATGACCCTCATGAGAGTCATTGGAAGGCAAGCAAGCATATATTAAGGTATACTCATGGCACCACTCATTTTGGCATTCGATACACACTAGGGGCTTCACAGATAATAGGCTACACCAACTTAGATTGGACAAGAGATGTTGATTCATGTCCATTTTTGTTTTTTCTCTTGGTTTTGGTCCAGTTGCATGGTCTTGCAAGAAGCAAACTACTATTTCATTATCATCTATTGAGGCTGAGTATCGAGGAGTAGTTCTTGCTATCCAAGGTGTACTATGGCTTCAACAACTTATCACAAAGTTTGGTCTTCCACTTGATCATCCTACTATAATTTGGTGATAACCAAAGTTTCATTCACATTTCACACAACCCAGTTGAGTATTAACAAACAAAGCACATTGAGATTCATATGCACTTCATTTGACAACTTATCTAAGATGGTGTTCTATCCTTAGAGTATTTGAGTACTGAGGATCAAGTTGTAGACATCTTCACTAGACCTTTAGTATCTCATCACTATATTGCATTGCGCCAGTTGCTTGGGGTGAAGGAAGTTGACCTTGGGGATCTTGAGTCCTCCTTCCTTTGTATATAGTTCTCTTTTTTAGAGAGGGGTTTTTTCCCACTAGGTTTTCTCCTTTACTCCGTTTGTGATATTTTTATTATATGAGTACCTCATTAGGCCTCATTGTCAAGACTCATCTTTTAGTGAGTTACTCCCTAAGTATCACTTAAGGGGGTGTTAGTGTGAAAAGTGTCCTTATGCATTTAGTTAGCATTTATTTGGTTCCTACACCTAGTAGTCCTATTCACACTAGATTAAGTTTACTTAGTGGTTTAGTTGTCTCACCTCATGGACACTTGACACATTCCTTCACACTTGTCTCAAGTGCTCTACATGTGTCACATCTTTTGGAGGGTTAGTCATTCTTTCTTTTTTACCTTCCTACTTCCTCCTTGTCCTATGTAAACAAGGAGTAGTCATTGTATTAACACATATTCTATGATCAATAGTTTATTAGATTATGCATTTTGCTTGATTTATTTTGTGGAAGCTTGAATAATGCGTTCATTATTTACTGCTCCAACAGAAATTAGAACAAATATTGAGGAAAAATCCAAGAACTATACTTTTATTGGATATGGAGTTAATAATTTTGGTTACCGCTTATGGGATTATGAAAATCGCAAAATCATTAGGAGTAGGGATGTTATATTCAATGAGAAGGTCATGTACAAATATTAGTTGCAAGGAAAAAAATATGAAAAGAAAAGCATAGAATATATGATGCTTGATGAAATCATAGAAAATGAAGTTTCAAAGGTGTCAAAAAATTAAAATGTTCAACAATTCAAGAACAACAATAGGTACCTCAAACTTTTGCAAGAAAATATACTAGGTTAAGTAGACCCCTTGAACGATACTCTCCTTCATTGTATTATGTATTGTTCATTGATTTTGGTGAACCAAAAAGTAATGAAGAAGCAATGCAAGTAGAAACTAGAAAGAAGTAGGAGAAAGGCATGAAATAAGATATGGACTCTTTCATAGAAAACCAAACTTGGAACTTGGTTTAGTTGTTTGCAGTTAAAAGAGAATTGTAGAATAAATGGGTGTATATGATAGAGGAAGAGCATGGAGGAAAAAATAAGTACA
This sequence comes from Sequoia sempervirens, assembly GCA_007258455.2. Classification (NCBI taxonomy): domain Eukaryota; kingdom Viridiplantae; phylum Streptophyta; class Pinopsida; order Cupressales; family Cupressaceae; genus Sequoia; species Sequoia sempervirens. Next base: position 925,698,881 of record VDFB02271358.1, read on the forward strand.
AGGCTAGACTTTTTGTAAAGGATTTTGCAAAGCAAAAAGGTATAGAATTTGATAAAATGACTCCCATTATAACTATTTTAAGCCTTGTGGCAGTAGAATATTTGCATCTTCAATAGTTAGATGTAAAGATATATTTTCTACATGGGGATTTGAAGGAAGAGATTTATATGCAATAGCCACATGGGTATGAGGTGAAAGGGAAGGATAAATTAGTATGAAGGTTGAAGAAGAGCTTGTATAGCCTAAAGTAAGCTCCACAACAATGGTATTTAAAATTTGGTACATTTATGAAAGAACAAGGTTATAGTAGATGTCATTCTAACCACTATGTTTATTTCAAGAGACTAGATAATGACATCTATATTATATTGTTATTATATGTAGATGGTATTCTTTTTGCAGGGTATAACATGTATGATATAAACATGCTTAAAATAAAAATAGCCAATTCATTTGTGATGAAGGATTTGGGTGTTGCAAAGAAAATCCTTGGTATGAGAATAATAAGAGATATGAAAATATTAAATTAACATTGTCTTAGAGTGAGTACATAGAGAAGGTGATGAAAATATTTTGAATGCAAGATGCCAAATCAGTTAGTACACCTTTTCCAAGTCATTTCAAATTGACTAAGGAGATGTGTCTTCAGACACGAGAGTAGATAGAATACATGTCTAAGGTTCCATACTTATCAACAATTGGAAACTTGATGTATGCGATGGTGTCCACAAGGCCATATATTCACATGCAGTGGAAGTTTCATGCAAGTATATGAACAATCCAATAAAGAGCATTGGAACGTAGTAAGGTGGATTCTCAAATATTTTTAAGGTACTAATACCTAGGCATTATGTTTTGGAGGTTCCAACTTGTTGGAAATAGGATGCCATTTAATTGCAATCCTAAACATTATTTATTCCATGTGTCTCCTAAGTCCTTGGAAAGTGTTCTCAAACACAAGGATTAGAGAGATTAATTTTGGATGAAATAATCATGTTAATTGACATTTGTAATTAATTCTAAATTATAGGAGCATGTGAGGGCATCCAAGATGAGTTCCTAAATAATAGGAGCAAATGGGGACACGCACATGGAAGGTGGAACCCACCTTGAGTTCAGTTAACTATTTGGAGTAAGAGATAACACTTTTGTAATGCATGTAAAGATCCTAGGAGTTAGGGTTTGATGTTTACATGCATGAAGTTTAGTTCAGATCAATTTAGTTTAGTTTAGTTTAGTTTATTTTAGTTTAGTTTAGTTCAGTTATAGTTCAGTTATCTTCAGTTAGTTTTAGTTGAATGCTAATTGACTTCAATTAACTTGGAATGCATGACTAATGACTTGAGTTGCATGACATATAATAGGTTACTTCCTTCAGTTAATAGGGGATGACCATTCTTGCATGAATAGTGGAGAGAGATGTTTCAGTTAACAGAAAATGACTTGGACCCACTTTGGGCACCCAAGTTGGCTTCTTGGAATTAAGTCCTTTGCATGTTAAGATATTTTAGAAGGTTGAGTTAAGTGGGCCCATTCTTGGGCGCCAACTTTGAGGATAAGCCTTGAAGATATTTATGGAATAAAGGTTGAGTTAGTACTTCAATTTGGGATGCCCAAATGGATGAAGGAGATGATTTGACATTGTTCTTCAAGGCTAAACTCTACTTGCAAGAGATAGGCGTACCTTTTAGGAGATAAGGATTGAGCTTTGTAATTGTAACTCTTTTGGAGTTTACAATTTTTTTTATTGCCTATATATCTCAAGCAAGTTGAAGAGAGTTTGTATCAGTTTGATTGTAGGTTGTGAAGAAGATTTGTTGAAGGCAAAAGAAGCATCTCAAGGAAGGATTGGAATTATTGTAATCTACTTCAGAGATTAAATAATACATTGATTCTTGGTGGAGTTTTTTCCCGAAAGGGTTTCTCCATGGTATATGTTGTGTATCTTCTAATATCCTATCTAATTCTTCTACACCTTCATTCTACAAATGATAAAATTAATTAATCAGATAATCACCCACAAAGAATCTGTAACAAAGAATACATATTTAGATCAGCAAGTATAATAGTTTTACAAAGTATTAAGATACATAAACACCTCAATTTTCAACATTTGGTATTAGAGCTAAGGTTGGGTAGAGTATTGGGACGCATTTCTCTTAAAATATTGGAGGTTTTTTGGCTGTAGTGGGAGCTTTTACTATTTTTGTTATTGCTGATTTTGGAAAATACGTTTGTTATAATGTGTCATTGAGAGCTTGGATTCACATGTTTGGTGTGAGCTTATGACAAAAATGTGGTTTTGATTATGTGCATCATAATTCCATGAGATTGCTAAGTATCACGATTCAGTGGGAGCATTTGGAAATGAAGTGAATTCTTGTTTGTAGGATGGTTTTGTTATTATGTCATGGTATACTCTTGATTAGCGGTTACTCATGGTACATGTTATGATAATTTTGATCATGAGGAAATGTCTGAAATTCCATATGTTTTTGGCAATGATGGTTTGATGTTTATCTTGTTGCCATGTATAGCTCGGTATCACAGTTCAGTGGGAGCTTTGGTAGGATATAGTGATCTTCATGAAGAGGATGGTAGTCACGATGCCATGTGTGACTCGGTACCATAGTTCAGTGGGAGTTGTTGGCAGTGATGTGGATGCATCATTGGTAAGGTTATCTTCAAGTGATTGGGGATATGTTTTCTTGGTTTAGAGTGGTTGCTATTATGTCATGGTTTACTCTTATTGCATTTAGAGTCTGGCATGGTTCTCTTGAGACTAGAATGTTTAAGTATGTTATGGTGCATGTGATCTCCTAGAAGGAGATGGTTAGATCATGGATGTCATGTTTATGTTCAAGATTGGAGCTTTGACATTGATCTTGTGTAGTTCTCTTAAGTATTGGGTACATTAATCAATTGCTTGATTACTTCATGATAGTGCCATGTTGCATTTGGAGTTTGGCATGGATTGGTTGTTTATAGGTCCTCATGGATACTTGAAGAAATAGGTGAGGCTTGAGTTCTCTTATGGTAAGAGATATATGTTGGAATAGTTACTAATAAGAAAAGC